>JAPDSC010108700.1:516436-585562 GCA_026290005.1 Latrodectus geometricus
GTTCTGATATAAAAATTAAAAATATGTTCTGATATAAAAATTAAAAAAAAAAAAACACTATTCATTACAACGTCTCAAAAAGAAAAAAAATTACAAAAACAATATTTAAATTCCTAAACAAGAACTTTATATATGCGAAACATTTTTTTATAAATTGAATCAGGAAATATATGCACAGATATAATACGTACATAAATGAATCAATACATAAATATATTTGACTAATTTGAAAAACTAGAAAACAATATATTAGAGCAATATACTAGAACAAATATTTATGGCAATTTTCATAAATTAATTTATAGAAGTAAAATTCATACCTAAATATTCTTTTCCTGAGCATAAGATGCATTTAGAAGAGAAAAGTATTTACTATCAATTACACAATCAGAACTAAACACACTGAATCATAATTCTATAAAATTTTCATAATTTTTTTACATTAAATGGTTGAAATAATAAATCTTCGAATTTAAATTAAGTATTCATTAAAATAATTCCAAAAAACCTGTTTCTTTAGATTAGGTATATTTTACAAAGAAAAATAGTCAATTATTAAAGAATCTGAAGTAAGATATTTTGTTTCTCAACAATCCCCTCTTGCACATTGGATACATATAGTTTAAACAAGATTTTGAGATTTACAATTCTTCAAGAAAACAGTTTGAATGTATTTTTTATAAAATAGCTGTGTGTGTGTTTACAATTGGAAACAGTTTTTGCAAATTTTAATTTGTTTTTCTTATTACCACATATTACACTTAATGGGGAAAAAAGTTATAATATTAAGTTAAAAGTTAGTCCCAGTTTTTTGCATCAAGAATTCATTTTATTCATTCTTAATTGCACTCATATTAAAGACATTTAAGGGGTCCCTAAATTATATTGCTTATATAATTAATAAATCTATATTAGAAATCTACAAAATTAGATTATTATATTTCAATATAGTAATAACTAATTTAATACTTCTACTTGAGGAATACAATTATTTTGCACGTCAATCTTTTATTATCACTTTTCCCCTACAAAGAATTAAGTAGTTTATGATACACAGTAGATTGCATTATAATATCTTGAAACCTAGAAATTTTCTTCAGAGTATAAGTTGAATCATGTCAAAAGAGAAAGAGGAAATCGTGCTTCTCCAATCTAACATTAGAGAAAGCAAATTATCTTCACAAAATAATTGGTACCTAAGGTCTTTGAGCATTTATAATTGAGGTTAGTGACTTTTTAAAACCCATAATTTCTTTACTTGTAAGAACTTATATTACAAATTAACAAAATTATGGGTATAAGGAATTTTAAATACAACAGTCAATGCAATGTTTTAAATAATTTTTAATGTAATTAACATGCCAAAAGACTATTTTTATTGGTTCCACATTATAATTTTTATTTTTAAGCAACAAAAGACAATGTTATCATACATACATTCAATAATCTAAAGAATATTGACATTACAGTCAGCAATAAAGACACATTAACTAATTTTACCATGAAATAATCATGTTTGTTGACTTGTTTTACAATAAATTTTCAAATTTGTTGACTTCTCTGCCAAAACACAGGGTTATTACATTGAAAGAAATTCTAATAAAAACACTTTCTTCCAATTACATACTATTCAGCTTCACTAAGATCAATATCAATTCAGATGACATTGCGTACAGTGAGTTGAAACTAACTCTCTTAATGGATATGGAAACAAAACAGAATAGTTAAATCATTGAGGATGGTATTTGGAATGTAATTTGATATAGCAACTAGCAATTGATATAGATCGAATGACAGCAAAATTCATAGCAGACATGGCTGCTTTCTTGAGTGCAGTATTCTATTGTGCATTTATGGTGAATGGGCATCAATCATTGTGTGAATGGTTACTGCTTGCCAAAATTACTCAATGGCAATATTATTAGGAATAACATTGCCTGACAAATAAGTTAAATCAACCTACTTCTTGAACTTGACAATATAACCACCTTTAATGTCTAATAACTTAACATTGTAGTAATTATTTTAAAGGTAATAATCTTCAAATTCCTATGCATTCAAAAATGTGATCTATATTCAGCAATACACATACCAGCTCTTTCTAAATGATTCTGCTTGTATTGCACTAGTTACCTTGATCATAGACTTAATATGTTTGAGTTAATTTTTCGACGTCTTAAAAGTAAAATTTCAGAATTTCAAAATTATTTAATAAAGGTAAAATTGACAAAAATAAATTTTTTCAATCAAATGATTTTATAACTTACTTCCAACATAAAAGATGTTTCTGGTGATACTTTCTAAGCAGAGCTTTACTTTTTTAAAAATTTTCACATCACCTGCACATAAAAAGATCAGTGAGGAACAATCAGTTTTCGACATAGAGCCGAGAACAGCAGCCTCAAAAAATAATCCACCTGATGAACGTATAGCCTAAAACATTCAACAAAATCTGTATTAAAAATAAACTTACTTAAATCAAATATATTAATTAAAATCACAAATTAAGTTATTTGCTATTTATAAACTAAACTTTGTTTGTAGTTCGTTAATTCAAGTAAAACTTAATAAAAGATAGGATAATCTCAAACAGAACAATGCACTTTAATACAACTTTAATTGTGTGATAACTTAATCCACTCTGTGTCGATCTATAAAAAGGGATTTATAAAGGCAATTCACTCATATTTATGGCTTAGATTAGATCCTATTGACTGTTAATATCAATATTTCATTCATCTTCAACATATGTAGAAGCTTCATAGAACATAAAATCCACATTTACAACTTTCTAGCTCCACGGTTCCTCATTTTTATTTATATTCCAATCTGAGAAAAAATTATCTTAAGAGTGGATGGGTTGAAAAGTATTGATTAGAGTAAAATAAAAGTCTGCTGTAATAAATACAAAAAAGTTTTTATTTCAGTCATTGTCTATTATTAAAGTTCAACAAAAATCTGATAAGAATATCTGGTATAACTTTAAAAGTTGTATTTAAAAATCTATCTAGGGGTTCAAATAGATATACAGATAAATTTTTGTATTTGCAAAAGATATATAGTGATGTTTCTCTTCTATATAGCGATCCTATATAAATGAACTAGTTTAACATTAGCATGGTATGTCATACCTATTGTTATATAATGATTGGCAAATAGCATTTCTATTCTTCAGTTGGTCGTACAGAGAACAGAAGTGATGGCACTTTATATAATGAGGCATTCATTACCAGACAACTTGTAAGTGTACATATGTTTAATAACCTTATTCCCCCCTTTCCTTAAACAACAAAAAATTCTTTTTGAATGTGAATCATGATGTAACAGCATAGCTTGTTTGTGGCCTTACAAGTTCACAAAACTTTACTCAAGCTTTAAAAAGGAAAAAACCCATAACTCTAGAAATTACTGATATCAATTGAAACCTTTGGTCCAATGATTCCACTTCAAAATGCAATGAAACTAGGAGTCTGAGCAAAAATTCCAGAAATACATTACAGTAAGACTTACAGATACCCAAGTATAAGTACCTGCAACAATTGTTGGAGTAAGATAAAATCTCTCTCTACTTTAGCAGTTTCATTTTCTGTCTACATAGCCAGAAAATTAAATTACATGAAACAATGTGAAAAATGCCCCCGGTATGGATACAATAAACACTTTATTTACTCCAATTACAATTGAGCAAGTCCTGAATGCCCTTTTTAATTCTATTAAGTCAAAAACTTAAATGCTAAAGGTTCATATAAAAAAAAAGCCTAAGAATTTTACTTTGTTAAAGAAAATCATTTATAAATAAAAATAGTGTACTTAATATTTAGAATTTTTCTCTAGGTGAAGGCAATTGAGGTTTTTTGCAAATTTAATAGAATCATCTCATTATTGCACCAATTTCAAAGCACTTGAAGCCACTTAACATGATACTAGAGATCACATCACTAAATTGGTGTACTCATTTCTAATATAATTACTATCTTTTAAGCCTGTTCCCACGAGTTCTGAGAATCAATTTGCATTTGTTGCACATTATATAACTGTAGAAGTGCATTAGAACTATTCTTACAAATTATTGCAAATTTAAATTTTATAATGATCCATGTATATTTCATTAACTATTTGCAGGATGTTGTTTACTACATTTAATATTTTAGTGCTAAGCATTCAGCTGTTTGCTCAGATTTTGATGAAACTGAGACTTAACTTGCCGAAAAGTAATAATGGTTTGTATTTGTTTATATTCTGTTTTAGGACCAAATATATTTAAAAAAATTAAAAAACGATTTCATTGTAGACTGAGCGAAATTTAAAGTTTAGTTTGAATATCTTAGTAATGTTATATCCGATTTTATTGAGCTATTTTCTTTGGCTAGCCACCTCTGAAATCTCGGCAAATGTCAATTTTTAGTCTTTCAAGTACTGGTTAAGATAAAATTAGATAATATCATATGGAATAAAATACTAAATCGAGAAAATGTTAAAATATTAAGAAACAAGTGAACTAGTACTCAAACAAAATGGAAAACTGAAGTTGTACGACTTTAAGAGTTACTTAAGTTCATAATTTACATGAAGCTACATGAAAATATAGGCCTTAATTATGTATAAAACACTAGTCCTAATAATGTTAATTGCAAAATATTCTGAGAAAAATTTGTCTCCGAAATCAAATTCATTTTCTGGAATTCTTAACTACTATTTCATTTGGGAATGTTAATGATATATATATATATATATATATATATATATATATATATATATATATAAATCCAATTAAAATATTTTCTAATATACTCTAAGCAAAAATAAATAAATGATAAACTTTGCTGATCTCTTTAAATTAAAATAACTATATTTCATTTTTATTCATCTTTGGATAGATTTCTACATATTTATAACACAAAATATTGGAATGACCCTAAATATGTTTGGAGACATGTCAGAATATAATCAAGAAAACAATTTTAAAACAAATCAGAAATCAAAATATAAAAAGTACCTTTCAATTTTTATACTATTTTTCTTTACATAAATCATAAAGTGAAAACTTTAAATTTTGAATTTCCAGTGTATAAAGAATTAAATTATGATTACGATTACCATTAAAGAAAACTCTTGCTTTTAATTAGTCCACAAAAAAATTATAAAATATTTGAATAAATAATGTTTTATTTAATGTACTTTGACTTTTTTGCTGCAAAATTTAAGGGGAAAAAATAGAAGCTTCATTTTTGAAATAAACGGATATGATGTTTTTTTTTTTTTTTTTTTTTTGTCAATTTATTTTTTAAAATTAAAAAAAAAGAATCTTTTAGAAAAAAATTAAAAGATTTAGGAATTATTCCATAAAAAACATCAGAATTACAGCAGGTAATTGTAAGGTAATGGTACAATATTTACTATCATTTAGATATTTGTCTCATATAATGATTAAAAAAAAAATCAAATATAGTAGAATGCAGTTATTAAATCCATATATTTTCAAATTCACTTTATGTTACACATAAGAATGACTGCCTTTATATTTAACACAAATTCTTCATTTTTCAAATTTTATAAAAAAATTCCGAAATTTGAACTGACAAACTAAATATTTCCTTGGCTTTTAAGATTTGCAAAAATCCTCACCAAAGTGGTACAAGAGGCTTTGTGAAATTTTTATTATAAGGAAATAAAATTTAAAAACTTAAAGTAGCATAAAAATGTGTTTTATTTACAAAAATTTTTATTAATAGTTTGTTGCATAAGACTAGTTTATAGGATGCAGAGAAAATGGGAATATAAATAAAGACAAAATTATTGATCAAGCCAAAGAAGAGTATGGTCAGCATGTTTCAGGTTTTATAAAATATGTTAAGAAATATAGGGATCTAAAAGGTGAATCTATAATGCAAAGTAACATTAAAGGCAAACTAAGAATGATAAAATATAAGAAATTTTAAGATAAGTTATTCCATTGAGTGCCTGAATGAGTTTTCTTGCTTGTGGGAAGAATTTCAATAGAAATAACTTAAAGAAAATATTGATAAAAGAAATCCCATATTTCAAGTGAATTCAAGTCGGAGAAATGTACAAGCAAAACTATGTGATATCTATCATCAAAATCTTGTGGTCTTGATAGAATAGATTGAATTTTCATTTATCAAAAGCCTTACTTAGCAGGATAGAAAAAGTGAAACACATGACAGCAAATGTTATCATGATATCATCCTCAGATCAGGAAGGTTCATAAAGAAAATCTCTAAAAATAGTAATTTAGATATTGCTTGCAAAACTAATTTCTTATTTTGCTTCAACCAGAGTTTCAGAATTTAAATAAAGAGAATCATTTGAATTTTTCATTCTGTAGCCCTTTTCATAAGAAGTATCAATCTGAATGTTTATCAATTATTAAAGGATGAATATATTGAAAGAACAATATAGCACTGATAATTAATTTCACTAATATGTTATACAATAAATTTAAATGTAAGTAACAATATAATTAAGTTTCAATATTCTTTGTGAAGCCTTCATTGAAAAAACTTTCCAAAAGATGTTTATCATTTTTTTAAGAAACTATTAAAATTCACTTAAATAGCTCACACGCTACCATTATGACAATTTTAGTTTTAATTTTAGAATTTGTAATATTCATATTTTGCATAATACAAAAAGAAATGTAAATGAGCTTATTCAGTTTAGAGTCCAGGGTTGATACAATCAGTACATTCTTACTACAGAAAGAAACTAAATTTAATGTTTCATATTCAGTATTTTATGGAAAGTAAAAAATATTAATGAATACATTTTTCTAACATTAACTGTTTCCAAACTTATTTCAAAATATTGAAAACTTGGTGTCACAGAGATCTTCTATTTTTAAGTGAGTAAGAGCTGTTGTTGAGTCACAGCTGAAAATTAGATATACCTGAATGTTTTCTAGGGAACAATCTGGTGGGAATCATATAAGATAAAAAAAAAAGTTAAGTGTTAAAAAAATTAGTCGTTAAAAGTTTATTTTCTGAATAATTAAAAGGATCAGTAAAATTAATATTTCTCATTCAATGAACATGACAAGCATGAACTAATTTTACATTTTGTTAATTGTTGGGGTTCAGTTCATTGCATTTGAAAGTAGAATTTGCTAAGCTGTGAACTTTCTTTTACGTAATTTATAGTTTCCCGTCATGAAAATGTAATTTATGCTTAGGTAAACAGTATTAACACTATGTAATTCATTAAGACGTATCATAACTAGTCATAATTTATGACTACCCTCAATAATGGAAGATTAGTGTTAATTACTATATTAAACATGCCTAGACAGTTTTATTTATTTCTTATCTGAAATGAATTACTTTGAGTTTTAAATAAAAACTAATTTCACAGAAAATAATCTCAATAATAATAGAGAATCGCCTAGCTCGATATAACTCTTCAAATTATTGGGTCTTTCTCACGAATTCTCGAAGCTCACAATTAAGACCAATCTGGCTATTGACACCATTACAGCATGAGTTCAAGTATTGTTATATAATGGTTGGGTGATTTTTAGTTGTATACCACACGTAAGGAGAGATAGTTTTTGTCTCAAAAATAAATTATTTTTAAAGTGAAAGAAAGAGCCAAACAGAATGTATGCATCAAAAACACATAAAACAATTGATAGGTATAAAAATTTCAGGAAAGTATTTGATTAAGGAAAATGAAAACAAATAATGTGAGTTAAGAATTCATAATTTTGTAAATATTTCGTTAAACTACAATATAAAAATCTTAAGTTATTAAATTCTAAAATCACACTATGTATCAAGTTCAGAAACAATACTTTCTTACTTTAGAATCAATATAGTATTAATTCAAATTCCACACAACTTTAAGGAAATTAAAGGAAAGAAAGGCTAATATTACTATTCAATAAAAAAGGCTTGGTATATATTATTTAAAAATGCATATTTTAGAAAAATTTATGCCAATAAGCAGTTTCCATCACTATAAAAAATAAGTGATTCATTGCGGAAAAACTTGTTTACCTCATCAATATTTTTCGCCATTTCAATATCGGTAGTGGTTAAATCAACATATATTTTCCGACTGTCCTTTACATCGTTGAAGCCTTTTAAAACGCCTTCTTCTGAAAACACAGCCTAGAAAAGTTTTCAAAATGATTCAAAATTATAAGTGGAATGTTAAACAATCTTACGAAAATACTGAAAAAAAGCAAAACTCAGATATTTTTCACAAATTGTAGTTAAATAAGTATATAAATATTAAGTGAAATATACTACTTTTTATTATGTGACTATGCACTTTATTTTTAACAAGACTTAATAAACTATACACTGTATTTTGTAGATTCTAATATTTATTAATTTACAGAAATGTTAAAATTGAAGGCTTTGGATGAAGAGACTCACTCAAAGCAAATTTCCGAATTTAAACAGAAATAACACTTAAATTCAAACATATGTAACAGTATTACTTACACTGAAGGGTATACATTGTTCAACAGGAAAGTTCAATTTAAGTAACTAAAATATATACTTTAACACTAAACACACGGGCGATTTTTTTTATTCGGCAAAATTAATGGGAAAATGGATGAAATGACCCCTTTCGGTAGTTTTAGTGTTAACACCATATAATGAATACCAAACTAGTTGTAAATTTTAGAAGGAACAAATCATGCATTAAAACATTGAATTTTATTTAGATTTAATTTATTGGATATCTTCAACAATATTCTTCAATGTTCAATTTAAAATTCAAGTTTTCTTACTCTTTGTTGTATTTTAGCAATAAATTTTAGTTCTCAAAATTAAATTCTTTCAACATAAAAATATATCTAAGGTAATAAAAATAAAAACTAAGAAATTATTTTATTAATTATTAGTTTAAATAAGTAGGTATACTTCATTACTAAAAACTAACTGCAATCATGGTATATATTAGAAACATATATATATATATATATATAGATATATATATAAAATTTTGATTATCATTATCATACTTTAAGAAAATCATAATTACCCAGCAAACACAAGCCTATTGGCATCCAGACGGGCCAATATCGGCAGTGTCGGTTACAAGTCGGCATTGGCATGGTGATTTCGAAACGATGAGTTTCGCACCGGCAAATGACATCAAAAATTTTAACTTTAGTGTTATCAGAAACAAGTATCTAATATGGCTAACTGCCGGCAAATTATGATAGTCGTCTGCCGATATAGGTTTGATACTTGCATTCCGATTCGGGGCCGAATATCATGCGATATCGGTCCTGTTGCGGAACTGTTAAAGTCAATGGGACCATCAATTCAAGCTATAAATTCAATACTATTATTGTCATAAAAGCGACAATGGTAAGGACTCGGAACTCGTGAAATCGTAGGATAATGTTTTTTTCAAATTTTCATAATTTTATAGTTTCTAAGAAGTCCATCTATTCAAAACAGCATTAATAAAACAATGAGATAATATATTTAGATTTTGATAATCATGAAATATTAAAGTTTCATCAGTTTTTATCCAAATCACAAAAAAATGAAGATTGATTATCCAAAATTGGATAGACTAATACACTTGCTTTTTCTTCTATTACTTTGAAAGCAGTCGTTATGTGGAATTTTCTTATCGCTTACGTAAAGCAGTTAAATATTAAAAATAAGTTCTCTCTGTAAGTATATTATTTATTAATTTATAACTGCAATATTCCCTTTTAAAGAGTTTGCTTATAATAAAAATAAATATTTAATAAATTTGATTGAAATTCACTATATATGAATTGATATATTAAATGCTCTTCATGTTCAGTATGAAACCTTTTCATCTTTCGTCAAGCATGTTTGACTTTTTAGTGGCAGTACCGAAAGTCATTTTAAAATGTTTACATGCTCATAATAGAGAATCATTTTCCGCCGTGACCTTGTTGAGAAAGCCCTCCTTCTCGTGATCAATAAGTAATGAGTTATATACCTGGCAGGGCTGAAGATTCATTGTAGTTATTAACGAGATTGAGGCTCCTAATGTATGCTGTAATTTCAATGTTCTTTCCCTGTTGTGGCGTAAAATGAAGAGGTGTTTCTCAGGCGTCGACCTTGTCAGTTAACAGTGCTCAAAATGTTACGTTGTTTTTGCATAAAAGTTGAAAATCCAAGAAACTCCTCTTTTTTGTAAAAAGTTTCCTTTTTAATTTATTTAATAAAGTCATTAAACCTTTTCTATCTTTCTTAAAGTGAAGAACAGTTATATTAGCTCCAAAAATTAGTTTTTGTAATTCAACAAATTGTTTCTTTGGAAAAAATATTCATTACAACCATTTTATTCATAATACTAAATGACATATAAAACAATAGAAATATGAAATAATAAGAATGGGTAAACTAAATTTTGAATCATGTCTAGTTAATTTTAGATTATATATTAAGTTCTCAAGGTTTATTATATAGAAAATATTTGTTTGAAAAGTAAGACCAGCTGAATGATATTTTAACAATCAATGTGATGGTAATTTCCAAAATGTTTTCGTTCCTGAAAGCATTTCTTATTAACTAATATATTTGCATAACAGTATTCCATTCTATATTAAAACACTAATATTTTCTGTATTATTTTGACTAATTAAGCATATTAAAAACATGATTCCGTTTTTTATTTTAGAAAACTGATAGTTGCGTATAATAAATGCAGTCAAACGTAATTGCTAAATTCAGAAACAAATATTTGGCTTTTATTTTTGAGCAAACGATAATTTTGTAGTAAATATTCTCTTTCTATTTCATTTAAAATGAAAAATATAAATGTTTTCAGAGAAAAAATATAGTCAATAAAATATCGTTTTCAAAGTGAGTTTAAAAATTAATACATATAAGTATAATAATTAGCAGATTTTTTTTAAGGAAAAAATTACTAATATTTTGTTATAATCTAGCTCAATATAATAATTGCAAATCAAACGATTTTATTTCATTTTATTTAGAATTATTTCCGATTTAGAAGTATATGCAGTTGTTAACTATTTCGGATTTCTACTTTGAAATCTTGACATTATAGAATATTATTTTATTTCAAATGAACAGCATAAATATGTAAGTACACTCTTTTAAAGACAATTTTATTTTAATATACTGTTTTTTTAATTTTATTAATAAATATTGTTAATAATAAATATTAAATTTAATTTCAATTTTCCATTGAATGAAATATTTTCTATTTTAGATTTTTCTTGCATATTTTTTCAATTAGCCATACTTTTAATATATTTCTCAATTATAAAATAATTTGTATTTATAATTTAATTTCTTATTATAATGAATCTCCACGTTGTTTGCTTATAAAATAAAAATTTAAGTCATACTGTTCTATAGTAATTTAAAAATGTTTTAACCAAAATTTAAAATCCTTAACTTTAAGAAATTTAAAACTTACTTAAATATTTAATCAAGAAATAAATATTCAAATATAACATGTTTAAATTTAAATAATTATTTATGATTTACATATTCTGTCATAACTTGTTTCATTATTTAAGGATATTTCTTACTTGTTCTGAAATAAATAATATGTTAAATGATGGAACTGAATGACATAATTAAAGGTAAAATTTAATAATCAGACTCATGGTGGTTTTTCTTTCTTTGGCAGTTAGTTTCATAAAAACGTGAGAAAAATCATATTTCTTTTCTTATATATTTTTTGCTTTATTTAGGTTTTTCTATTTTAAAAATTAATATTGTAATTCAGTTACTTTTTGTATCATATGGACATATTTCGAAACCCAACTAAAAAGAAAATTCTCAATGTGGATATATTTATCTTCTTTCTTATCTGATCTTGTTTTTATTATTTTTCAGCTTTCCCAGAGTTTTAATTTTGGGCTAGAAAAATGATGGCTAGAAAATATTTCCTGATAATTAATTATAGATACAAAAATATTGCATTTCTTTGCTTGCCACCAGTTACTATTATTAGGAAAATAATCTCAATGGAATTAATACTATATCAGTTTTCTAATACTGTCTAAGCAATTTTTTTAACATATTTTTTATTTACAATAGTTTTATTACCAAACAGATTTCATTCAAAAATATTTTAATATAGAAAGGATTTATTGACAAATCTTGGAAAATTAAAATGGTTAGAATGAGTAATAATATAAAGTTTTGAGATATTAGAGTAAAATAACATTATGTCATAATTATGAAACACATACATGTTTTTATTTAGAAATTGAGAATTATCAACTGCTAATAAATAATTTATAGATATTTCACTGACATTAATATTACAGGTATATTTCCATGTACATTAATATTACAGGTTAGTAAATAATTTTGGTCTGCTTACATTTTTATGCTGATAAAACTGGTGTGTTCAAATATAATTTTGCTTAGGTACTTGCAAAATGTTAATTGTATGATGGCGATAAGTGCTAAAAATCCTGTGAAATAGTTGCACTACAAGAATTACTACCAATTCATTTACATGATCTAATGGATTTTATAAATATCTTTACAAAGTCAATTAAATCATGAAATTATATTGTTGATAGGTTAATATGTACTTTTTACTACTGTAAAACTATGAATATATAAACTAAACAGAATTATATATATAAACTTAAACAGAATTCTTTATAGGTACATTTACTGACAAAACAAACTGGAGCTGCCAGTTTTAGTACTGAGTTTTATATTACATTTATTGTAAATTGAAAAAACTTAATTTTTGTAATTTGATTAATTTTGCTCTTTATTAAATAAATTTTATGTTCCTAAAATTTTTGTCTTATATCTTGTAATATGAATTTCATTAACAAGCACTTTTTATTTCTTTAGCATTTCTTTAAAGAATATTTTTATTATTTTTTTCCTTTTTAGAGGTACGAAGGTGCCTCTCATTATTGTATAAAACATTTGTGTTAATTGACTAAAAAGAGCTACAAATAAATTTTTTTTAACTAAAAGTTGTTTCTTTTCATTTATGCAATGCAAAAACTGTGCATTTCAAATAAGTAAGAATATTTAGAATATAAAAATGAATAATTTAAGAGAAAATTTTATGTGTGTATATACTGCTATTAAATTAAACTAACTTGTAATAATATTACATAAATTTTGGTAGAATCTTTTAAATATATATGCATATACTTAAATAAAAATTATAAATTTTTATTCTTTAAAATTAACTTTTTTATTTCATGAACATATATTTCAGAATGATTTACATAATAAATAATTTGCATTAAAAAAGTTATTAAAATTATGATGTCTGAGTTCTAATATCATTGTATTTATCAAAATTCGCACTAATTAATAAAATTGTTTTACTTCTGTCATGTTAAAATTGTTATTCAATGAAAAAATATTTAAATAATTTAATATTAAATCATTATTTTCAATAAGCAAATATTATTTAAATGACACCAACTTAGTCAAATAAATATAATAAATTTATTATATATCAAATAATTATGTTAAAAAAACTTATTTCACAAGTACAAAAAAATATTTTTTTTTTAAATATGCACTTTAATTCTATTAAAAACAGTTGTGATTTTTGTATTGATTGTTAATTAAAACATTTAAAACTAATAGCTTTATCACATAAATATTAAAATTTTGAATGAAAGAATCTTGATTTCAATCAAACAGGAATATAATGAAAAATATTTGAAACCCCTATTTAATAAATGTAAAATAAAAATGTTCTGTTTACAAATGTTAATATGATTCAAAATGTTTTTTAGAGAATTTTTTTCTGTTAAGTGCTATTTAACAGTTTTAGACGAAATATTAAATACAACATGTGTAAACAGCATAAGTTATATTGGAATTTAAACAAAAATAAACAAATATTTCAAACAAAAAGAAAAAGAATCTATTAAAGGACAAAAAAATTCTAAAATCAAAAAAATTCTATTAAGGGGCATGCTGTCGGTTATTTACTGGTGACCGATGCTGGGCCACTTATCAAAAGCATTTGGTCCACTTATGAAATGGCATCGGTAAAATAATAGGCAAACGATTACATCGGCTTTGCCGATACCGTTCCATTGCTGCCCCATACATTCGGTCCACATTTGCCCAGGGCGGACATGTTTTGACGGGTAATGGTACCGTTTGCAGGTATTGATCCAATACTACTCTTATCGGCAAGCCGATTTCAGCCCTTAATGTAACTGACATTTGTGTGTTTGCTGGGTAATAATGAGCATACATTAAATACCAATAAATATGGCCAGAAGAGTAATTAAATTCTACCAGCTAATAAAAACATAAACCAAATTACAATCCATGATTCATTAAAAATACAAAACAAAATAAAATCCACGTTTCATTAAAAACAGCCTAAACAGATTCAAAAGAAGAAATTTAATAAAAATTATATTTCTACATAAAATACAATAACAAATAATGTAAAAAAAAAATTTTAAATGAATCAATGTTATGTTCAAAGTATGAATTACTAATTAAGGATTCAATCTAAATATGAACACAATGAAGAATATTTTTCAGACAAATATTGAATTTTTCAAGTGTTTTAAAAATTATTTCATAATTAATGCATAGAAAAGTTTAAATAAATTTTAAAGATGTCACAAAATACTTTAATTTTTCCCACATAGAGAAAAAGTACTGAAAAACAATTTTTTCAAATGAAAATTAAAAATATCAATGAAAATTTACATACTTTTCTTGATTCTTCAGAATCTGAGAGAAAACAAAATATGATGTCAGATGAAACAATAACCTCAGCAGGTGTAATCTTCCTACAACCACCTGCTTTCAATACATCTCCAAACTAAAATTGACAAATTTTTTTTTTATTGTAAATTGTTAAATATTATATAAAAGCATATAACTTTAACAAGACTATCTCACAAATACTTAATAAATCCAAACATATTACCTCACTTGGTGAATCACACCAAATGTTCACTGAATCACCTTTACGCAAAAAAGTCTTGGCCATGTTTCGCCCTACATTTCCCAAACCAATAAAACCAAGTTTTCTCCCATATTTCTCTTCAATAGTCAATGTTTCAACTTGTGAAGACTCCTAAAAAAGAAATTAATGTGCGAAACTCAAATTGTTAAAGATGTAGTTCCAATTGTATAGTAAAACCAAAACAAAAAAGCAATTGAATCTAAAAAAATTTAATTTCCTTAAAGAAAGATTAATTTTACATTAATACCATCAAAAAATAAGAAAAAAAAGTAAAATATTTTTTGACTAACAATTTGTAAAAATTTACTATTTCTTGAAAAAATGATATCTCAACATTCAACGATTGTAGATTATTTTCAGTCAGCACCAAAATAGAATTTTCCAGCACATAGTACCAAATATTTATGCAAGGAAAAATAAATTTATGGCCATAATTTTATGGTTACTTTAAGACTATATTCTAAGTAAAAAATTTACTAGTGAAAACATAAAAATGATTTATGCTGCAATTTCCTTTGAAATTTATTTTGAAAATTCATTATTCAATTACTAATATACAAACTAAAATCATTCTATACGTATATTTGTAACTAGGACAGGTTAACATTTTAAAAAATCGTGTATTTGAATAGAATGAACTTTGAAAAATAATTATATTAAATAAAATAATTATTTATAATGAAAAATAATTATATTAAATTGTAAGAACTATGCAGCAGTTTGATTTATGAAAGGAAATTTGATAATCAAAATACAAAACATTTTGGGAAAAAAATTTTTTATATTAAAAATTATAAAAATATAAAAAGAGAAACCATTACAATCACATCCAAAAATAACAAACAAACACTTGATTAGCGTAAGGAATCGCATGAAAAACTCATTGCATAATTATTTATATAATTTAAAATATAAAGAATACACGTTTAAAATTTTGCGAATAAAATAAAATTTTTATTATTAAAACATTTGGAGTACATAATTTAAATTATTCATAATCTATATGCCTGAAGTACGTAAAAAATTATGGTTTCATTTTCTATTACAAATTAATTCAGCTAATTAAATTGAATTTCTTGAACCTCTTTCAACAGTAATTTGGAGGAAGTAATATTTTCAAAACTAAAGCCCTAATGAAATTAAGGAAATTAATAATTTGCCAAGACAATATATATCGAAATAATAAACTTCTTATGAAACATTTGCTTGTTTAAGTATAGTGTTTACGCTTTACTTTGCTTGCAGTCTATTTAGCCACGATTACCATACTTAATATTCAACACAAAGTAGAAGAAAATAATCAAATCTATCATCAACATCATGGAACTTACTTTCTCTCCAGAGAACAAAATACTCATATAATTGATATTGGCAGTATAATTTATAGAATTAAGTTGTTTTGTTATCATCAAAATGTCAGGTCTTTGAAAGTTAGTGGAAGTTTGGAAGTCCTCACAGATGTCATTGCTTTTTAACTCAATTTTTTAAAAGTAAGGAGGACAAAAATCAGATTTTAACAAATATTTAAATGTAAAAAAACATCGCAAAAAAATTAATTAAAAATTTCTCAGTAAAGTTAGTTAAAGAATGATTCACATTTTATGCCACACATTTTACAGTGATGTCAAAAATTTCCAATAAAAAATCATTTTCAATACATTTGAAACTCTTCTTGGTACATTATTATTTAATAAAGATATTCAATTTTTCACACTTTTTTCATTCGGGAAAACATTGTTTTCCACAAATTAGGTTTAATTTGGTTTGTCACTCAACGATAATTTTTTGTTCATGAAGGCTAATTAGTTGGTCGATTGGCTACCAATCAGTCACTTTTGTACAAGAGGACTAATCAAACTAAGCTAAGACCCAGGTTAAAGGGGATTCAAATCACTACAAACACGAATCCCATATTGGGATTAGTGTTTATAGCGATTTGAATATTGGGAATAAACCCACAATCAGTTGAACTTTAAAAGACCTGGTAAAAAGGGTGCTTACCATTCTGCTGATAACTCATCCCAAGAATTTGGAATACTTTTTTAAGAACAGATGTATATTCGATAAAATTTAAACTGCAATATAAAATTTAAACTGTGTAAAATGTAAATTAAATCTGGATCTATTAATATTAATAATGCTGCAATTAAATATTCTAGAAAATGCAAATGTGCACATCTATAACAGATATCATTATACGTAAAATTAATTACAAAGCATAATGTCTTTAACGCCTTCATACAAAAAATTTTCTTAGTTTAAATTAAAAAAATATAAAGTATTTTTTTATTGATTAAATATTTTATATTTTTTTATTTATTAAACAACATTTTGTATGAAGGCATTATACACGTTACTTTCTAATTAATTTTGCAATAACTAATTTTTTTATAAAAAAATATAAATAGTACATAATGTTCTAATCCTATAATTGTTTTATAAAAATAGAATGCTTAAAATATTTCAATGTTCTGGAACAAAAAAATGAATCAAAGTAAATATTTTTTGCTTTCATTTTATTATTTTTAAGCAAATTTTAAGATTTTACTACAAAATGTAACACTTGTAGTAAATTTGTTTATTCTTTTATTTTATATTCTATAATTGTTTTTTTTTAATATAACTATGGTGTTCCTTATTACATTAAATAAATATAACAGCTTTTCAAATAATAAAGTAGAAAAAATTAGTAAAAAAAATAAATTTTCCACGAGTCACATATTTCTGATGTTAAAAAAAATACTTTTTAAATGTGTTATTTCCACAATGATTCTTTTCTATCAAAGTAAACAATATAGTTCAAATAATATTAATATTCAGAAAAAATTGGAATTTAAATTACTACTGTAGTGCAACAACATGTGTATTTTTCAATTTTCTTTTCAATAAATAAATATTTCTTGAAACTCAAATGTAAGATATACAAAACTTAACTATAAAAAAATGTACAAAACTTTGTAAAAAAAAAAAAAAAAAAAAAAAAAAATTCTTAATTTGCAATGCAAGAGAAAGGAGGCAAAGAGCTTTAATAAAAACTTCCAAAATGCTCTGATTTTTATAAAACTCTAAGTAAATTTTAAAAATCATGAAATACTTCAGAAACTTATATACAAACTTCAAGGAGTACCAACTATAAACATCTACAATAAGAAGTTAATACACATAGTTTAAGTTTTCTATATATCTTGCAGGTTTTGGATTGATAAAATTGTGTAAAAAACACAAACTTATTTGTATCAAATACATGTATAATAAATATTAAGGAGTTACTGGGTTAATGAAGTATTTAAAAATGCAAAACACAGAAACAGAAATTTTTTGCAATCTTTATACTCAACACCTTAATTTCTAATTCCCTTGTTATGATTGTTAAGATTTATAATGTCTATAAAACATTTTTTATTTTATTTGATTTTGAAAACTTAGGAGCATGTTACATTTAATTGAATAAAATCTAAATTACATGAGTAAGATGAATGTGTGTGTATTAGTTTATTTCAGCAAATATGCAAAATTTTGTTTCTGCAAATAAATTTGGAATTTATACTGTTTAAATTCAGTGAGATAGATAAGGAATGCTATTCAAATAATACTGAACACTAACTCTTTAACACATCTTTGAAAAAATATTTCATTAAAATTAATCATTTTATTACTTTGTTGGCAATTTTTGCAAGGTTAAATCAGAAAACATGTATTTGTTTTTGATTTTAATTTTAGGAAAATTTTTTAACCAATACTTTATGGACTATGTTTAGCATTTACATACACTTACATAACTTTTATAATTATACACTTGTTTAATAAGCTGCCATGAATTACAGCAGTTATATATCAAGACAGCACTTTCAAACTTCACCGAAGAGATAATAGTAAAACCAAATTGCTTTTTTTAAAATGTAAATACAAAATATTATTTCAAAATTATTAGAATAATTAGTTATTTAAAGTTACCATAGGGATAGTAGTTACAGATGGCAACATTTTTTTAATTATATTTGTTGAGTCAGTAGAGACTTTTAAGTCGCGTGCCAAGTGAGATGAAATAGGATTTTTCATACACTCATCTTGAATAGCACGCATTTTATTATTCTTTTCCTATAAAAGAAATCAATGTTTTAAATATTAAGTTATGAGTTTAGTTCTCAACAAAACATTTTTATCAATATACTGTTTAGGAAATTCCTGTTTAATTGTTGTATGTATATAGAAAATAAAAATTGAATGTTTCACAAAAGTAAACCTATAAATCAAATTGACACACAACAAACAGCCAAGTAATAAAAGAAATGACTTTTTAAAAGTAATTAATGAGTTATTATACAATGGTAACATTATAAAAAAATAATTTCACATCAAAATTATGGTAAATGTACCTGTGTGTCAATTATCAAAAAACCTCATTGCAAGAAGCGTACTGCTTCTAAGCAATGAGCTCTTTTGTTCAGTCCTTGCATATTTTTCAATTGTAAGGTTATTTATGTCTTACAATTGAAATATATCCTCGTCCGTTGAAAAATACAGAAATTATCTTTTGGTATGCGGAAGATGTAATTGATGTAATTTTCGAGAAAATTGTGGGCTTTTTATTTTAGCTGAAAATAAACATGCTTACCAACTTGAATTATGAAGAAACTTTATTCAATTTAGCTGATGAAACTTCATTTAATTGTTAAAGGAATAGAGAGTATTTTCTTTTATTTAAATAAACTATGGCTGACATTTTAATATTTTATAGCAGGCATATAATGATTTAATTCTAAATATGCTTTACAGGATTTAGGCAAACATTTGAAATGTGATTAGCTTAACTAGTTTGAAGTTATTATCAATAAGTTACTTCTAAACTAATCCAACTGAATAGCATGCTTGAAAAAAACAAGCTGGAAAAAATTTAAATAGCATTCTAATAAATAATATCCTATCACTAAAAATGCCAGAATTTTTTTTAATACTAATTCAAAATAAATAAAAGATAATATTTTTTTTTCTCACTTGTAATTCTACTTTTTTTAAAATGTTAAATTGATTTATATTTAAAATATTTTTATTCAATTATATATCGCTTTGTTACATATTATTCATTACGATTTTTTAAGGGAAAATTAGTAGCAGAAATCAAGAAATATTAAAATATTATCAAAAATTAATTTATTTGATAAATTTTTAAAGCATTAAAAAAAATAACTTTTCACACCTACATCCTCCTCCTCCCAAGTATTTCATAAATTTCCTGACTAATAACATGCTGCTCTATTTTCAATTCCTTTAAAGGATTCACTGTCAATCATTTAGCAAATGAATAATTATGATTAATCACACTAGAAGTATTTAAAAAAAAATTTTTTTTGTTTATAAAATATTGTGTAAACTGCTAAAATAAGTAGCTCACAATAAAATACGTAAAGTTGCATTGAAAACTTACAGGTAATTCAGGCATTTGCCGGCTTGAATTTGGTTCGGTAACATTCAATGGAATAACAGTAATTTCAGGAGTCAGTAAAGACAAAATAGAACTGTCTATCCCGCATTCAGCGGTACTTGATCTTTTACTGTTTTCTGCCGCCTATAATTAAGAAATTGAAGACATAAATCAAATAATAATTTACAGAAAGATAAAATGTATTAAAATTTCCATACACATGTAAGAAAAAAATTGACAAAATACTTTTAATAATACTGTAGAAATTGTTTTTTATTAAAAGATTTATTTTTGTTATTAAAAACAGTATTTGCTGTGTTTTCTATGCACAGTGGCACATTTGAGATTACTCTGACAAAACATGCATATTAATCTCTTCAATCTGATTAAAAACTCAATTTATCACTGCGCAATGACTGTGGAGAATAAAAGAATTTATGCAAGCATAAGTGAACTCACAAAATTTAGAAAATATTAAAGAATACAGTCCTTAAAGTTATAGAGTAATTTACCCAAACCCACTTTATTGTAAATTATGGTGATGACAAACATAAGAGTCAATTTAAATTAAATTTATATGTAAATAAATATAAAGGTAATAATGAAGAAACCTTGAAGAGAAAATTTTTTCATAGAACACTATAAAACAAAAACAAGTTCCTTTCTTACATCACCTGATTCTAAACAAGCATCAAACGCTTTAAAATGAGATAGTCTTACCTTCTATCATTGGATAATTCCTGATCAAATAATCACAATTTAACATTTTAAAAAATTGCTTAATTAAAGGTGGTAGTAGAACATGCATCTTCAGAAAATATAAAATTACAGATTTCAGCTGAATAATCTCAAACTAATGGAAATATAAAGTTGCACTTAAAAAATTTTTTTTTCATTATCATAATAAAACATTTGGTATTTGGTATTAACACTTTATTAAAGAACAGGCTACAGCCAAATCATTCTAGGGATGAAAAATATTGACTAGTCAATAAAAAAATTAAAATTAAACATTTTCCCTTTCACAATAAATACAATTGAATAATTTAACTACATGGCAATTTTCAACAGTTAATTACACTGTATAACTGCATTAATTATTAGCTGCTAAATTTTAAAACAATGGAATGTATGATTTTTTTTTTTTTTTTTTGATGTTTTCTGATTTATTAAAATGATTAACTGAAATGAGTTCTTTAAAAATTCAACTAAACGAAAGAATTCTAATACATTTTGTTAAAGGCTTCTTCATTTTCATAATTTATCATTTAACATCAACAATATTAATAGTGTGATGTTAAATTGGTTATATATTAACAATATTATATAACCAAGTGAAATCTTTTTTTTTTTTACTAACACTTGTTAACTATGTTACATTCAATTCTATAACACAAGTCATTTTAATTGAATGAATTAAAACTAAAATGCAAATTTTAATGTTCCTTTTTTGGGTTTTCTAAAAATGTACAGCATAAGAAGGAAAAAGATGCATGTAATTCTTATTACAGCATTGTGATTGAAGATTTTCTAGCTTGTATTTTAATACTGTGATTTTTGCTCATAATTTTAAAATGATTTTTCTCATATTTATAGCTTAATTTAATCATTACCAATTAAGTTATGAATCAATGAATAACTTTAATTTATAATATTGTTATAATTAACATAGAATAATCCGTTACTAGCAAACTTATTTTGTCATATGGTAAATGGAGAAAGCAGTATTTAATCTTGGAAACTTCTGCACAGTTAAGTATTTCAAGCATTTTTTTACACTTTGAAAAATGTTTTATTCACATTTCAGTTTCTAAAACAAAGATTAGTTATATTTTAAATAGAACTTCATTTAAAATATGAAAAAAATTCTTTTTGAGATTCCCATTTTTATAAAATAAAGATTAAGATTTACAGATTATTCAGAAATAATATTAACAAAATTGCATTTTATCTACTGTTTCAAATGTGCAGTTTTAAAAACTAATAGTAGAGAAATTCTTTAAATTTTTTTTTAGATATAAATAAGTATCATGCACAGTAACACTAGAAATATATTTTGCTTATTACAAAAAAAATACAGTTGATACTGATAATCAGTGCAGCTTATATTCGTTTTTGTATATTGCTGATTAACTATATATATTTAGGAGCAAAATATTGAAAAGTATTTGAATAATCAAATATTCTTTTTTTCCTATGAAGGACACTAGCTAAAATGTTTTACATTTTTCTTAGATTTCATTAAGATGGATTAGCTTGGTCTCAATTTAAACAAAAAAACATGATTCAGATACATAAATGTCATAAAATAAGAAATCATTTTCTTTCAAAATACTAAAGTCTATAAAGAGTATTAAAAACTTAGTTTACTATCAGTAACAATTAAAAACAAATGAATGAAATTACCCATAATTTAAAACACTGATTGTTTATCATGATTGAAAACTACAGAAGATTTAAAAATTGAAAAAAAGGTATTTTAAGATTTATTTAACTTTAGGTGAGGCATACTCTCAAGAATTTTCACGCCATCAAGTTTGAATTGAGCTTTATGTTTGCACATATAAAAAATTTAAGCATTATCATTTGTTACATGGGTTAATTAAAGACTGAGGAACTTAGTAAAAAGAAAATAAGAAAAATTTTTTTTCATGATAACAGATTGAAACACATGTTTCAAGTATATTTAACGAAAAGGTCAGATATCTTCTATAGATTTATATATAAAAAGGTAATAATCACTTAAAGTTTTCAACAAAGAATTTTATAAAGTATTGTTTGCAACCTGAATTTTTTTTTTCCAATGAAAACTGCCATTTTTTACAGAAGAAAATTTTCGAACTTCAATATATATTTAGTTGTATTGATATTTTGAGTTGCAAGTGTCAATGTGCACATTTTTTAATCTGTATATTGAATGACTGAACTCTGATAAAAAAAAAAAAAATTGTAGAATAGAAATATCTGAGCCTGATAACATTACAAAGACCTGATCATTTTCACTAACAATATAACATAATTCAAGCAATACTTAAAGAAAATTAAAGAAATTTAATTTCGTAGCTTTTTAAAATGAAATCAAACTGTCAAATCTTTATTTTTGAAGTATAAATATAAATTTAGTTTGTTTTAAAATGAAAATAAACTATAGTCGAATCGCTGCTAAAAATTTAACTTTTAACTATTTATGTTATCTTTTGCTTGAGAATACATTATGCAAATTTTATTAAAATTATATAATAAAACTATACAAATTAAATAATATACAATATAAACTAAAATATTTCCTACTCACAGAAGACTCCACTGACAAAGGCTTTGCAGTATTCTTTAATGATGATTTACGAGATTTCATTCTCTTGGCCAGACGTTCCATTCTCTGAAAATCATTGACTGTAATTTTATATGCATGTATAAAAACTTGAATGCACATTAAATTTTACTTGGATTTATCTAATTAGAACAAAGCTGTTTTAATGGAATTTTAGATGTCTTATAATGCAAAAATAATAGTATGTAACAATAGCACTCTAGTACCTCCAAGTTAAGTAAAATTTAAAAACGAAAACTTCAATGATTTAATATCAATATATGCATGAATTATACAACAGTAATTAACTGAAATATAATGATTATGAAGCATAGAAGCATATGAAGATATGCTTTTAACATTTTAGCATAAAAAACTATTTTTAACAATACAAAATACCTTTTAATACAAATTTTAATAAAGGGTTTTACAAAAATAAAAACTTAATTTTGAGAAAAAAGCCTAATGACAAAAGTAGTGCAAAACTTTAAATATAGCAATATACCTCATAAATATTTAGAATACATATATAGATGAAAAATAATTAAAAAATATTTCTTAGAACGTTTTTAATCAAAACATTGCTGTAGTTCAAATTTTCTAAATATATTTATGAATTTTATACAAGTATACAGTTTGTAAGAACCAGTAGTTTCATTTTTTTTTGCCAACTGAATTAATGCAATAGGGACATATTCAATTAACATGAATCACAGAAAAGCAATGGTAACACAATCACTATTTTAAGAAATGAAAAACATGTATTATGTTATAGTATGGAAACAATATTCACTGCAATTTTCCCTAACATAGAGAGTATAATTTAGAACATAATTATTTCAAATGCCCCATCACGTCTTTGTCATAAGTCAAACAATTTGAAATAAAATATTTTATAAAAATTAAATATTTTTGTTAATATGGAAACTTTAAAATGTTATATTTTTAAAAACAAAAATATTTTAATATTTTAGTTATTAAAAAGCTAATCAAGTAAAAAAACCATTATTTGTAAAAAAAAATTTTAAATCATCCAGTGAAGACAACTTTTATTTTAGAAAAATTGAAAGTAATTAATTGATAACTGACCTAGTTTGTTGGATAACATACGGGACAAATTTTTAAAATTATGTGTTAATATGTTTGAAAAAATATTTATTGTTGATGATAAATAATAAAATATTTATCTAAAATGACTTAACATTCAATGTTCTCTAAACTTCCATATTTTGCTTCATACATAAATTCAAAAGTTATTGATACTTTTATAAATTGTCTATTATTGAAATTTTATAGTACACAGAGTTTATTTAGTGTCCTAGAAAACTAACATCACTAGCACTTTAGAAAAACTAGAAAATGCATTTAATTTCTTATTTAAGTTTATATAATCAATATTGAAAAAGAAAATTTTAATAATTAGAAAATTAATTTTTACAGTTACTACCAAACAAATTACAAAAATATATATCAATGTTAATAAAATTGCACATCAGATTTTTATAATAGTTATTAGTAAAAGGGATATGCTTAAATTATTCAAGGTTTAGCATCCACTCAGGACTGACATGTCCGCACAAGCTCCACACTCTCAATCTTTCTTTTCCTTTACTTTATTATTGATCTTTGGGAAAAAAAGCACTTTTAAGTGCTCATAAAATATGGATCAAAATCTATCTCATATCCAAGCAATGGATCAAAAAACTATTGAAACTGTACATCAATTTGTGAGAGCGAATTCAAATGATCAACTCAGTGATGATATCAAAAATATCCTACTGAAATCTGCTGGGAGTGATCCTTAACCCTTTCTGGCGCACTACCCTTTAAAGTTGAGATATTAAGGAAAAATTTTATAGACTGTCTATTTAGGCCCTAAATAGTGTACAGTTAAAATTTGGTAAAGATTGCACTGACCATTTCGATTTTGTGGGTGTTCCATCACATGGAACACTGTGCCGCAAAGGGCTATGAAAAGCGAGCATTGCAGTGAAACACACTAATGCGCAAATCTTTCGTATATTAAAGAAAAAACAATGTATTATGCCTGTGTAGCAGACTTAGTGTACCCCAGGGTGCACCATAAGGAGGACTGCTACTCTATGACCCCCCGAAAAAAAGGGGGGGAATGAAAAACTGATTTTTATGCTGTAAATAAAAACATACCTAAAGATTGGTTTACAAAAGAATAACTTCAATTAATTGGTAAGGAAAAAGACAAATTGAAAGGGGGCTTTTTTCGCACAAGTCCCAAATATCTTTACTTTGACAACTTATTGGTGTAAAATCATGCAGCGACTTCTCCACAGTCTGTTTAGTTACCTAAGTAAAGTCTTGGGGCTGCATAGAGGAGCCTGGTTGGTATAAATCATCGTCATCATCTTCACTTGCATGCGATACATCGTAGCTATCAGATTGAGACTGTTCAAGGGATATAGAAACATATTTCTCTGTATCACTATCACTATCTGCATTCTCAGATTCAATACCAGAGAGATATTCTTGAAGCATTTTTATTGCTTCAGAAAGACTAAGACCTTTCCATGCCATTCATTAGCAATTAACATATTTAAAAAATGAACTACAAATTAAATTTTACTTGCATAAAAAAGTATAAACTAAAATATATAAATTCAAAAAAATATCTATACAGTAATATAAAATAAGAGTAGTAGCAAAAAGGAAAATGGAGAACATAAAAATCATGCACCTTCTATCTAGAAATGACGTGAAATAACTGATATAATCTTAGACCCCACTGAAGCTTTCCCATTCAAGAGGCGGAGAAGGGTGTATAAATATTTCCCATACAAGAAATCCTCCCCTTTAAATCCCTTAAAAGTTCATTTCTCCCCGAAAGAGAGAAAAACAGTAAATATAAACACAGATGTTTCCCTCATCATTGCGTTCAAGGCTAATCCCGCACTGACGGCTGAATGAATACGACCGTTGCGGCGCAGTGTTCCAGGGGATGGAACACCTTGTTTTTATTCAACCATTCTACGTATACTATATGCGTAAAAAATTTAAAGTAATATAGAATAAATAGTTCAATGGGCAGGCAACAAAATAACACAGAAATTTTTTTTCATACATTTATTTTTATACCATAAAAAAATTTGCGGAAAATTTCTTAAAAATAGAGGTATTTATATAATGTAAAATAATTGAAAATTATTTGTCGCCTTGTGTGGTGCTGCCATCTATTATCAAAGAAGACCGTTTAAAGAGCATTTAAAAAAATTTTTATCCATTTATCTCTAAATGCAATGGTTTGGTAACAATTTAAAATTTGGTGTTCCATCACCTGGAACACTGCGGCGGAAAGGGTTAATCATATGTTTCAAGACTCTTCAGAAAAACTCAAAAGTCAACTAATAGGTGACTATGCTGTTAATGAAATGGTTCCCCCTGCAGCTAAAATTAATGATAAAACTAATTCAGCTAATATTACTGATTCTGCTAGTCATGTTAGAAAATCCCTAGCTAAAAGAATTGAGAAAAATCACCCTAATGATTTTATCAAACCGAAAGAAACTGCTAACGTTTGCCCTGATCAGGCTCCTGCATCACAGCTCTAAGCAAAAAAAACAGCCCAAGTGTTGCAATCATCCAGCAAACTACAGGAGATGCAATACATTTTCAAAGCCTAAAAGTAATTTTTAATAAAATCACTAAAAATCAAATCTTGTAAACGTAATTCGAACAGGAATATCATATGCTCAAGTTACTGGACCTTCCGCACCCCTTCAATTCATCTCCTACAAATCTTCCTTCTAAAAGTGAATTCTGGGACTTACTGACACTTATGTCAGAAATTATAGCCATTTTTAATGATAAACATATTCAAGAGCTTGTTGTAGAGCTGAAGTCTATTGAGTCTCGTATGGATATTTAAGCTTACAACATACTTTCAAGCCTCTAATAAATGAGTATCACTATTTAATTCTTTAAAAATCTAATTCTATGTAATTTATATTTAAATCCAATATTTCTTAAAAATAAGAAAATAAAATATATAATGATTCTCTTTTAGATTTTAATTTGTAAGTAAATTTTTTTAAGAGATTTTAATCAATAATATGGCAGTTCACTAGAGTTATATCACACCACATCTTTCAAAGGTCCAAAAGAGGGTAAGGGTCCTACAGACCCAGGCACCTCATAAAATAAGCTTTGCCGGCTCTGAAATTTTGGATAAGCTTAAGATAGTTATATACATTAGTTATTTGTTTCTAAAATTAGATATTTTAAAACAACAAAATATATCTCACTGAATTATCTACTCTGAAAATTATTACCATAATTTCAATAAGGAGGCTGCCATCTCTGCTTTATGAAAAAATTTGAGCAGAATGCAATTTTTTTAACATAATAAATGAATTTTTTAAATATTTATGGTATATAATTGCACAAAATATGGAAATAATTTTATGGACTAAATTTAAAGCAAATGTTTGCAATACAAAGATTTTGTTGCACCATTATCAACACTTCAATAAAAATATCCAAATAAAAAAAATCCCATGAACTTTATCAAACTCAAGTAAACTTCTGTTGAAAATTTATTAATACTTAAATGAAAATTTTAAACTAGTTCTATTTGTAAGAATAGAGCAAAATACTTACATTTACTTCAATAGATGCAATTTTTATCATGTTTGCTTCAGAACGCAAGACAACAGCACCTCGAAAATAAGTATAATCTTTTGCTTTATCTCCAAATTTCTGAAAATTTCAAACTAAATTATACATTTTATATATTTAAGTAATTATGAAAAACTAATATATAAAATCCCATATAAATCTATCCTATCTACACAGATTTTCAGAACTAATAAGAACTATTAATTAGCAAGATTATAACATTAAGTAATACATTTAATCTATAGTGAAATGTTATAAAAAATACCACATTTTCCTGTACATAATCCACAGATTACTTGTTAAAAAGGCTTCGAGTTTTGTTATGCCTATTAAACGACACCACATATAATCTGATAAAAAACATTCTCCCTCACAAAAAGTTTTTGAAAGAAATGCCATTTATGTTTCATATTTTATGAAATAGCAAGTGGTGCTATGACATGGCTGACTTATTTCAGCTATAATCAACTTTGTCCAATTCCATTCAAGAATGAATTCAGTTTCTTGGAGATATTATGGATACTATTTGCTAATGTGATTTCACAGTTTTTCTTGATGTGAGTTCTTCTACTCTGAAAATATTTAAATTTGTATATTGTCACATTTAAACGAGAATGTTTAAGCTACACAGCAAATTTTAAATTAAAAGCTATAGGAAAGGCAAAAAAAAGGCGACAAACATGATAAATGTCAAGTTAACAAAGCATGCATAGAAAAAAAGAAAATGCATCTAATGTGCACAGTTTGAAAGTAATTCATTTCTTTAACTATTAACAAAACATTTCATTTTTAAAATATATGTCTAGTATAATTTTAAACATTATTAAAAAATAAAAGTCGAAAAGTTTTACTAGAATTTTCTCTAAATCAGTGCTTTTGATTAATCTCGTACTTTTATCTCAATTTACCGCATTTTGTGATGAAGTTGATCCAAACACATCTTTTCCATAATAGTTATTTTTCGTATAATTTATTATATTTTTAATCAAATTGTGTATTTTATATTTTATATGACACCCACATTTTCAACTATTCACCAGAAAAATTGCATGCAGATTATGCACTGCTCTTTTTCCCTTTTACTTAAAAAAAGGTCTCACATGAAATATGCCACTGCGGATTATATACAAAAAAATACTGTAATACTTATTTATGCTTTCAAAAATTTATCCATAAGCAAAATTTCATTTTTTTTATCAATATAATGAAAACAAAACTTAGCTATTTCATGACTGAATGAAAAATTAATCCATTTATTTTTATTTCAGGAAAATTTGTTGTCCAATTACACAAATGACCAATCTTGTATAAAAACAGTAAAATTTCAGAAATAATTATAAAAGATTACACTATAACAAGATATATTGTTATAGACTATTTTGGAAAAGCTTGATTCAACCCTATAGTAGACTATTTCAGACTATATATACACAAACTTTTATTCCATGAAATATTGCAAATTGTCATCCTTGAATATCTAATGTGATTGTAAAGAAAAATGCTTAAGAAAAAGATTTAAGAACTAAGGAAATATTAGACAAAAGTTCTATAGGTACACTGAGAAGTGATAGACAGAATATGATCAAAGCATTTAAATTATAAAATCTAATAAAATGCCACACGACAAATTACTTAGACAAATTTTTGAATGCATAAAAATATGAATAATTATAGATATCACATTTTTCCAAAAGAAATTAAAATGGCATTGAAATTTAATTATAACTTTTAAACGAATAACAAAAATTATACCTTCTTCAGTATTTTCTTTTGACGCTTTGAAACTCTTCGAGTTCCTTTAACTTCTTCAATGTCAGATTCATCCTCACTACCACTACTGCGTGGATAACCAGAGTTAACATCCCTTTTCTAAAATATTTGAAAATGTTTTAGACACACAATAACTTTATTTTATTCCATATATTTTAAGAACATTTTACAAAATAATTATGAAAAATATAGTAATTATTCATTATAATGCAAAACATTAATAAACACATACAATTATATGTAAAATTTTTAAACTCATTTCATTCATGAAACTATAAATCAAATTAGTTTATAAATTTGTTAAATTTCACCGGTAACTTACCATACCATCATTTTGGATCTTGGTTAATTTTTATTCATTTATACAAAAGGCAATACTCTTAGGAATACTTTTGATTGCATATTAATTATACTCTAATTATGATAAAGAAAATTCATTTAATACTAGAGAAACAAACTTCCTCAATAAACTAATAAAACATAATATAAATAATTCATTAAATTGCTCTTTTTTAAGTCACTGATTTGTGTACATTTTCATTATTTTTTAATTGTTGTATGTACATTCATACTCTATAAGCTTATCTGGTATTTAATTTTTTAATTTATGAAGCATAAAGTTATCCATACAAAATATTTGGGAAATATCAGCAAACAATTTAAAAAAGTTATTCAGATCTCAAAAAGAAAAGAAAATAGCTGTATTAACTTAAATTAGATATTTAGAAGTAACATTAAACAAATTATTTTTTTTTAACATACATATTTAAATGTTTCCTTCTAACATTCTAAAAGTTTTGTTTTTATTCAATTTTGAAAATGTGCAATATTTAAAGCAAAGAATGGTTCAGATACCTTTTTTTAAAAAAATTATACTTTCTTTATAGTTACAGTGTAAGAGTAACTATGATGTAATTGTGCAAATTTTACCTTTGAAATTTATTAACATTATGTACATAACTTTAATAGCCTTTTTTTCTATTAATCAAAAAACTTGGAGTTTGAAGCCTAATAAATGTTAAATTTTTGTTGCATAGTAACTTAAATTCAAAATAAGAAAAATTAACGTCTGCAGTGAGTTCAAAAATTTCTAGAAGACAGTCTGCAATTTTAGAATTAGGAACTATTGAATGCATAAAATGAAATATCAAATGCTCTGAACCAAAAGCAAAGTAATTTTATTTCAATAACAGCAATAAAATAAGAAAGTTTTTCTAAAAATTAAGAGTAAAATAACCTTTATACATGATAAAACAAAAAAAATTTCCTCCATTCCGTTCAACACAGTTAATGCATTTTTTTAAATAGTTAAATCTACTAAATGTCAGTTTTGTGTTGATTGATCACTTAAAAATTTAATACATTTTCTTTTCATTTTAAAAGGAAATAATGAAGTATGTTAAGTTCCATTATTAATACAATATATTTTTCACAAGAGGTATTTAAACAGTGAGGAAAAAATTATATAGAACACAATTCAGCTTTAACTTAGAAATAAAATCTGTTTTCATAAAAATGTATGTTAATTAACCTGACAGTAATAGCCCCATTAAAAAAAAAGAATTAGTGAAAATGCAATTAAGCCCCAGAGAGAACAGGGTAATAAAGCTAAATCAATAATATAAATCAAATGTATATGAGATCAAGTTTAAGCATTACAATCTATGGTAAATTTAAATGCACGTCAAATATTTCTACACAGTACTCAATAAACTACATAAATTATAATACACAACAATTTTAATCAAGTAACTCAAAGTAAAAGTACTCGCCTAATCATTATTTGCAAAAGAATTTTTAAAAAATAAAAAAAAAACACATACACACAAATTCAATTTATCACTATCCAAAAATATCACTTCCTATACACTAAAAAATTCAAACTTTTCAATTTGATATATACTTTCAAAACAAAATATTTTAAACACAAATTTTAATTTAATATACTTTTTTAAAAAAAACATAACTTTCAATACCTAAATTTCAGTTTATTACATTTTCAAAGTGAAACAACTTCAATTACTTAAATTTCAACAATGAATGAAAAAGGATTAAGGAAAACAAACAAATTTTAGGCCTCAGGTTACACCATAAAATCGCAAGAATACATTCTGGCAATTTTTATACACCACATCTAAGTAATTTTATAATTTTGACACTGTATAGTGGACAGCTTATCAGCCAGAGGCTGTTGTAAGGCATTTTAATGTCCACCACATAAATTGGCATCTGGGAGGTCTTTTAATTGATAATGGGCCATATTTTCAGATCACAAGAAAGGAAACCCAGAATACTCCTCAGCAACCACCCCAACAGGCCTACACACAGAAGGCAAAAACATGACTCTATCCCCTCTTGTTCAACTGCAGCTGTGAACGAAACTGGTAACTTATGCTCCAAAGAGTACTGCCCTACCACTAGTGCATGGTGTGTGTATGACTCACAATTTCATGATTTTTAATTATGAAAGGTTATTATATTTATTAAGTCATGTTTATTTTGGGAAATTAATTTTATTTGATAGACTTATTTTTTAATTTTAAGAAATTATTCCAAATAAAAAAGGATACTAAGGAAAATGTACTTTAGTATGATAAAATATTAATGAAAATATACTTTAAGTATGATAATGAAATAAAGTTATTTCATTACTCATCACAAATAGACTCATTTTTGCATTTCATGATTTACTTTCACAGTTGAATTGAATCTTGTAAATAAATGTAAAAAATAACATTTGCAAGAGTAATCACTTAATTGCCCTTACAATTTTTTCATAAAAGTATTAGCAAGAGAGCGTTGTCAATAAATTTAAGTATTCATTCTAATAATTCAGTTTTTTTTCACTTCCTATTAAATGTTTGCTTATCATATAAAATTACATAATTGATCATGTATAAAAATAAAGTCATTATAAAATAAATTTTAAATATACTAAAAACAATTTAAAATTTAAAAGCTTTACAATTCATGAAAAATACAAAGTGTAAAAGAATTCGGTTAAATTTACAATGTTATTTATTTAAGTTCAACAAAAATTCCTTTAATTGAAATTTACTAAAAATAAGATTTTGACTTGTTACTTATATATGCAAACAAGTATTTAAAATGATTACTCTATTAACAAATCTTGAAATCTTAATTTGTGAAAAATTTAAGAATTTCATGAAATTAATTAAAATCTTAGAGCACAAAAATTATTCTACCAATAAAATATGATAATTTTAATATAATAAAATGCAAAAAATCAGGATTTTTTTAGCCCTATGAATATATTTATAATGCTATTACAATTTGTGTCATTTATAATTTATTGAATCTATTTAATTTTAAATAAAATTTCTGAAAATTAACCCACTTTCATATTTTTTGAAAATTAAATATAGAAATTAGCACATTTTTTTAAATTCAAAGCCTTAAATTTTAAGGAGTTTGAATTTTTTGAATTTCCAAAACTGAAACCCTCGAGTTTCAACTTTGCCACGAAGTCACATTTTCATTTAATCAAACTCACAATTAAGATATAGAAACAAATTTTTGTTTATGAATAAATAGAATATATGTAGAAAAAATATAATAGCCATGTATAATTCAAATAAATTTTACAAATATTATCAGACTCAGAATAAAGTAGAATATGCCTCTTCAATATAATTGCTGTCATACAATTTTTCTGCTTTTGAATACAAACATAATAAGCAATTTTGAAAAATGTTCCAAATGTGAAAATAATTTTATATTTACTATGATAAAAAAAATTGCAAGACCAGTAAAAGTCTCAGAGCAGAACACTCAAAGTAAAAAAAGACGTGTTGGCTTCTTTGCTTACATAGACTAATGCACGGATATTCTCACTGTAAATCAATCATCAAGATGAATTACAATGACTCAGGGGGGGGGGATGTGGATGTACTTTCTATTATGAGTTAGAGGCTTTTGTACTCTTAACAAGTGCTTAGGGGAAAATAACTTGCTTTACTGTGAAAGCATAACTGTATTACCATCACAAATAAAAAATAAACAAGATTCTTCCCAGAACCTCAGAGGGATTAACAACAAAGGAAAAAATTTATTCTAAGTTCAGAAATATTAATATCAAAAGTCTTTTATCAAATACTTGTCAACACATCTGTGGGAATACTTTCCTCAAATGTTTAAGGTGAAACATTTTCACTAAAGTTTTAAAAGTATTTTCAAACATATTGATCAATGGCACTGATGTGAAATAATATCTTTCTTAGTTATAATAAGGTGTCAACTACTCAGCAAAATTAACAAAATAACAAAAAAAGCAAATTTTTAAAGATTCTTCCAATTATTGGGAAAACAAACCTATATTAAATTCATTTCACAGATTTTTTTTATATTTCTTTGATATTAATGCCACATTTTTTAACTAAGAATTCAAGTTTGTTGAAAATGATCTTTTTTCATTATAAAAAATTAAGATTTTTTAAATGTTCCTGTTATTAAATATAAGTCACACAGAAGCCAATGTAATACACTTCGTTTCTAATGCATCACTTTTTAAGCATTTTATTGATATGAACAGAAAAGTATGCAAGAAATCCTTTTTATGAGGGTAAGCTCTTTAATAACACTTTTAAATACTAAGAAAAATTAAAAACTAGTTATTTTAATATTTATTCATCCAAAATTAAAAACATAATAAAATGGACTTCAAAGATATGACATTTTGGTTCTGAGCACAAAAAAGTATTCTACTTAAAACTATTTGAACCTACAATTTCTATACAATGGTAAGTTGCATAATTTCTTATGTAGAAATTGCAGTAACTTTAAGAGACGTGCATCGAAACAGGATGTAATTTTTTATTCCAAATTAGAACACAAGGACTCTATGGTCACAATCTTTTTTATTTATTTCTTAATAATCACTTTTCACCTTTTAATATACCACCAACTTTATATGCACTTGCAATTAATTTTGTTTTCCTTTCAAGTTTTGTTATGATCCTTGTAAGCTATCATGACCTTAAGTGCGGTGCTAAACAGCTGTGCCACTATGGCTATAACATTGACTAACCTGGTCAGAATATCAGTAATACTGACCAATAGCATTAATTAAAAAATAAATAACAGAGCAATTATCTGGATTGCAGACAATAACAGTATTGCAATTAGTTGAACAGTTAAAACAAAATACTTTATAAGGAAGTGAAATCAAAAACCAGCACATATACATTCAAAATAGAAAATTCATTATGAGTTTAGTTTCAGCCTATCACTTTTTAAGTGAAAACTTCAGTTTCTTTAATAGATGAATATGAAATCCAAAACAAGGAATTTTATAAACAATACAAATTTAAATCTATATTACTGACATAAAACACAGAGCTCAACTTAATGGGAAGATACACTGAATATTAGAATTAAGTAAGTAATTTTAAATAGGGGAACAAAGTCAAACTTAAATATTCTTTCTAATTTAAAAAAATTATTCCTTGATTTCATGTTTCTGATGTTAGTTTTGCACATGATGGTTAATTCAACAGGGACCTACAGTTTAAAATGAATTCCAAATTACTATAAACTTTGATGAACCTGGTTAGATTGAACCTGAAAACTTTTGAACTCAGGGCAGAGCATTAACGATTCAGATGCAAGTATTTCTTTTTGAAAGTCACATGGAAATAAAATAGTACATAATGGCATGAAATTAGCAATTTTTCTTTTATTCATTATATATATAATACTTTTGAATTAATTTCAAAATGTAAGTAATTAGTTTGTACAAATTTTAAATTAAAAAAAAAACTTCAATGAAAATAAAATACTTATATTTCTTAATAGTTTTTCTGTTTAAAGAAGAAACAGTTTTTACAATTAATTTAGAAAACAATGAATAAAGAAACGACAATAGAAATATTGTTGTCTCTTCAATTAATGTCAATCCAGAACATTAGAATGTTCAGCAAAATTTGAGTTTGTAAATGAATTAATATTTTTTAGAACAATAACACAAATTTAATTTTGATGCCTCATTCAAATAGTTGATGATTTTTTCATTGACAGATTTCCATAATTTTCTATGAAACATTTGCTTTCATTTTTACATAATATGTGTTTATTGATATGCAGGATTATTTTCTTATAAAAAATTATCAAGATGAAATTTTTTTTTTTTAAGAAAGTTGTCAAGTATTTGAAAAGATACAGCAAATTTTCAAGTTATTTACATAATAATATAGTTAAATACTTAATAATTTATAAAAAAAAACAAAAATCTTCCTGAATTAACTACTTAATATATTTCTTAGAAATAAAAACAAACAATATACCAATTTAAGACGATTTCTGTGCTCATTAGCAACATATTTCACAGCATCACGGAACGCCTTTGAGGAATGCTTGTTTGCAAACTCTTTTCGATAGGGTACATATTTATAGAGTTTATCAATGGGAATCCATGCACTGAAATAGAAAAGTTAATGTTACACAAAAAATGATTAAAATTACAAATGGTAAAAAGTATAACAATAATATATACTAAAAAACACCCAGTGAAGTTTTCACAAACTGATTTAATTGAAATTTATCAATACTTCCCAAAAAGAATACATTATAAGAATAATGTTAAAACTTTGAACATTAATTCAAAAATACTTCTTAAATCTTAAAAAATTCTCTTTTAATAGTTATTTTCACTAATTTCTTTCTTTTCACTTTAGGATATATGAAATAATATTTAAACACACTTAAATATATATAATCAAAAAATGTTTTTCTTAATTTTTAACAGTTTATATTTGGTGTTTATGGCAATTTCCAAATGATGATAAATTACAGCAATCTACCTTTTTTTGGAAAATAATTAGAAAAAATGTAATAAATTTTATAGAAAAAGTATTAAGTTACAGTAAAAAAAAAAGAAAAATTTTTCTTTCTTTTTAAAAAAGTACCATAATTATTAAATATACTATATTCAGTTGCAGGAACCTGATTCCTTAGAATGTCATTCTCATTATCAGAAGGTAATGAATTTAAATCATATTCTAATCAAAGATTCATTAAGTTTGCTAATGGGGATTGGAGCAAGTAAAACTGATTGTTTTCGCAATGTCCTCCATGTAAAATGATACTTGGTGGAAAATGGAGTCAAGCCAAGTCTTCTATTTAGTTATTGCTCTTAAATTACAAAGACCCCACTTCTTCAATCAAATGCTTTGCAGGCTTGTAGCAAAGTCAGACTTATGATCTTGGATCTACTGAAGCTGCATCTTAGTTTCTTTGTCAAAACTCATAGGTTTGAAAAATACCCTGGTTCAGGGATTTGATCTAGATGTTACTGTTGATTAAATGGGATAAGAAACAACAAATATACCAGAATACTGAAATATGTTTGCACCCTGCAAACACATTTTGAATGGTTGTAAGATAACTGTAAAATAAGTCGTGATAGAGGAATTTGACTAAATCCTATGAGTCGGCACAAGTGCTAAACACACTAAACCTGTAGATTGCGCCAAAATTTGTTTATCAATTTTATGACACTTTGAAAGGCATGATTTATGTTTGGAGCTTACACTGTTTCCTCCCCCCCCCTTTCAAAATTTATGTTAGAAAAGTTGCTTACGAAATTTCAAGTATATTATTTTCTTACAATTTAAAAGTTAGTTGCTTCTCTTATTTAGATATAATTTTGTAAAGTTGTTTATATTTTTGAATATTAGCAAAGTTAAATTTATATTTTAGAAAGTAGTTTTCAAAATTTATTTTTTTAATTTGGAACATGAGGGAGGTTTTTAGATGAGTAATTTTACTTTACACACATGTGTGTGTGTGCTATTTGATCAAATATGCTGTTTTATATACTAAATTATGTAATTTACCGAGTTGCTTAAGATATACATAAGTTTTGTTTTAATCTGTCTGCTCAATTTATTAAACCAGAAAAAGGTGTGGGGTAATACTTGATTAGTTAGAAAGCAAGCTTTCATAAAAGTGGATTTTATTTATATTATTGTTTCAGCTTTTGGTTCAGTTCTATTGCATTGGATGTTTTTTTTTTAACATGGGTGCTACTGAACAATTAATTAGAATCTTAAGATTTCATAAAAATGGATGTTATAAACATATCTATTTAGATTTATAACATTTGCTAATGCCTGGTTGGTATAATTTTTCACAGTGTATTTTTAAATAAAATGTATTTCATTGATTAATTAAAAAATTGATATTTATTTTATTGATTGAATATGAATTAGCGATTTTTATAGTTACTTAACATTTATTTTGTAATATGCAATATTTGAAAAATATGTGAAATAAACTTTCTAGTCTTTAGCTTTGCAGCAGTAAGTATAATGTAAAACAATTGAAATTTATAAAATTAGCAAGACATTGCGATATTCAAAGTTGGATTTGGAACACAATTAGGATTTTAAAAACCAGATATTTAATGAAATGATTTATACAGCACTTAGTGAAAAAATTGGAAATCATACCAAACCTATATTGGCTCATAGGATTTTACAAGAAATCAACAGTGGCATGCAATGACTTACTGTAAAATTAAAAAATAAGTTTTCAGAAAAATTGTCAAAAATGCATAAAAATCCTATGGAGATTATTTCAATTGAAAGTGGTCATATTATATTGAATTTTGCGAAAATTTATATTAATAAGCAATTTTTATAATTTACAAAATTTGGCTATCAGACATAGTTATAAGTTGACTGTCACATACATTGATGTTAAATATATTAGAGTAATGTTTGAGAAAAAATATTTTCTATTATGAAAATAATAAATCAAAACAACATGCAATATTGTTTTCTCCATTAAAATTTGTTAGCCTTTTCAAGAACTAATCCTAATAAATCTTACATACACTACAAATTCAAAAGCTACATTAAGTACTAACTGTTGAGTAATCACTCAAAACTAAGTTTTCAACTAACTCCCTCATTGTCTGAACCCTTAAAAATATTTAAACCACAAAAACTATATTTGCACATTTAATTTTGTACTTGAAAAATAATGCAGATAAAATTAAGTATGTACATCTAAATATTTTTTAAAATTATATTACTATTCAGGCATACATGAAAAAATGCGCCCTTTCATACAAATAATTTTCAATAATTACATAAAACTCTTAGAATTGTTTATAATTAACATTTTTTCAACATGCATGAAAAGTTTTCGAAAATTTTTTTCTTCTCCAGGAAAGGTGGCATTTTCCCCAAAAAATTGTACACCTCTATTTTAAGAGACTGTTCCCTGCCCCCCAAAAAAAGAAACATCAAAGGAATATTTTTCTTAATGAATATTTTTACTAGGTTTTAATTAATAATTTTGACTTCATTTTTTTCAGACATTTCAGTTTGAATAAACCAAGTTGAATGAGATAATTTAAATGACTAGGATTACAATATTTAGTCAATGAATAATAAATAAAAACCTTTTATTTTTTTACAAATAAACTCCTTACTATTAGTATTACTTAATATATTAATTAAATTATACTTTTCTTAATATGTATCAACTTCCAGCAAAGAAAATAGTTCTTAGCAATTAACAATTATTTGGCAGTATTTCAAATATTATATTAACAAAAATATTTTAAATGTAATTACGCAAATATTTCAGTGAAAACCATTTAAATTAAGAAATCATAAGTATTTTATTTATCTTACTAGCACTCATAATTATATATAAATGAAAACTTTAGAAAAAACACTTGGATTTGAAAGGCAAAAAATTTAGCACCAAAGTAAAGGCTAAATTTTTTTAAGTTTTCTAATTAAAAATTACAGTGCCAACAAGATAAGCATCATTTCTATCTTTCAGTAGTAGAAATGTTCACAAAAAATTTAATTCTTTTGCTCACAATACAAATTATGCTGATATTTACTATCAAAGTACATCAACGTATTTACTACCCTAGTACATCAAAAATTTATTTAATCTAAAAAATGAAAGATATACAACTCAGATATTTGTTGGTTTACATTTAAATAGCTTTTTTTGATCATAAACATTTTACAAAATAGATATAAAATATTTATTCAAATAAAATTTTATTATTTAATTATTTGCAATTACTGTTTAATTTTAATATTAGCCAAGATGAGTTGTCTATCTTTATTGGTACGATTTATTTTAATACATTCACTATGTTTTTCCTATTTAAAATATCTTCTAGATTTTGCTAGCCCTAGTCATATTTTATGCTAACATAATTTAAAAAATTTCTATTTTCTTTGTCTTTAAAAGAAATAAAAGCTTAGATGATATTATTAGGTAATAAATGCATTACAAGTTGATAAGCTTAATGAGGTCATATACATTTATAAGTTAAATAAGTTTGCATGGAATTTTGAATGAAATTTAAACAGCTATCATTAAAGTTATGCTTTTTTAAATGGCTTGTGTTTTTCTTTATAAAATAAATGAGGTTGAAGAAAAATTTCAAGTGACAAGAAATTAATAATGTAAATACTTGTGCAGCTTATCTTAATAATGGTTTTGAAAAATCGTTGATGTATAATAAAAGTACATTATCAAAATTATATGGAAATAAAATAAATTGGAGGATTTCAAAGTAAGAATAATTCATAGATAAACACATAAATTTTGAAACAATAAGAATTAAAAAATACATACTATTTATTCCATTTTTATAAATATTACTTAATAGTTAAAAAAAAATTTTTTTTATCTTATGTTAACAAAAGTATACATACTGGTTATGAGAGCCAAAAAAATATACATATTTGTATTCTTTTTTCTTGCTTGGTGGATCAGAAGCATGTCCAAACAATATCTAAAAATTTAAGACAATCACACAATAAAATATTAATTCTCCATACAGCAATTAATTCTTTTGTATAAATATAAAAATAATATTTTATATAAACATAAAAATAACATCTAGTTAATACAGTGTTTAAAAATTTTTGTAACTATCAAATAATGTAATTATATAACAAAAATAACTACAATGGAACAAATATATCATACATACTCTCATTGTAGAGAAATTATATTTTACTGTAGAAGCTTGAAATTTGGTAAATCCTGGGTTTTACCAACAAAGATAGGGTATGAAAAAGTATGAAATAATATCTCATGCAAAAAATAGAACAAATGTGCAATTTGTTTAATAACTACTGAAAAGATTTCAATAATTTTTAAAAATGAGTGTCTACAATTTAATATAATAAAATGAAATTTGAAAAAAAAAAATTAGAGTTTTTCTTTAATACTTCCCTTTTACCAGTTACAAAAAGATGACTATTATAGCATTTTAAATTGCAAATTAGATCAGCTGATTTGTAAACACATCTTCATAATAAACAGATATATGCTCTGACACAATAAAAGCGAGTATCAACAAAGTTCAAAATGTGAAAGTGTTCTGAGACAACTAAAAAAGGGCTGAAAAACTGGGAAAAGATTGTTTCAACTAAATACTTTCTGAAATTAAATCCCTGATGAAAAATGTATGTACCTGATAATGATAAATAGAAAATTTATCCAAAATCAACAACAGCTATTATTCGTAATTAAAAATGACAAATTTTGCATATTTTTGTAAATGAAAATAGTGGTACAAGAAATTAGTTTACTTCTTGCAAAGAAACATCAAAGTTAGCACAAAAGAAATAGGTGCACTTGAAGAAGTAAAAAAAAAAAAAAAATTTTGCTGGAGGACAAGAACTCAGAAAATGCAACTGTTCTTAGTTCAACTAATTAATATGAAGATGTGCATGTGCAAATCATGTCTATTTTTTTTGTTATTTAAAATGCCATAACAGACAACCTTGTGGTAGCAACTTATATGTATTAAAGTAATATATAATAATTGAAAAACAATTCAATTTCCTTTTTTTTTTTAATTTTATAAATAAATTTCTTGAGCTATCATTATAAATTTTTCACATGCTCTTCTTTGTGAAATGGGATAAATACCGCATTTTTTTATATCTTTAGAAAAATAATTGTAATGCAGTTCTATGAATAAAATTTTAAATTACCATATTTTGATCAATTTATATTATCAGTTAATAAAATCTTTAAACTTTTTTGGCTGTTTACAATATATCAAAGGAATATTTTATCATAAGTAATCCCTCATTTTGAACTTTAGCTTGAAAGCAAACTCCTAGCTTTTACTGTCAAGTCTGTTAATGTCCAAAATAGAATCATTAAAGCATACTTCAAACTCTTACCAAGACCAGTAAAAATCAATGATTTACAAGATTTTGGACTTTTTTTGTAACATATATATTTTCAAAGGTATATATATATATATATATATATATATATACTGAACATTAATTAATCAGTCAATATATAATTATTTTTGAAAAATTTAAATCAAGATATAATTCGTACAGTTAAAAATCTAAAACAAACATTTTTTATGACAGTAGTTTTTTAATGAGATTTTAAGAAAAGAAATTAATTTGAAGGTTACATTAAGAAGGTTATTAAGTTATAACTATTTTTAAAAAGCATTGCAATTGAGACTTTGATATTACATTTATTTACAACTACAAATGCAAATTAAACGTAGATACTAAGAGAAAATATGATGAAAAATCATATTTACAGTTCCTAGGACTATAAAACAAAAGAAAAACATAATTTATTAGCATTATTTGCAAAGATTTGAAAGAACAGCTGTTGCAAGATATTTTCGTGTATATACTGATTGACAAATCACGAGGTTGAAAAATTAATAATTTCATTTAATTAAAAGTGTTTACATAAACTAAAGAGGAATAGAATCAATCTCGTATTGGAACATAAGAATTACAAAGAAAACAATTAATAAGATATATTTGCTTACTTTTCCGGGCCAAGGTGTGTATCCTTTCAATTTAGCCCTGAAAATAGGATAAATTAATTACAGAAAAATTCTTTCATTGAACGAAAAATGTATTTCTTTTCAATCAGATTAATATCTTACCACACGTATTCGTCGAACTTGAACTTCATGTTAATTTTCAAACGCTTGCAACTACGTCTGATCGCTATAAGAACCAGGTACAAACTGTTCCTCACGGTTAGAATGTTTTGCTATAAAATGGTATCTTAACTCAAAATAGGGTTACTATGTGATAATATCGCCAAAAAAGCGCCAAAAGATGCCAATAGCAACGCCTATTAAGTTAGCTATAATTTTTTTCTCGTGATTTCCCCTTTTGTTTAAAAAATTCTGGAAACATTTTATTTTTCTATTATTTAGTTTTATGTCATCATTATTTAAACCTATTATTCAGAGATACATACAGCAATATCCAAAATAAACATTCAATACTTTGCTTAACTGAAATATTAAAAATATAAATATTTACAGTAGGCTATACAGTAGCGATGTTTCCAAATACACACTGGAGCTGCTGAACAGAATCAACCATCTCGTAATTTTAAATTCCTATAATACCAATCATTAACATTTTCTTCTTTGCAGCTAACTTTTCCGTTTCATTACATTAGCAAGCAACAGTTTGTTATCGATGGATGTATGCTTAGAGTTGAGGATTTTAAAGCTGAGAGATTTAATATTCTCTTTCTTAGTCTACCCTAGAAAATATTTTTGGATTTATGTCGTAATCGAAGAAAAAAATAATCTTATAATTTGGAAAGAACATACTTGTAGCAATTTTTTATGGTGCATTTAAATCATTTATTTAAAGAAATATAATTTAAATTACATTTTACAATTTGGAGCCACGGGAGACTGGTGAGGAAGAGCCGTTCATGCGTCTGGAAGACAGTAGGTTCGATACGGGTTGCAGATGAAAGCAGGAATGTGCATCTTTAAAATTCTGAAAGGTCAGCACACACTGAACAGTTAGTTGTGTTTAGTTATTTCTAAATAAGCTCGAAGATTATCGGAAAACTCATTACAATAATTTAGGAAAGTAAAATGGGTCTCATATTTTTTTCTGATTCTTTCAATGGAATTTATTTTTAATTCGCATTTACTTTGAACATTTTCCAAAAAACTAATTCTTGATACAGCCTGGGAAAATTCATTGTCACGTGCATGTTTTTTTACGATACTTTTTACACAAAGTTTTCAGTTTTATCGGAATTAACTTGATAATTCTCAAAAATGAATTACTTTTTAAAGTAATTATAGTGGTTTATAAGACAACTTACACACATTTTGAATTCAATGTAAATTTAGTCTATCGAAGGCTTTGTTTATCGATTATTTCCTGATCTTTTTAAGAAATGAATTTAGCATACTACAGAAAAGAAAATCTAATTTTTACTTTTCTATTTTTTCTTTTTAAACCATATTTTTAAAATTGAATCTTATGAAAAGATTCGATTTTAAATATGGTGTTCTCTATTTTCTGGTAACTCTTGTTTTTATTCTTCGTCCCCACGTGTAGATTCAATCAATGCTGTGTCCCATGGATGCCTCAGTTTATATTTAGACTCTTATCGATTTTTGTCTCGGGCAGTACATCTTTCAAGACTATTTATCAGGAGTGATTTATTTTCCGTTGCAGCTGCGAAACCGTCCACATTCAACACGTTTTAGAACCATAAATGGTGAGAAAGAATATTAATTTGCGATGTAATATTACTCACAAAATTAATAAAACAACTTTTGAATATTTTTCTGCTCGTCAGTTTGTAGTTACACTTTTAATAACTAAAAGAATTTGTTAGAGTGTAGCTTTAATTAAAGTTAATTTGGATCAAACTCTTAAAAATTGACTTCAACTGGAAGAGATCTTCAGCCATGCTTACCGTGGTCAAGTGACAGAACAGAGCACTTCAGAGCGAAAGGCCCCAAGTTCGATCTCAGGCATTGTTAAAGAATAAGAGATAGAGTTTGCGCTTCGATTCCTGCGGGCACACGCGTGCTTAGGAGCTTTCCAAGTTTCTTCCCTTGCGACATGGGAATACGGCGCACTATCTAAAAAGTCCTGAAAGACAAATTACGGGGTGGGTATTAAAACACTACCGAAATTGTTACGAAAGTTTAAAAAAACACTTTTTATAGAGTTTTGTAATTTGTATTTTTTAAAATTCTTTGAGGAAAGATTATAAACATACAAATTTATTGAATTACAAACTTAAACCTTTATAAATATTTACTAGATGTCGCCGTAGTTTAATATGCTGCATGAATCAAAATTTGAATATTTAGCAGAGAACTAGTCACAATTTATCGTCTGCATTCTTTACTCTGTTTATGTGTAGATTGTTATTCTATTTCGTTATTTAAATTATTATTATTATATTATATATTAATTGTTATTTGGATTATAAATATAATAATAGAATACTATTTCGTTTAGTCATCGTATAATATTTACTTATAGAACTATATTCCTGTACAGTTGTAAATGATCAAAATAAGTGGGATTCATCGGGGTTACTTGTCACTATTTCAATTCATATATATTAAAATAGTGAAATTAACTTTCCTAAATTTAATTATACAATCACTATTTATTTTTCTAAAATTTAAAAGTCATATTTGGCATAAAGGGAGCTTTTTTTTTTGGATTCATTTTGCTCATAGTCAAAAATGTGTATATCATAATTCCTTAATGATTTTATTTTACTTATGAGTGGAATCAATATTTTCTAAGCATGCATATCGAACACTCCTTATTCAGACTGTTCTAGATAAACATGCCAACAAAATAGTATAAATTAATTTTAATTGAACTTTGCTGATTAAATAATAAAAATTATCTTTAATTGGACAACCTTTCGTAGAAAAATTGTGTTGAAATTTCGAATTTGTATAACGTTGCAATTTTATTTAAATAAATGTACGATAATTTATATTCTTTATTAAGAAAATAAGTTATGATTATTGTAGTTTTTTACTGATGCATTGAAAATAAGGGTGATAACCAAAAAAATCTTGCACCATGATAAGGGGAGATCAGATAATTCCTTGTTTTTGCTTACATGGGGAGGAGAGGGATAAAAAGGGGCTGAAAAAAATGAGTGAAAATAAAATCAGTGGTTCTTACGAATAACGTTTGGAGGAAAATGGATGATGTTCTAATTTTATTCCAACAGTAATTCTAGGAAAAATGTCGATATTGTAGAAAACATGTAGTGATTAAACTGTCACGATCAGTACAACCCATTTTCCCCCCATTTTTTTTTTTTTTTTTTAGATGCAATTTCATTTACTCTGAAGTGGAGATAAGTATCAATAATTCATTAAAACTCAGTATAGGAATGAGTGAAGTTTTAATGAATTATTTATAATTTTAGAGTTCTGAGATAGTGCAAGATTTATGAGTAATTTGAAGTTTCCTTCTAATAAGGGCTTTTGCAACGAAAAATAATCGTTTTTGTCTTTAGATAAATGTTCTAGAATGTCATCATCCTCTCTTGGTAAAACTAGTTCTTCCCCACTTCTAAGAAATAAAGATAAATAACACTCTGGGATCGAAAAGAGAACACATTTTACCCATGGAGTTCTGTTGCAATCACCAAAATTCTCTCATTTTTATTCTGTAACATTTTGGGGCCTATTGGGGAGCGATAAAGTGTATCGCTTCAAGGAGTTTTTTCTCAACTCTATTCCGGTTCTACAAACCTGTAAGCGTTTTCCCCACCCAGCTTAATTTTTTTTTCTCCAAATAATTAGTTTTACTTTAATGTTGGATATTGAAGATAAAACTAATGGTATTTACGAATAGCGTTACAATGAGTAATTACAAAACGTTTAAAAAATAATTATCACTTTTTGTGATGTTTTCAGAAGTTTAAAAGTTTAAGGTGATATATTTGCGGATATCTTAGCTATATGTGTATACAGGTTGAATATGTATCACTCAATTCCTCTTTAAATATTTTCTTAAAGAAATGTATCATTTATTAAGAATAATTTCTATAAAAAAAGTTATTTAAAAATGTCAAGGAAATATTTCTATTGTTTGAAAAGGAATTGTCTGTTATTTTTCTTTTGTTTATGAAATTAAGCATAAAATTCATTCTCAGAAAGTATAAACCTTAAATTAGATGTAATAATAAAATATTCATTGATATTTTCTCCCTTTTACATTGTAGGAAATGGAGTAAGAAATGCTTTGATAAGCAAATGATTAGCATTTTAGAGAAAATTACAATATGCGCAAAAGATGAGATTTTGCAACATTATTTTTTAATACAAAAAATGCATTTGAACGTTATTTTTGAATAAGAAACTTCAGATTCCTATAAGAACAGGAATAAGTTTCAGCACTTGTCCAAATTTAATTGAAATTTAACGGTAGCCTAGTGAAATTGCTGTGTATCTCACACCCAAGACTAGAATGCAAATATGTTATCTAGATATCTTTGGGGTGTCCTCTAACCAAGTAACGAAACTTAAATCAAGAAATGTGGGATGATATTATCAAGACCCCACTCACCAGAATGGAAGATCCCGAGTTCGATTCCAGGTGTTACACAATGAATTATAGGAGATGGTCTCACTTTTGATTTCTGCGTGCATTTGATTTTACTGTTTGGGTGGATGCTTGGAAGTTTCCTGGGTTTTTTCCATTGTGACACATGAATAAATCCCACTATCTTTGATACCGAGTAGTGGATAGCCTAACTATCTAAGAATATTATAAGGCATTTTGATATATAGCCCTTAATTTGCCTTCTGGGTGGAATTACCATAGATGATGCATTGAATTTAGAATTCTCAAGTGAAAAACCCGGAAAACTCCCAAGCACCCACGCCTACAGATGCATTTGCAGCAGGCAGAAGTACATCCATCTCTTGCTATTCAACTGTGTCTTGAATCGAACCTGGGACCTTTCTCTCAAAAGAACGTTGTCCTACCACAAAGGCTGAGCGAGTTCATTCCACTATCTTGGAAAAGTCCTAGAAGGAAATGTATTCCGGATGTAAAATGTTTTTCAGTTGTTCACTATGCCAAAAGAAATGGAGTAGCTTGTAATATAGTGACTGTTTACGCATACTGTTTAACAAAAATTTAAATAACTAAGTATTAATTACCTGTTACCCGTACTATTATCAGTTATCGGTACTGTTACTAATTATTAAATACCTGTTTTTTAATAACTAAAAATTTAAAACCTGTTGAAATGTAAATCAAGAAAAAATAATCTTTTATAATTTTAGCACTATTTTTATTTTCTCTCGTATTAGGTATAAATTTAATCAATTTTTGGAATGTAATTTATTTTATTAAGTAAAAATCTGAAATGCTTAAAAGTTTTGTTAATCTAAATATCACCAAAAGAATGTATACAATATGAAATTTTAAATTTTGTAAAAATAATGTGGATCACTTTTTATGAAACGCACGTTTAGTTTCTTGGATGACTTTTGATTAAAGTCTTAGAGCTGAGAAAATTCAAATTCGGGCTTACATAAATTTACGGGAAAATAAAATGGTTAATTCATTTATGATGATCCATGAGTTCTGCAAAATCGATTCAGCTATCTAAAGAAAACTAAGTACTAACAATTAAGGTACTAGCTTGCAACATATACAGTACTAATTACTGTAAAAGTTGTCTGATACATTTTAATCTGAGTACGTACAAGTATTAATTACAGGAAAAGTTCGTTTAGGATTTAAAATTATTTTCTTAAAAACATATATTTTTCATTTTAACTGCATTTGTCAAAATAAAAGCATGGATCCTTGGTGGATGATGGAAAAAATAATAATTTGTGCTCAATGCATTATTCAATTAAAAATACTTGTATTGGCAGGCCTTATTTCTCTCTAAATAAATACATAAACATTTACTTTTTACTATGTATCCATTTGCTTATCGTGCTGAATTACGAATGGGCCATAGTTTTGATAAGATATATTAATATACACAATATATTAAATACTATACTTGAAATATATATACTTAACCTTAACCACCATGTAAAATATTCTGCAAAAAGTATCAATGACATTTATGCAAGCGTTTGTAGTTCTGAATTTTGCATATGTGAAATTAATTCAAACCATGCGTGAAGACTTACCCATAATCAGTCAAAAAATGCCATTTTTATATGTATTCACGCGGTTACATTCAAACAAACTTAAACTAAATGAAAGAAATAAAAGTGATAAAAAATCCTTTTTTATAACAATGTAATAATTTATATAAAATTCTGCTTAAAAATAAGCAAAAGCTTCCATTATTGGAAAGATATTTGTCTACTATAATAGATCAATTAATTTAAATACTGCATTGTTCAGGACTAATCCGTTTTGTGTACTATTTTCTTAAACTGTAATAAATTAGATTCATTGAATTAGGTCCTCATATAAAAGAGAGAATCAGAAATTTCTTTTAGTTTTCCTTCTCATCTTTGATTTAGAAAAAAAAATTACTGTCCTTCAAACTATTAAACGATTTCACACAGACACAAAGATCAATCTCAAAAACCACTTAAGAGACACACTAGATGACCTTCTTTGAAATTTCTGTGAAAATGTTTTTATGAAGTAGAATCGTTTCCAGAATATTTGGAAGGTTTTACTATCTCATCCCTCTAAGAATTTTTTTTATTTTGCTTTGAAAAACCCCTGTGGCTGTCTAAAACTTTCGAAAAGCTTGATATTGACGTGTGAACTAATGATTTCAGTTAAAAAATGGAAGGTAGAAACCGACCTTCGGTTGACCTTGCTTGTACCTGTGATGAATGGAGGACACCTGTGAGGGAACTCAAAGTTCCCTTAAAGCTAATTTTCTACAACAATTATTGCATATATTCTGGCGAATGACACAGGTTAATTACTCAGCTGAAGTTATTTGCTGAATACTGATATTATTGCTGAATACAGCAACTTATTTAAAATGATAGGAATCAAATTTAAAGATTGATAAAAAAATGTCAATCTTTCTTTAATAAGAGATGGAAAGAATAATGATATTTTACAAACGCGAGCTTTTACAGATCATCTATCTATAAATCTTCGAATAAAAAGTATTTATTTAATATCAAAAAAATTAATTTGAAATTTAATTTAAAAGCTTTCTTTGGAAATTCAAATTTTATAAAACAGATTAATTTTAATAGAGAGAGCTTTTTTTCAATTATTTTTAAAGAGAATTTGCGAATATTTAGACAACTTTTATAAAAACTAGTTACAATTCTTTTAGACACACATATATCACATATAATTGTGTGTATAGTGCTTGATTTATACACATTAAAAAGTGTGTCCTTAGAATACACTTGATGAATATTTACATTCACTTCTCACCCTTTTCATCTAGAAAAGGAATACAATGGAGTTGATTTTGAGAACTTTCCAGAAAGCTGCTTATTTATATATTTATGAGAGGATATTTAAAATATGATTGGATCAAAAGCTTTCTAAGATCATAATTGTATTCCTTCTTATTTTTTACATATATATTTCTATTATAAAGCTGATCATAATCAAAATCAGAAGGTCCACGCTTGTTAAATATTAATATTTTGTCTCTTATTATAGAGAGGACGTGCCAACTCATACCGACCTCAACACTAGATGGCCCGAAATTGCATGGAGTTTGAAATTGATGAGACTTCAGTACCTATCAGTACAGTTCAGGAACAGTACAGTTCAGGATCCCTTCACACCATTACGTATATTTAGACAGAAAGTGAAATCCTGAAAATATGTTCCTGTTTCCTCACTTTTTATGTGTTCTAGATTCATGAATTTTATAATGTTATGATATGAGGGCATTATTAATTAGTATTGTAAAACTGACCAATGTAAATTGTAAATTGTAAAATTGAAAATCTGAAGATCTTTTTTTAAAAATGCTGAATATTATAAAATTATATTCTATGAATAATTTTGCCAGGTGCTAATAAAATTAACAGAAACTTTGAGTCGTAAAATAGGATAAATTAGAATTCGAAATCTATAAATGAATTAAAGGTTATTAAGAATCAATTTTATAAATCATATTTTTTTAATATTCGAGATATTAGAGGATTTATATATATATTCATGTCTCATTATAACAGTTAATGATACACTCAAAAAATGAGGCACATAGAATATAGAATTTAAAATGCTAATTATTTTGCCATCATGTACATAATAAACAGTTTGAACTTTAAAAGAAAAAAAAATCTCATCAGAGATTAAAATTCTCATAAGGCATAAACTTCCTCATCTATATAAAAATTTGTTATTGACGATTTTTATGAAGAATTTTTTCCTCAATAAAAAATAAAATAAAAAATTTATTTCTTAAGAAAAATATTTTATTATTGATGAAAAAATTGTCCATAAAATTTTAGCTTACAGAAAATTAATAATTTCATTTGATTGGGAATACAAATTAAATATTATGTTAAGAATAGAACAAGTGTATAACCTTCTTGAAAAAAACAATCTCTTAAAATTGTGATTCTATTTTACTAAAATATTAAGTACTTAATTTTCAGAGCATATTAAAATGCAACTCAACTCTTGTGTATAATTTTAAATTCTCCTTTTCTTATAAGTTATTTTTGACTTTGTAGAACTATTCGATTCTGTGTTTTATTGTATTATCACTCTTGTATCTGACCGTATTTAAATCCTATTCTTTTATTGTTATGCAATATTAAATATAAAATTGAAATGTCCATTTAATATAAAAATGTCCATTTAAACAAAAAGATTAATCTTCATTTTTTTACAATTAATTATGCGAAGTTGTTTCATAATTTGTTATTCTCGAAAGAACTTTACATTGTTTTCAAAAATTACTACACTGCACTTGTATTTTGAATTGAAGTAAGTTTCACACATTTATACGATATAAGAATTATAAGAAAGATTTCCTTGTATAAAAAGAAATATCTAGTTTTTTTATAGATTTCCTTCTTAATTTGGAAGTAATATAAATACTTTTTACTAATTTTACCTCTTTTCATGAGAATTGAAATAACTAGAAGAAAATTTCAGCAAGTTTAGATCGGATCGGATTTATTCGTTTTAAAGATAAGAAAATTTGTCTAATCATTGTTTAGTACTGGATATTATTTTATTTAAATAGCGAATAGCCCCCAAAAATTCGATCAATTTCTTATATAACTGATTTTCTATGGAATTGAGTACACAGAAGCCCATGAAGTTGTTGATTTCCTTATGAGGTCAGCAAGGGATGGTAACCAAGGTAACAGCATCCTAGGCAACCCTCCAGGCTTCAGCTGCATCTCCTTGGAGGGACCTCTTGGACTAACCTAGAAATCAGTGCCCCGATCTGGGACTTTAATTTTATTATTTTTGAGTTATTTTAAGAATTCAATGGACTCCATATGAATATAGTTTCGGATATTTATATTTACATGAAACGTTTACAACTATGCATGCTTTGTAAGCAGCAAGTTTTGCACAAAATTTGCTTAATAGTAGCCATTTTACTTAATTAATTCAGATAAAAAAATTTATTTTGTGATTCGTTTTTCTAATGCAATGCAAAATCTCTTTGCGTTATGTTAATGATTTCATTTTATATTTTCTTAAGACCATAAAAGACTTGCTTTGCAATAAATGTTGAATCTGATATGCTTTGTGTTTTGAAGCACGTGCTCGAAATAGAACTTACTCTGATCCTCATACGACATTTAGCAAAGGTTATCCATAAATGCTTGGCTATTAAACGCATTATTTTATTAAACTGCTTTTTTAAATTTCTAAGCAAATTATCAGTTTAAAATTTATGTTAAGCATGTATATTTAGAAGTATTTGATGCATATAAGAAAAAAATGCATTGAGGAGAATTTAATTTAAGACATGATGCGTGCTCTAAAATCTACTTCTCATGATTAATATTAGAGCAACGCGTTAAAAAAATAGTATTGTTTTTATAAGATTAAGAATTTCTTACTTTGCAGTTTTTATTATAAATGAATTTCCTTATAATGCAACAAAAGCAAAAGAAAATAAATTTAATAACAAACTGAGGAGCGCGACTATTTTATTTGATTTGCATTTTAGAATCTATGTTTTAAATAATTGATTATTTTAACAAATATATGTGTTTTTATTTTGATAAATAATTTTTTTAATCAGATTCACATTAAGAAAATGATAAATTATAAAATTTCAAGAAAATTTGTAGAATTTGAGTCTAAGAATGATATTTTAACAATTCGAGAATAATTTATATTCAAATATTCTTAACTGTATAAATTACAAAAGAGCCTTGATTTTAGATTTTCAAAATTTGTTCTTTAAAAACACAATTTTAATAAAAGCGAATAAATGAATGGTATATGGTTTAGTAGTTCGACTGAAATTTATCAAAGCTCAAAAATTAGAAAATAATTAAATTACTAGATCTCGTGGTCTTATAAATTTATGTACAACATACTAATATAATATATATAATAATAAATATATATAAAATTATAATATGTAATAATAATAAAGTATACAGCAGTGTAAAGAGTCTCATGCAGAGTATTTTTTATAATTTAAACAACATGTTAATTAAGAAAGATTTATGGGGTTTCTCTAACTCACTGGATGCACACGTAACAGAACATATGTAAAGTGATAACTTAAACTCTCTCATTTTATTTCTATAAACATAAATATTCTTTTTTAATTTCTTTAATAAATACACCAATAATTGTTTTCCATTTAGTAGTCTTACATAGTTGTGATAATCCTTTTCATTAAAGTGTCACCGAAATATTTGGGAGGTAAAAGTTAAATTTTTGTCTTAGCTACAGACCAATCTGTTAATATGATTTATGTATGTTAACTAGTTAATGAGGTGAAGCAACGAAGTTTGCCACCAGAAGTGAAATTAATTTGCCTTTCACTTTTATATATATCCAACAAAAGGAATCATCAGCATTTCTCTTGTCATTAGATCAACTGGATTCAAAGAAATAAAGCTTCACACGAATTTTGATCTTTCCAATGCAAGTTCTTTATATTGCATTCTCCAATGTTAATATTTCTATGGAATACCAAAATAACTAGATTTGTCAATATCATGTGGTGTAAATCTTCATATTTTTTAAATCATCTTAAATAATTTTTTAAATCAGTCTCAATTTAGAAAATCTTCTTTTGCAGCACGCATTATTGGGTATTATATTTATGTTTGGTAACCCTTCTTTAAGTTTGAAATCAAGAATTAAAATTTAATAAATCCAGTGGATAGGAATAAATAAGTTCTCTCTTATATTCACTTGTTACTATGAAAGTTTGTAGATTCTCAAACTCCATATTTAATTCTTGTTTGTCAATATTGAGAAAAGCTTGATCAAAATTGCATTCATGATCAATGCTAAGCATTATTAAGTAACTTAGGCAGACATTTTTCTGCTGATATTCAGAATGCTGGAGATTTTCTTGAATTTCAGCAGTCATTTTACCCGATTCTTCATAGGTTTTTAGTATAATTTGATGCCTCTGTTAGGAATTCCCCTCATTTCTCTACTAATACCATCTTAAGGTATATAATTTCTGAGAAAACTGATCCATGTCCTGACCCTCCGCTTGCAATCAGTTTTCGGTACTTTCACAGTTGTCAGAAATCCAAGAAACACAGAAATTAAAAAGATTGTGTAGTAGCAAATAAAATTCCGGCATCTGATCATGTATTTAACCTTTCGTTTAAAAGGCTTCGTAATTTTTTCAAAACAAGTTTTCTAGTTGCATTACTTTTGAAATATACAAGTGACTGTTATTTTCGGTATGGTTTAGTAGGACTCATGATGGATTTGTTATATGAGGATTATTTTACACGCGTGATTGGATTATTTACATTACAATCGCACAAAAATTACATATATTAATTTAGTACAACTCATTCAAGCATATTTGAAAATAATAGGAATGCCTAAAGTATATTTTCCCTACTGTAAGTTAGCAGTGTTTCATTATAAAGCTTTACTACATCAAATACAAAACATGAAAAAAATCCTTCTAAAACATTCATAGAGTCAACAATTTAATTAACTGATTGGTTTTTCACTCTGTGGTCATTTTATATATAAAAAAGCAAATTTCAGCATAATCCACAGTTTAAAGTTTATTCTGATTCACTAATATTACTCACTGCAGGTGGGATTCGAACGCACATAACGTTGAACTGAAACTTAGGCAAAAAGATATTCGGAAACAATTCATGACGATCTCCTTGAATGAGAATGAAAATTTCTCAGTAAATATAATTCCAAACAAAAAAAAAAAAAAAAAAAAAAAAAAAAAAAAATTCCTCATGAAATATACAAACAACAGTCATTTGTTTCTAATAAGATGCTAGAAAATAAATTTCTCTACAAAGCAAAAAACGCAAAGCAGGAAAAAAGAAGAAAAAAAAAACATTTCAATACCAAAACCTGCGACAAATTGTATTATTGAATTAGATAGAAAATCGTAAGAATTCTTAATGGCCTGAAGTATTTTAAAGGTCAAACTGATAACTGAATCGCCGTGATCCTCAATTTAACAGTTCGTGTTTTCAACTTGCGTCAGTGGCAGGTCGAGTTGCTCCTTTGACGCAAAGAGGCCCCATATATATTCGAAGACGTGAGGCAATCCTAAGCGTCAGTAAATGTGTTTAAAAACCTTAATGGGAAATATTTTCTTTCTTAATGTGAAAAAAAAAATAAATGGACTAAATTACTAATTAAAGATTTTCTTTCTTATAATAAAAATGAACTTTTAAAGAACTTTATTTAAGAATTTTTGAAAGGAAATGTTTTCTTATAGTAGTTATCATTAAATATGCAGAATGGGACAGTTCTATGGGAAATGATTCGTTTTTGATAAATAATTTTCTTTTAAATGCTATTGTTTTATTTTAAAAAAAGTAAATTCATCTTTTCTGTAAATGAATTCTTTCTTAATTTAGGTATTTCATTCATTTTTGTAAGATACGTTCTATACCTGATATTGGTAATTTACTAAAACTGCTGATTGTATGTGAATCATTATGTGTTTGTTTCCCACATTTTTCGTATTTAGTTAAAGTAACAAATTTATCTACGTATGAAATGTATTTGGTTATTTCCTTTCTTATTTACGTATTTTGACACAAGTAGGGGAATTAAAGGTTGTGAAAGCCGTAGCTAAATTTAGTATCATACATCGTCTAAATTGCCTTTCACGAGAACATTTTATAAACTGTGGACCCTATTCATGTGTCGCAAGGGAGGAAACTACGAAAACTGTCAAGCACTCACCCTAACAGACGCGGAAGCACAAGACAGAAGAGCAGCATCCACTTCTCGTGGTTCAACAGTGGTTGGGATCAAACCCGCGTCAAATATAGTTTATTTAACATCTCATATTAGGTTTATTGTAGAATATTCTATGTTATATATTCAGAATACAGATCTTTGAGTCTACTGAAATTTTAAAAAAGCACACTTAAGAGAGGTCAACTTTTTTTTAAATTTAACACGATTCTTATCAAAGAAAAGATCTCTGCTTCATACAAAGAGTCATATATGGCAACATTGTGATAAAGTACTGTTTAGTTAATTCATATTTATTATTACAAATTTGTATATGGTTAGTTTTAATGTTACATAAAATACTTAATAAAATAAATATCAAAAGGATGTTATTTTAAACAATATTAAAAATATATAATACGACATTTAACTATTATTTATATAACGTTTAAGAATTTTTGAAAAATAAATCTTTATTTATTTAGAAGATGACCCCTAGACAAATACACACAGACAAAAAAAATCTGAAACATCGGAAGTCTACTTTTCACAGCATCAAATTTATTATCATTGCATATTCTGATTATATAAATTTTTAACATATTCTACAGTAATAAGTTAAAAATGGTGGAAAAGAAGTGTTTATAAAAAAAATTACTTGAACAGCGTTAGAATGCACGAGGAAATGTTATAAATCACATTTCCAATGATGTAAGCTAATTTATGTTTATTCTAAAAATTATATTACACAAAAAATGTTCTAGAACTTTCTGGAAAATTCAGAAGGAATGCGTTTTAGAAAACTCATACTGTGAATAATTGCAATCACTTCCGCTTTTTTTACAAGGAGATTTATCACCTAGGTGATATAGACAAAGCAAAAAAAAAAGGAAATGAATATTTTTACGCAAATTCCATACATTTCATTTGATGATCGTCTTTGAGATTTATGAACCTTTAATTCCCGGAATGAAAAGAAGTGATTGCGATTTCCGATTTCCCAATTTCAGTGGTCTTTTCACCCTTTATTAAGTTACTAACACGAGAACGCTGAAATACTCATTCAAAAAAAAGAAAAGTTTTTTTTTTATATGTCTACTTTATCTTTATTTTATTAATGTTTGTGTAGCGCACATAAAAGCTATTATATTTCTAATTAAAAAAGTCGTTTCAGCCGTCTACTATGAAGAAAAATATGTATTGAAATACTGAATTGCTTTTGCTTACATCCTTTGAGCTTCATTTATGTCTTTAACTAGGCAAAATAAATTTATTTTGGTTATAAAACAATAAAAATGTATTTTCCAAAGAAAGACTGGTCACTTTATATAGGTTATTAACTATCCCAGATTGTTCATTATATAATTTATTAAGCATGGCCGCGTCGGTTCACCATGGCAGGGCAGCGCTCTGGAAACGAAAGGTCCCGGATTCGATTCCAGTCATTGTTAAACAACAGGCGATGTATTATTGAGTTTGTGCCTTCTGCATTCTCATCTTTCGGGGCAGAGTGCTTGAGAAATTTCTGAATCTTCTCCTGCAATGCGTCAATATCTTCCAAGTTTTCCTGATGTCTATTAAAATGCCTTACAACAGCTTCAGCTGGCTGCCCATGACAGGGTGTCGAAATCATCACAGAGGGAATTTTATTTTTGCATAAATGCCATTATCATTGCCATATTTTGCTACTTTATTTAAGATTTGTGTAAACTAGAATAATCCTCTTCCCGAATTGTTAAGGAAAAAAAATGTTTAACAGAGTTTTTAAAAAAAAATTCTTTGTCAAGAATAAAATAAATAGCATTAATATTCACCTTAAAATGTCGAATAAAATTAAGCAATTAACAAACTAGTGTAAACGAAGAGAAAAGAGAGAAGCTAAGAATACCAAATATATTTTTCTCAACGGTATCTCCGTATATAGCATTCGTTTTTCATTTGAGACATAAACTGAATTGTTCTGCGCAAGGTATGAAATTCACGTTAACATAAAACCAAAAACTTTCTTTCATAACTGATTCTGTTATGTTCTGAGTAAACCAAACTAGCAGTAACTCGTGGGTTCGACTCCCTCTTCAAGTACTGAAGTTTGTAGTAGTACGGAACGCAAGTTACTGGACGTTTCGATGCAATTTATCATCGTGTACAAAAAATTAATAAGTAAACTTAGCAAAAAGGATCTGCAAACACAATAAACGATCTTCTGGTAAGAAACTATATGAGTGCCAACAAAAAATTACCCAAAATTACCTGAGCAAATATTTCAGAAATAAATATAGTTTCAGGTGATAAATATATTAAATATTACAATTTAGGGCATATTCAGTTTTTCATACAAACGTAATTACTTTTGAATAGAAAACTGATTTAATTTTACCAGTAATTCTTAAACAAATTCTAGAATACTTATAAAACTAGTAGGAAATACGCGCTACAAGTTACATTGATCGCGTTACTGAATTTGTTCAATTTTCTACTCCGAATGTTTCGTATTAAACTATATGAAATATTAGTTATTCATTGAAAATATTTTGATGTTAATAGCAAATGAAGTACAATTAAAACATGAGTTCTTGAATTAAAACACGAGAACATAAAAATGCTGCGGAATTGAGAATTTAAACCAATTTATCAAGTCTATTTTGTCAAAGAAAGTAGTGCAAATTTTTTGAGCAAATCGCTGACATCCAAATATTTTAGTTGAATTATTTTCTGCATGCCTTTTAGGCGATAAACAGCCAAACCTAGCTAGGAGAAAGTAGGAGGAGAGAAGAAAGGGAGGGTGCAAGTGGCCGGGCCCGAGCTGTCAAAGCTTTTTAGGGACTCAATGCAAAACAAATTATTGTAATTATAGTACCAATTCCTTCTATTTTGTAGTTAAACAAAATTCATTATTTCGATATAATATTATAGAGTTTTTTGTGTTTTAAGTGGTTATTTTAAAACACAAAATAAACATTCAATTATGAAAATCTTCTCCAAAAATAGTGCTGTAAATTAGAAGAGCATTTATAAAGTAATGATTTTTTTAAGACTTAGATAAATACTGATCTAACAATGAAGGATTCAAATAGCTTGTTTAATATTTTAATCGTGACATTAAATTCACATTTATGTATGAAAAAATGTGTTCATGCTTGTATATTTAACATTCATTTTATAAGAATAGTTTATATAGAAAATAATAAATAAAAATCTATAATAATTAACAGCATTTTAGTTATCTTATAAAAACGTAACTTTTTTTGTTATGTGTATGTGTATATTAAGGATTGTTTAATACTGTATTCATAATAGGAGAAAACTATGTTTATGTGTTATCCATCATTTAAATAGTGATGGTATTTCTCAGTTTTCCCGCTTATGTTTATAAATGCTAATACGTAAATGGATTTATGCTTAGATCTATTCTGATAATCTTGATAAATTGTTTTTGAATATTAATAGTTAGGTTAAAATTAGTTTACTTAATTAATTCACTCCAAATTACACTTAAAAATATAAATTTTAATTCACGGTAAATAAATAATCTGACATCGTTTATAAATGCTTAAAAATATTAGCGTAAGGTGAAAGATAAGTTTTTTTATTTAAAAAAAGTTGGGTGATAATTTAATAATATCACTCAAATAAACGTTTCTCAATACGATTGGATACATTGTAAGAAATATTTATAAATAATTGACAATAAGTATATAAACTAGAAAATGTTAGCAATTATTTAATTGACTATTGAAATTTTTTAATGAATGGTGAATTTTGGGAGCGGGAAGTCCTTTTTTCATGGAAAAAAAATAATATACTAGATATAAATAATTGTAAATAGTCCGAGTGGATTAACTGATTGTATTTTTTTATTTAATCGACTGTACTTATTCTTTCTTTTTTCCCGCTTTTAGAATTTTTTTTTTAAAAATTTAACTGGGACACAAAAGTGCTACCAGCAATATTTTTTTCAGAATAAAGGGAAATAATAATAATAATAATAATAATTTTCTAGCGTAATTTTGCATTCAAAATGTTTGTTCAACAGAAACCTGTAAAAATTATTTCAAAAGAGAATTTTTATTTTTATTGTTTCTCTTGAACAAAAAATAAGTATTTATCCAAAAATATTAAGATTGCTTGATTATTCAAATCACATAAATAAACTTCAAATAAGTAATAAAGTTGCTGATAATAGACAAAATTCCCAACACTCGATATATTTGTATGTAAAATATATCATTAAACATTAAGTTCGACATTATCAGGATAAATTTATTTATGTCAAAAAATCATGACATATTAGCAGAAACCTTTTAATTAATGAACAACGATGCACATGCTAAATGCTCTTTTGAATTTAATACATTTCTTGCTACGCATGCAACAATATTTTGCTTTACTTAAAGAGTTCTCTCATTTTTTTTAGCGATTAATAAAATTAATTGCTGTATTTGTTTTAAATAAAAAATCAAATACAGCGATTAATTTTTTTTCAATTATAAAAATAACGTAATTTAATTCCTATTTGTTAAATACTTAATCCGGTTACTATTTATGTATTTTTTTCTTCTAAGGCATCATAAAATAATGGTGGAATTACAATTTTTTCATAATTAAAAATATATAAATAGAAATATTCATTAATATTTGAAATAAATATCGTGAAAGGTAAAATATATTCGCTGTAACTCATCTAATTAGAGATTAAATTATTCAGTGAATATTGCTGAATTAACAACTCGTTATTTCCGCAAGCTTTGAATTCAATTTACTTACTGTTGAGAATATTAAATTATGTGTATTCATGCTTTGTACATTTTTGTGCATTTATGTTTTGTACATGGCCTTCGTCATAATGGATGATGAAAAGTTTTTCTCCTGATTTCTTTTTTTATAAAATCGTTTTTATGTTGCGAATGCCAAAAAATCTTTAAGTTATTAGATTACTGTATGTTGTTGAATGTATGTTGTTGAAAACTGAGCTCATAAATTATCACATCATTCAGGGGAAATAAAAAAATGATCTCTTTATGAAAATAGTATTCAATAATTTATCACCGGAAATTCCAAATTTTTATGGCTTTAGAAAATACATTTTTATTTCTTTCTTACAAAATTACCATTTAAATTACTTTTCAAAGTACACATTTGGTAATAATTCAAATGGGAGAAATGTATAGGTACAATTAAGCTCATTTTACGTTGATTTTAGCAACTAAGGAAAAACGCATGTTAAGAAAGGGAGAAGTTACTTTTTGAAAAAGAGCAATTTTCTTTAAGAAGAGCTGAAGATTTACGAAAACAGTTAATTACCATTTTCTTTCAGCTTTTGTTATTAATTTTCGTAACTTCAATGTCTCAATTCTCAAAAAAATATTTCTCAAATTATTCAAATTCAAATTTGATCAAAAATTAATTAAATCAAAATTCAGAAAAATAAGTAAATTTTTGTCAAATAAAAAGAAGCATTTTAAGAGACAAGAATGCAGTTGTTTTCTATTTTATGAAACAGATTTCTTAAAAAATATTGCTTATTATCACGAAAACACGTTCATTAGTATATTTTTCGAAAATCTTTTTTCACACACATACTTGGTGCGAGATTTTTAAAATAGTTATGGAAATAAAACCACTGGGAAGAAAAATAAATGAAACATCTACAGATTAAGAAGAATGAAATAATGTGGATTGGAATTAATAAGAAGCCACGCTGTAATATACTTTTTAACAAAAATAATATATAATTTTTTACATTTTATGTATTTATATATTACTAGAGTTATTGCTAGTAAGCGGTTTGGTCAACGTGTAGTTGATATTATTATCGATGAATGCAGTAATAAATTAGTATATCCATCACATACCCCCTTAAGGGAGGATGTTTCAGAAAGAGTGAGTCTTATTCAGGTGTCGTAAGACAGGATACTCAGAAAACTCTTAACTTCCATATAATAAACATCCCGATAACGTGTATACGGAAAGTAAAAATGCAATATCCACCTCTCTGTTCAATCATGGCTGGATTCTCTCTCTCTCTCGAACTTAAGACTTTTTCTTCACTGTAAAAGAAGTTTTTACCAACATCATGATATATACATAAAAGCAAATATCTAATATTCTGGAAAGATTAACAAGTGAAAAAGTAAACTCCTAAATCGGGTGTCTTTCTTTTTAAAAATTCGCACATAAAAAAAAACAATGAATGACTAACGTATGTAGCTTCTATCCACAAGATTATCTTTATTTTCGACTATATGTTTATGAGACATCATGTTCTTAAAAAATATCCTTAAAAATCGAATAAGATTATATAAATGAGCATTAATAGTCTCTGAATAATAGGGATTATTCAAGCGAGAGACTGATCTTATTGTTATGGAAGAGGCATTTGTTAAAACTAAAATCAATGGTATGATAGCCCACATGGTGGGCCAAGGAATACAGTGTCCATATCTATTTTTTTAACTGAGAGCCATGGGGGGCAAAGCTTATGGCCTTATACTTTGGCTCCCCATGGCCAGCCTAACGAGGAACCCCAACTGTTTAATTACCATGCATGCTTGGTGCTCATCAGTTTTATCGACCCACTGAAAGTACGGAAGGCTGATTTGACCGACACTATGGATTCATATACAACTCTAAAAAATTAATATAGCAAAATGTTCTTTAAAATGTAATTAAAGATAAGGACAATAAGTTTTACCACTTAATCTTATTCAGTTTTGTTTGGTTTGTCGTTCTAAGACCGCTTGTTGCACAAAACAAGCAATTCGAGCGAAATTGAGAATTTGAAGTGAATTCTGAGCATATATGTATGAGTGAATTGCATAAATTGTAGGAGAATATAGCGCCATTTGTGCATTCTTGACTCTCATTATATTGAGCATGAGAGGAGAAAAGAACATTGATAATTCCGATAATAAATTGAAAACAAGCAATCAAATATCAGTCAAGCGATATATTTGTTATTTAATATTATTAAAGTTAAATAAGGTGATCTTAAAGCTATAGAATCTTAAATATTTTTGTCATTTCATAGTATGAACAGTATTTTTCTTTTTTCTTAAAATAGGCACAGTATCTTTTTCAGTTTTACATGTGGCTTCACATGTCAAGAGGGTTCAGTTTTTATTGAATTGAAAAAATTCAATCAAAGACAGATCATTGAAAAAAATTCATTAATTAAAATAATTTTTTTCACTTCATTAAATTTTGTCTGTTCATTGGACTACGAATGAAATTTAACTACATTCATGGAACATCAGATATTGAATAAAAATAAAATAGCACATCAGCCAAGCATTTTAATGTCTTGAAAAGTAAGAGCAAAACTTATATAAACTTGTGATGTTTCACTATAATGACTTATAAGAACACATTGACAAACATTGTTTAATGTTAGTAATTGGCATATTTGGTGAACATGAAGTTACATTAGTCTTGTTCATATCCAAAATTGTAAAACGCCTAACGAATGAATATATTTTGACATGTCGTAGTAGACAGCCTAAAAGCCTTAGATTTTTAAAACAGTTTAATATCCCCCTTCAGGGAAGAATTCATAGATATTCACAAATCGCAAGGGAAATCCGGAAAACTCCCAAGCACTCACCCTGATAAATGTCCATGTAGAAAGCAGAAGTGCCACATCTGTCGGTTATTCAGCAGTGGCTGCGATCGAATTTCGGAGCTTCCGCTATAAAGATCGGCTATCCTTCCACTAGAACACTGTGAGTTTTTATAGTTGCAGGATAGCCAATATACAGGCTTACTGAGATCTAGATGTAAATCTTCAATTTATAATTATCACATTTCATTTCTTTATTAGACGTTTCTGATTATTGATTTTCTTTATTTCATGTTGGTTCTTCAGTTTTTTTATTTGATAATTTATGGATGAATGTTTTTCCCTTGTTTCGGAAATCTTTGATTAAATATAAATTCACCAATTTATAAATATATAGTTTCTTTTTACGATCAATTCAAAAATCTCGTCAATTATACCCAAATTATAATCTAAGCATAATTACAATATCCAACATAATGTTTTTAATAATTCAAAAAGGATTCTCACTTTTTGAAAATTTATAAAATACACGTTCTTTAAGTTTTATGAAATAGATACTTTCAATCTTAATTCATGGGATTATACTTCAAGAATACGTTTAAAATTAATTGCGTAAACAAAGAATTCATAAATCTATTATCAAACGCTTCACAAGCAGATTTAAATCACTCTTGAAGTCCAATATATAAATATATATATAGGGAATAGGAATACGGACAAAACAATATTTGTCTGCTATCATATTCTTTGTCTATCTTTGTATATTCGTTCACCTCATTTCATAAATACATTTATTTTGGCCCGAAATTGCTTAAAATATTTTAGTTTTTAATTATTTCACTGTTAAAAAGCATCGGCGATAAGGGAATAACACCTATCAAAAAAAAATTAGGAGCGCAGAAGGGAGATTTAGTTTTCCCCACATCTAAAACAAATGGTGAAGCGCCTCCCTCCGTTTCGCTTTCCGTTCAGCCGCCATCTTAAGAAGAAACGGGGGTCATCATCACATCACGTGACGTCTGGAATGTTTCGAAACGGAGCCTCATTTTTAGGGTATCTTGCAAGCAAATGTTAAAAAAGATAACGAATTCGACTTTTTTCTGAGAGATCGTGCAAAAATGTTATTTTTGAGTGGGAACCAGTGGATTTTGAAGTCTCGTAACAGTTGCGTGAGCGATTTTAGGAAATAGATTTATAAGGAAACAAAGATAAAATCGAATTTTCGATAAAACTCACGGTAGTGATTTAGGCTCAGGATTAAGCTTATTTTTTAATTTTAAATAGTTATATTAATATTTTTCACATGCGAATTTCTTCGGGACATTTGTTTTTATTTATTTATATGCTTTAAATACCTCAAAATCCGCAACAATTTCGGTAAAAGAAACGCCAACAGGGCTTGATTAATATTCTGATGCCATCAGTGGCCTCGGGGGTTTGGGGGCCCCTCTAACTCAACGTGTGTGGCTCATTTCCTCTCGCTTGCTTCTTTATGTTTCTTTAAACTAAAATGGCGAATATTTCTTCACATATATATATTTAGAGATTCCACGTATAAAATACCTTTAAATATTTCACGATACTTTTATAATTTAATATTTTCTCACTTATAAAACATTCTCCCATAACAACACTGTGTATTTCTTCTAATTTTCTTTCTTTTTTACAGATTAAGTAAATATTGTAATAAAGTAAATTATTATATGTTTCTTAATTTTAAAATAGTTTTTTTATTATTCATTATAAAGATAGCAAATTCCAATCTACGTAAGAGGCGGAAATGCGAATACTATTGTTTCTTTGGGTAATTTTATGCGTTTGAATAACAACGTAAAATTGACCTTTAGAAGATTTATTATTTGAACAAAGCTCTGATTTTACAACTGAGATAAACTTTGCTTACAATCATTATTTTATTCAGCTTCAATTTATTTTTATTTTTGAAAAAAAATTTTTTTAATTAAAAATCAAATTGTTTCTTGACCTTTTTATTTCATGTACAGAAAAGGCAAAGTTCAATATCTTAGAGTTAGTTACAATATTAAATTAAAAATCGCAATCTATCTAAAAGGCGGAAATGCGAATACAACTATTTTTCTTTGGGTAATTTTATGCGTTTGAATAACAACGTAAAATTGAGGTTTATTATTTGAACAAAGCTTTGATTTTACAAATGAAATAAACTTTGCTTAGCATCGTTATTTTTTTCAGTTTCAATTTAATTTTATTTTTGAAAAAAAAAATTGTTTTTAAATTAAGAAACAAATTGTTTGAATTTGTTTCTTAATTTTTTATTTCACCTACAGAAAAGACAAAGTGTAATATATTGCTGGAAACATTAAATGAAATTTTTTCATTATGTAATGCTCACTTATTTGATTTGCTATAGTTTCTCTTAAAACTGAAAGAAAGCAGAGTTGATTTAGCAGACCACCATGTAGAAGAAATCTCGTGTACTTCTGTCGATGGAAAGATTCTGTTTATAGTTGTCATTAGAACTTGACTTATAAATACAGGATTCCAGTGTTTTCATAATATTGATTAGTAGATGATAATAATAGAGAAAACAATGGTTCATCGTTTACTAAAGGTAGAACCGAACTTTTCGTATGTGTTAAGTCCCGGATTGTTTTCTGCCACTCTTAAACAACGGGATATAGATGTTGAGCTTCAATTTTCTTCATACATGTGTCAAGGTGTGTACTTGGGAGTTTTATCCCTTGCGACACTTCGATATAACTCACTATCTATGCATCTTTATAAATAGCGAATTAAATACATTGCAACAAGCTTCAACTGTGAATGTGGACAACCTAACAATTTAATGCATTAGGCATTTTATTGCCCATTACATAAACAACCTTCTATGAGTAATCGGTGGCATCCATGTTTCGCAAGAAAGGGGACTTGGAAAACTCCCTAGCACCCACCCTGACAGACATGCTTTCAGAATACAGAACTCTGAAGACTGCTTTCTTACCACTAGTCCACGGTGAGCCCAAAAAATTCTTATTCGTAATTATTTTAGAAGCTTACACTTAGGATCTCAATTATTTAAGCATTAATTCTCAGATTTCCAAAGTATAAAAATAGGAAACACATTAATAATAAATAAAACTATAGTTAAATATTGATATTATAGTTAGAGTTACCAAAACATGAGCCTCTGAAAAATATGTTTATAATCTAAATAGCCAAGGAAAAACAAGCTAAGTTTTGTATTCACATTTGGAAAAAACGAAACGTGTGATGCTTAGATTTTTCTTTTTATATAATGTAGTTCAAAAATATTGTCTAGAAATTTTTCTGTAGTAACATCTGATAAGTGCAATAATATGTGAGAACAACAAGGGTGATATTAAAATTGGTACTGATCGAAATTATTAAACCAATCGAAGTGAATTTATATTTCTAAACTAATACTCTGAAAGGTATGACTTTCTTTTGCCATTCTACTCTCTCTTTTTGCATGTATACACCATGATTTTTGTACATATATACGATATCTTTTAGCACATATATTTGAAAATAAAATGTTTACTGGTACTTTAGAACGAGCTGTCCAATGAAAACGACAATCATCTCAATAGGTGGTACGGATTAGTATAAGCCCTTACTGACGCATTGGTAACTGATTTGTGATAGGTGAGAAAAAACAAAAGTTCTTATTTTTGTTTGTTATAAATAAACAACATTAGCGTAAAATTAAACTGCTTCAACCATTTTTCAAAATTTCGTATTTAATATTTCAGAGTAAAGAGTACATGTAAAGAATTAATGCAATAAATTTGTATTTCGAGTCGAAAAATAAATGTTGAAATTTCTCCAGTTTTTAAACAATCATTTCACATGTTTTCTTTGTTTTAATTTGGTATTCATTCATCATAATACAATTTATTAAAATATTTAAAAATGTAAAGTGGTAGAAGGATTGAATACGTGTATTATTATGAAATTTTATACATGTATTATATGAAATTAATATTTGTGCTTAAGTTATTCGGAGCTTTTTATTAAGAAAATTCCCTCACAGATGTAAAATCTACGAGTTTCTTGGCTCTTTTTGCACAACTTTTGATTTTCTATGTTTCATAATTGTAAGCGAATACACATTCATGTATTAATTTATTCTAATATTTAGTATGAAACATTCAACTATTTCTCACTTTTTTAAAACAAGAAAGTATAAGGTGTTCCTTAAAGATAATCTTCCCGATGTGACTTTACATATGTATAAATTTTCACATTTTTTTGAAAACCCGAAATATTCAAAAAGGTGAAATTTAAAACAAAACAACTTTTGTAAATCGAGTAATGTTATTTAATAATTCCGGAAAATATTTCCTGACCAATTTCAGTATATTTGTTTCCTCCACATTCTTGTTATTATCTCTTGAGAGACATTGATTTATGCACTAGAGGTTCAGTGAACTCCAGTCTGTAGTTTTGAGTATCTTTGTTTTTCGCATCGAAAAAATCATTTCACCCCCTATTCACCCCCTATTTACCCGGCGATCTATAGCTCTCTCCCATAGGATAAAATTAATGACAATATGAAATATTGAGTGCTGTTTTCATTTGAAGCAACATTGAAAGTTCTATTTGCTCAATATATAATTCACTTTATTTGTTTTATTTCGTCAGTTTATTGTTTTCGCTATATAATTACTACTGCTCTATAGTGAGAGTGTTTTTTTACTTACATTACCCAATGTATTGATTTTCATCACAAAAGCTCTGAGAATGGGAGTGTTATTTCTTTTGGGTAATTATGGGGAATTGTTTTGATAGAGAGCGCCGTTCGCTGGACAACAAACGATATTTCACGATGAATACATGAATTACAAATGAAGGATCCTTTCATTAGATTGCAAATAAAAAAATTGTTTATTATTATTTTCGGCTCTAGAAAGAAATTGTTGAGAATATTTACGTCTACCAAAATAATGGCGATGAATGGTTTTTTTTATTTAATTATAAGTTCTTCCTATTGAACAAAAACTATTTGAGTTCCAGAATCTGACTGGATTAAAAGTTGCTCACTTCTTTGATTCGAGAGTGATGAACTTGAATATTTCTTCACTGCCGAAATTACTTTTTTTATAATTATTTATTACTTTTTTTATAATATATTCTTCACTCTCGAAATTACTTTTTTAGAAATATTGCTTTTTTGCATTAATTTCAAAAAAGTAATTTTTTGAAAAAAGCAGTGGACTTACGTTTAGAAAACGTTTTATTTCAAATTGAAAAGAGCAGTTTGAAATTTTCAGCACAAGTAAAAAAAAGGACAAGAAACATTTTTATAGCTGTATATATATATATATATATATATATATATATATATATATATATA
>JAPDSC010108700.1:585662-611956 GCA_026290005.1 Latrodectus geometricus
ATTTTATGATCTATTTAAATATATTAAAAATAAGAAAAGTATTAAATTTCATTATTTTCTTATTAATTTCCAACATAGTAACTTTAATATTTATTTCAGTAGTTTTATTAATAATTTATATGATATTTTTCCTATAGAGGATTTTTTAATTAAACTTACATTTTCTTATGATATTCCTTTAGACGTAAAATATTTAATTATAATCAATTTTTGTAAAAATATTGCAGTTTCTGGAAAATATTCCAAATGTTTATGCTATAATGATAAATTCTAATTTTTTATAAACCTCGATTTCGATCATATCATTACAGGTGACCTTAATATTGTCAACGATCATAATCATAAAGAAATTATAAATAAAGTAGTAATTACAGACCGGTTTTTCAAATAAATAAATCAAAAATTTTTAGTCATTCTACAAAATATTGATTTCTTTATCTTTGAAATTTCAAATTATTATAATACACCTGTTGAATTTTTTACTATTTGGAAGGCTAAACTTGTATTATAAAATTAAAAAATATAATTCTGATAGTAATTTAACATTTCCTGGTATTAAAATCAGCCCAATGAAACCTGCTATTAAAATTCATAAAGAAAAGTTTATTATTACGCCTGTTGATAAAGCTAACAATTATGCATTTTTTTGTAAAAATTTTTATCTAGATTTAATTGATAAAGAAACTTTAAATTCTAGCACCTACAAACTTTTGAATTTTGCAGCTAACATCATAAATAAAAAAAATTTTGATATTTTTATAAACTTCTGAATATAAATAACTATTAATTACAAATTCCTCATTTAACAGTTATACCTAAATTTCATAAGTTTCCTATTAGATTCATTACTTGCGGCACTTATTCTTATATGAAAAAACATGGTTTAATTTTTGCCAAATTTCTTAAAACAATTCTGGAACAAATTATTAAATCTAAAGCTACTTGGATAAATGATAATAATAGACCGGTTTTGGACTTCCTGTCAAATAATTTTATTTATAATATTAATTCATTTGATTTCAAAGATCTTTTTACAAGGTTTCCTATTGACAAATTGAGTGATGTTCTGTATTTTTATTATCAGGGTTATAGGGACTTATTGGGCATTGATTTTGATTACTGGAACAATTTGGTCAAACTTTGTATACATAATAACTATATTTATAACGGTGAAAATATTTTCATTCAAAATTGCAGTATTCAACAAGCTTCAAAATTTTCAAGTACACTTGCTAATTTATTTCTACATTATTTTGAAAAAAAGTTTTATTTTTCAATATCATTTTGCTTTTAGATATATTGACGATTTTGTTATTTTCAATAATGTACATTTTAGTGATATTTCTAAATCAATTTATCCAAAAGAGCTTTCCCTTATTAAAACCAAAATTTCTTACAATAACAGTGAATTCTTAAATTTATTTATGAACATTGAAAATTTAGCTACATTTATGGATATTTTCGATAAAACCAATCAATTTAATTTTAAAGTTAATAAACTAATTTATTGGAAACCCATTATTTCTTTAAAAATTTACAGAAATGCAGTACTTAATGAATTATAAAACGCATGTATCATATTTGCAATAACTTAAAATTTATCAAAAAAACAAGTTAATCGCTCAATTAATCAACTTAAAAATAATGATTTTCCTATTGATTTTATTTCAATATATGTAGAAAGTAGGGAATCGCTTATAATATTGAAGCAATGCGTAGTTTTTATAACTACAGAAGGACCACATTGAAGTTTTTATAAGAATCCCGAAAACACCTACTTTCACTTTGATCATACTTTAATTTTTAATCTACGTTAAAAATTTATGTAGAACTACTTTAACTTCTTAATTTAACTTGTAAAAAATTTTTCTTATTACTTTTGGCAACCATATTTTTCTGTATTTAATGTATATTCTTCTGTATTTGATATATTTTTCTCATTGTATTACTTTGCTTATATTTCAGTGTATTGCTTTGATTCCATTTATTTCAATTTTGACATAGTTGTATCTTATAGAGAAACTCTGCGGGGGAATAGCACGAATATTTTTAGACCTTTGTCTTTCGTGTTAGTCAGAAAAGGGTGTCTTATTTGCATAGTCGACCATTTCCTTCTTGATGAAGACGTGGTCCCTATGCCTTTTACTTATATATATATATGTAGAGAGAGAGCTTTCAAAACTGCTGTTAAGAGGCTCAGTAGGGGAAGAAAATACCAATTGCCGATACTGCATGCTCTGATTAGCCCACTATGTATCTGTTGAAACAATGGGAGATGGATGTTGCTCTTCTGCGTTTTGCTTGCAAGCCTGTTCTGGTGCGTAGTTGGGAGTTTTCTGGGTTTCCTCCCTTGCGACACAGTAAAACGGCTCACTAACTATGGAAAATTCTTCTAGAAAATAATGTACGTGATGATTATTAAAATGCCTCCCACAGCGTTAGTCTATGCTCTTAAAGGGGTCACATATATATTATTAGCTTTGCATATCAACTTTAAATAATATTGTCTATTCAATTATTTTTATGAATAGCTATGTCAAGAGGTCTTAATTAAAAGACTGTCAAGAACAAAGTTATTGTTAACTAACTTTTAGCAATTCTAATGGTCACCATGAAACACTGTTCTATACTTTTTACAAAACAAGCCGTATTTTAAAATAATTTTAATATTTCCAACTTTTATCGCGCGCGCGCGCACACACACACGCACACACAAGTGATAGCGTCATCAAATTAATATAATCATAATTATTCGGTACTGCGACTGATCTTCTTTTAACTTATTGTCATTCAAGCTAATGTTTATGATTAGAGTTATCTTTTTACCATCTTTCATTTCGAAAACAGAATCGATTACTTTTGTTTTCATTCTAACATTATACGACCGTTTTATTCACTTCTTTTCTTCCAACCACAATATTTTTATAATGTAAAAAGTTGTTTCATTTTTAGGTTTATTTGTAGCTGCTTCCATTCGACTTTTATTTCAGATAACGGTGTAATATTCAAATAACAGATGTTTTCAACTCCCCACCGCTTTTGGCGAACATGATTTCTGTGTTTTGTCTAGAAAGTTTCTTCACACAATCATTTATAACACCGTAGTACCATCATTCACAATAAAAATCTCGAGTTTAGCGCTTACGTAGTCGATTTTTAATTCCACTTGAATTTTCCCGACAGTGAAAACATGCATCGACAGAACAAAATCCAAACAGTTTTCCATTAAAGGAAATTATATTCAATTTTAATCTAAAGGCAATTTTTTTTGATATCAATTACGATAACAAAAAAATTTGCCTTAATTATGGAAACGCTTGATTCCATATCTATCGAATAATTTATCTGAGTTTCCGAATTATATATTTTTGCTTCTTTTTATGTAAGCATTTAAATGAGAATTTTCAATTTTCACCATCAAACTATTTTAATTTTTGTTTTTCGAATAATAATACAGTTGGGAAAACTCGTTCGAACAATACCGTGGGATTTGTTTTTCGAATAATATCGCTTTCCAGACTGAATTCATTCTTTACAAATTAAGATTTTTCTTTCTTTTGGAAACTCTTGAAAAATGCGAACCAAAATTCGCGATTTTTTGTTTTTTTCGAATGAAAATGGCATTCTTTCTGAGAAAATTTTTATTCCTAATTTTTTATTTTTATTGCGTCTATTATATTTGCTAATAGAATTATCAAAACCTTTTCTCGATATATTTTGCGTTTTTTGTTTTCTAAGATTTTATTCCGTCTCTAGCAATGTCATGGTTCTTATTTTTCATGACAATGCTATTATTTCGACTGTTATTATGCTATTATTTCGAAATGATTTTAATTAAAAAGTTCCTTATTGAAATAGTAATTATTTTCTTTATCTTGCTTTCCAAGGGCAATATTCTGTTATTTCATAAGGTAAAAGCCCTAGAATATAGAAAACAGAATGAGTTTCACCAAAATCCATTCATGGCACCCACCATTCACATCCTATTTTTGCACAAGCTATTGCAAATTTGCACTTTTCTGAATAAGAATTATTTTCATTGCCTGTTTTAATTTTCTCCTCAGCACTCCATAGCATCAAAGGGTCTTTAGGCTGTACCAATATTTATACAGGGTCTTGCCTCTGGTCACTGTAATCTGATTAAGTAAAGGAAGATATAAAACGATTTTAATGAATGAATTAACCATTAATATATTTTCACAAGATTGAATATCCTAACGTTTTGAAAGCTTGAATTTTCAAGAAAATGAACGCGATTCAAATCATAGTCTTATCCACAGATTTAGAGAATCTTCAATACAGAATGCTAAAAACCATTGAAATTATTCGCGAATGAATTCGAAGCGATAAGGAAATGTGACAATTTTTTTTTTAAAGTTTGAATTCTTAAATAGTTTTGTGAGATTTCAGCCATCGTCTCTCATTCACATTTTAAGGTCGGATAGTGATAAGATCCTGAAATTATTCGAAAAGGATATCCAAGTAATAAAAGAAAATCAGAAATATATTAGAGATTTTAATGTTCAATTAATATACTTATAAAATTGATTCAGATATAAAGTTTAAAGAAAGGACTATATCTTTAGATTTAATAAAATAAGAGAGATCAAGATTTTGTGATCGTAAATATCAAAAGCTTTTAAAGATAACATCTAGCCGTTTCTTCTCCAGTCCTCTGAGGATAGTGTAGAATCTGACTAGAGCTGGCTGTGGCATGTGTATAACAGAGCATTATAACAACAATTTCTGCCTTAGCTTTTCAAGCCGTATTTTAAAGGATTATTATGGTTTGAAAGATGTCAATCTTATGATTAATAATTAATCAATGATTTAGGCTTGTTGAGCCCTCTTATGAATAAGTATTTTGTTATTGGAAACATCAGTCTCGAAATTAATGATTAGTTAATTGAGCTGTGTTTATTTCGAAAGTGGCCTAAGTCCATTTATCTTCAAATCGAGATATTTAAGGGTTTGCGTTTCAATGAATTTAAAAATATACGTATAGGAATACTAATGAGTCATACTGCTTAAGTGTATCTAAGGGTATAAATTTAGAGTTCCTTTTAAAATAGTGACAATTATTAAGTGAATGATATGCATTTTCTTATCAAGAATGGAGTTAGGCCACTTTCAAAATTAGCAACTAGATTCATTATAAAACTGAAGGTATTCCAAGTCCAATCAACATAATTTAAGATGCTTCAAATTGAAAAAAAAGAATATTGAATTTATTTTACATATCTTTAAAACACTTCGGAAACATAATTTATGCGATTCAAAACATTTTTAATTACAAACATAAATTTATTGTCAAACAATGTACTACTCATCTACATTTTATGAGCATTTTATCACTTTGTTTCTCTGCTAGAACTCTATTGTGCTGCCCGTCTCAGATTAATGATAGTCATGAAGAAATATTAAAAAAAAAAATTGTTGGTGTGAAAGGGATTTGAAGAAATCATGATGTTCAGGTGATATATATCGTAATAGAGGTAAATTATGTCTTTGAAGTGTCAATACAATATTTACTAACTTTCTTTGTCTATCCCGAAGTGGTAATATATTCAGGATTTTAAATTTTCATTCTCTTTAATTGGTATCTTATAAAAAAAATTTATACAGTTCGCTTCTGACAAAACACACCCAACATATTTTTTTAACCAGTTTATTGAGTTTACATTAGAATTCTTTACCCTTTTAAAAACTGCGACTTCTAATAATTTTGTTGATAGAAAATATTCTTGTCTCATTTCATTTACAATAAAATTATTTCCTTTCCAACACGTTTTAATAATCTTGGAGAACGAACAGTACATTTTTTTAATGACATTTATACCACATCACAATTTCTATGATTTGGTCAAAACGAATGTCCCAATATTGAAAATTTGTGGTCTATGATTTGCACATCATTTTCCAAAGATTGGACAATTTTTAAACACAATAAAGCTACTTTAATGCTTCTATTTTGCCCGGCGCACATGTCACTGTAATCTTCTTCCACTTCTTAAATTTTTAACATGTTTTAGAATGCATGAAATATGTATAATTTCATAAGCACCTCTGGATGCAATAGTTTCATCCCAAACGTACATGTAAACAATATCGTCATGAAAATTGAGAATACCCAAATTTTGAATATACATATTGTGTTTGTAATATGCTACTGAGGTACTCAACTTGGGATACCTACATCCCAAGTTACCTTCATTAATTAACTTCATCACTGCTTTCCGACATTATCAACAATAAGTATCTAAATTTAAGTATAAATGGAGTTGGGCCACTTTCAAACTACACGGTTCAATTATTGAACTAACCCTGAAAACTTATGTCTTAAGAATTATCGTATTTGCTCGGAATATAAGCAGCCTGAAATGCTTTACTGATAAATAACATGAGGTTATGCGTGTAACCATGGTAACTAGAAAAAAATCGAAAAATGGAGTTAGGCCACTTTCAAAATAAACGGCTCAATTGTTTGGGCTTCTGAAGCCAACTTTACATGTAAATTATGATTGTTAAAAACGCCAGTCTCATAATATGTTTATTAGTTTATCAAGCCATATGTGATTTTGAATATGTGTATTGTTTTGTAATGCTTAGAGAACAAAATTTAAATTAACATCTGTATTTTGTTTGCAATTATTTTTTCAAAACCCTACTCAAATTTATTTACAAATGGATTTTTATTTCGAAATAAAAGGAGGATTAGTTTAATTTATCAGAAATTGTCAACAAGTTTTCTGACAAAACTTTAATCATGCAAAAGCTCTAAAAAATCAAATTGATAAACTGTAAGCTATGTCTAATTCAGGCCTACACAGAACCCAGATTTCAAAATATTCTACCTTTAATTTTATACCAATTTTATTTCAAAAGATATTAATTTCCTTTTATTTTTTATGAGAGGGAAAAAAAAAGGAATCTAAACTAATGTCAACATGTATAGGAGGGAGATTCTTTTCTAAAAGTTCATAATATACACGGAAAGAGGATTTATTGAAATAAAGTTAATAGTTTATTGTATTTTCATTCAATGCATTCTATAACTCTATTCAAAAAATTCTGTAATTATTATACTCAAATGGATCTGAGTTCTACTAAAAATAAATAACTATTCAAATAATATAAAAAAAAATTATATTCAAGGAAATGGTGCAATTTAATTTAATCATAAAATGAAAAACGGGAAAAAAATCAGATTAACACAATGTGTGCTGATTGCTATTGTTCTAGGAATAAATTGAAGAATATAAGCAATTACAAAAATTGAATTATACAAAATGTTTTGAAAAAATCCTTTCTGTGAACTTAACATATAAAAAAGTAAAATCCGAGTATTATTATAATTTTAATTATTTTTTGTATTTCAATATGTATGAAGGAATAGATTGTGTATACACACCCTAAAAATAATAGTAGTTATAATAATAATAAATCTTGCGTGAAATATTATATATTTGACTAGTTGCGCATTACTATCCTCGTGGATGCGTCTAAGAAATTATCAACCAAATAACCAGCAATCACAATAGTTCGTCATTCATTTATATTAACTGCTCTTTGGTTATTTTGGAAGCTGGATCTCTGTTTTACGTGAAAATGTTCGCTTTCAAAATTGCTTGTAGATACAAGCAATTTTATTTAAATACAACTCAATTTGTATTGAATAAAAATGATAAGTAAAACCTTTTTTATTGATGATTTTGTGTGAAAAAAATTAGATAAGGTATTGAACTGGAAAATTATAATGAATTATGATAAGAATATAAATCAATATCATTGAGATTTTCCGTAATTTGGCGGGAATTTAAGAATAATTAATTTATCCAATTATATATTTCCTCACATAATTGTTTGTTCAATACCAAGCTTCCGTATATTGTTTCCTCATTATAAATTTAATATTATTATTATATGAAAAGGGTGTGGATTTTGAGAATAAATTCAAAATAAATGTCAAATGTATATATTCTATAACTATTATATTTTGGAGTTTATGCGAAATTTTTACTCTCAAAATCAAGCACAGGGAAAAACTTTAGAAAAAAAATGAAGAATAAACTATAGAACTGTTATTTTAAAAGAAGGAATATAATTTAAAAAAAATGGTGTATATTTAGTAATAAATTTCAGTGAAGGGACAGAGGTAATATATCTTATATCAATCATTTAAATTTATTGACTGGAATGATTGAGATATATTTCTTACTATCAGTTAGAGAATTGATCTGAAATTGCTTAAAAAACTTAATTTCAAAAAAGTATCTATATATGTGAATGCTTGTGATTATCATTCATATTACCGACATGAAATTGTGGTTTGTCTTTTTATAATTACTTTTTTAACATGAGGGTTAACTCTATCGGGGCTAAAGGTTTAGAACTTAATCCGAGCCATTAAAGTATCAACGTCCGAAGACGGATACGAACCCACGAACTTTTGAACTGAAGACCAAAGGAATAACTACTCTGCTCCATCTCGGTTTATTGCTGAGGGGAAATTAACTCAATGCTATTGTCATAATTGTTAAAATACGAAGAGTTTGCTTTTAATTTTTAATATTTGTCTCTGAATAGTTACTTGCCAAAAAATATTAAAAAAGGAATAATATGCTAGTTTCTAATGTATTTATTACGGTAAAGGTGGGAAAAAAACTTCCCACCAAGAATTTTATGGGGTTTTATCTTCATTATCACTTTTCAATAACGTTTTACCCAAGGAAGACAACTAGATTCGAACCTAGAACTGATGAAATGAAGACCAGAATTCTAGACACTCAGTTACCCTCTCGGCTGAGGGACAATTATTATTGTCCATAGAGAGTAGTATCATAAAAGAGTATTTTTTATTAAGGAACAATAGAAAATTAATGCGAAAAAATAATTGTAAAGATATGTGTGTGTTTTGAATAATCATTTAAATGGAATATATTTGATTGTCAATCTATTCTTTAAAATCAAAAAGTGTTAGAAACAATTCAAAATTTTTCTCTATAAAGTCAGAAATAATAAACTATAAGAATGCATTTTTTGCAGTAAGATCACGTACAGAAAATAATCAAAGCTTTAATTAAAAAAAAATGATACTTTCGAAATACGCTTGAACTGAAGAATGCCACCTGGGATGTCATGATAGTGTCCTCAATATTTTTTATTAATCGACCAGGAAACGGGCACAAATTCCTCAGATAATATTAAAGGAAGAATTCCCAATGTCGCCAGATAATTCAGATACTTTAGAACGAGGTCAAGCAATTATTTCATGAGCTTGGAGGTGCGATGGTTACAAGGATATTTTTCTGTAAAACTTTGAGTGTCGAAATGAAGTCAATTAAAAAGGAAGTCTTGGACAATTAGGGCATCTGAAATAATTTATAGTTTCTTTCCTGGGAAGTACCATTACTGTGTTATTTAAAAGTTTTTTTTTTTTTTTTTAGTAGCAACATTTTACCTTAAAATCTGCTATCTAACACCAGAGGCCAAACTTCTTTTCTGAAGAAGGAAAATTTATCAAATAAATTTTTCTTCATATTTCATTGTTACTCATATTGAACAATAATGAATTATTGTTATTTTAACACTCTTGAATGCATTTTTGCGAGAAAAGTAATTTTAGCATACGTGAGCTGATATTATATTTCATTACCATTAATAGACAATAGTCTAGTCTTACTTCCTGCTTTAATTTATTTAATTTCGCGAATGTATTGTTGCTTCTACTTCTTTCAAAAAGAAGCTCTTGCACATAAAGGATGATTTTTCTTTACTTCTTTTTTAAGGAATGAAGCAAAACGTATGTTTTTCAAACCTACCCTATTGTATTGAATGTAGATATAAGAATCTTCAATTTTGCAAGCAATTCAGAGAATTTATGTTTTTATGAAATTTCTCAATTGTTAAGTTAATTAAATTACTAATATCGAATTTAATGTACACAATAGGCTTAGTATTCATTTTGTTCAGGATGAATGGAGAAATTGAAAGGAAATGAATAATAATTATTTTTGAAAAATAAATATAAACTTAATATAATATCTGGATAGTAAAATAACTTTGTTCCCCTTAAAGAATTAATTTCTTATTTTTGCTTGCTATAATTTCCGGATATATTATTATTTCTATATTAGATCCAAAGTCATGTTCAATATTATTAAATTTTGATTAAAACAGGCATCATTTTTATTTTATTTATTTTTATTTTATCCTTATTTTGAAGCAACTTTATCATAGTTTCCTGAAACTAAATGGGACTTTTTTTTTTTGAAGTAAGGTATACATTAACAGTTGCTTCAAAACTTCCAATTCTTTAAATTTAAAACAAAAAATAGAAAAAGAAAAAATTCGATGTCAATTTAAAACAGAAATTTTCTTTTTAAGAGTAACATGAGAAAGAGATAAGGAATCATGAGGAACAATTGTCCATTTCTGATCAAAAATAGAACGTGTATTATACATAATTGAATAAAAGGAATAATTTAGTGTTTCGTAGATAATACTAAAGTTTTTGGTTCTTTTTTTTTTAGAATTCATTAAGAACCAAATTACTAGACTTTGGTTTTAGGATTTTATAACATCTATAAGGATTTATGAATATGTTCTTATACATAATATTTACTGAAAATATGCATAAATTTAATCTTTAAAAAAGAGCAAATATGAAAAATTCTTCCAGATTCAATAAATAGAATTATTAATTAATCAAAAAATTGCATTTTATGTAAAAAAAATTAAGCATTTATTATTTTTTTTTAAAATGAGGATAATAAGGAAAAAAATATTTAAAAATAAATAAAAAGAAAAAGGGTGTTCATAACATTAACAAACATAACGGTACGAGTACAAAAGATAAAAGAAAACTATTATAGAATTCACATACAAAATTACTGTTAATATTAAAACTATAACATTTTATCTTTTTTAATTTAGAATCGAGATATTTAGATAAAAAAAATGCCCATAAGTAAATAAGAAGAAAAGGCAATCCATTACTCCAACCAAATATCATGGTATCAGTGTAAAAGATGAGAGAATTATTAATTAATTTAAAGAATTTCATTTTATAATAAAAATTACATTTGATGTCCTTTTACCTTAAAATCGATGTAATTAAATATAAAAAAAGCATTCATATTAATAAATGAGAAAAAAGCAATCTATTTCGCTGACCAAGCATAATAGTACCACTGCAGAAATTAAAAACAATTTTTGCCCAAAATTTATAGTAAAAAAAATTTAGTAAATGTATTTATGAATGTATTTGTGAATTGTCTGTAGGATTTTTTTTTGCAAAGCAATTTATATATTGAATAAAATTATTATAAAATAATGGCTGTTTATATACCTCATTCATGTAAATTGATCACTTTATCGTGATCAATTTTTCATTTTATCGTGATGAACCTAAATGATCACTTTGTCGGATGTGCCCTATAGGATGTCATTGGAAATAAATTGCAACTTTATTTCCAATGGCGGCCTATAGTGCACGTCTGATAAAGTGATCATTTAGATATGTACGTTAATATTTCACAAATAGCTATTAATTGGAAATTGATACAAACACTACCTTGGAAAAATAAATAACACAATTCAACTATGCTGATCATGGCAGCATTTTTAAAAAAGACTTCACTTGTCTTCATCGAACATTATTATTTATTATTGTTGAGCAAAATATGTTTTTATTGATATGAATTTTGAAATATTTCAATGTAACACGCAAAAAGTGAAATGCAACTTTATTTTCAATTACGTCTTATGCTCCATATTTTATTCCATTAATTGTTTACTTTCTTCCATATAATTCCATATTTCATATAATGTCCATATTTTAGTGATAATTATTCGTTTAGTAATAAAGGAATAATAAACGGAAGAATAGTTGATTCACTTTTCGATTAAACGTATAGACCATCGTATTGATAAAGCCTATAAACCATGATCAGTTGTTCTCCTATATTCTGCTATTGTGAGATAAACCTCATTTAACATTCTTAACTACGATGAAAATTATGTATTTTTTTTTCATTTTTTCATTTGGCGTTCCAATTTAAAATGTAAGAGTAACTACTGTACGAAAGAAATTTGAAATATACTTTTATTATTTGAAGATAACGATCTTTGTTAAAAGTTTTATCGTAAAAGTCCTTAATTATTTGTAAGAAGTGTTGTTTATGTGATTTATTTAGAGAAAGAAGAATAATTTTTATAAATTTAAACCATTTAAACGACCACCAAGGCAGTCTCTAAGCTGTGTAACATGTGCAGTTTCACAGTGGCCCATAGGGTTGACAGTTCCTAATTATGAATTTGAAAATTACCGCTTGTTATCTAATTACTAATATAAACACCTTAAAAAGAAACTTTAATAGAAAGCTAAAGAAGAATGTGAATTTTATCAGCTTTTTATTTGAAATTCGTACAATATTCAACCCACATTCCTATCCACATTCTAAGGTCTATATGTACTTCTATCGTTACACAATATATTTTCTATCATTTTTAATTACCGCGATACTTTTTTTACCTCTTAAAACATTTTAAAAATGCGTTATATACAAAAATAATTGCTTATTTTGACTCAAATTGAGATTTAAGCTCCAAAAGATGGTGTATACTGTGAGGGATGCTATAAATATTTCTCACAGGTCACCGAATACAATGGCATTTGCTTGTTGTACCTGACGGTACAACACAAACAAATACTAACAAAAAACTATTTCCATTTAAAAAAGTAAGTGTAGTTTATTTAGTTTATTTCCTATATTAATAGCCCCAACCTTATTAATTTTAATTTATAAGCAATGTATTTCCTATAGTGTTTACAAAGGATAAAAATAGTTTATATTTCATAAACAATTAACTTAAGAATAATAGTGAATATTAATTTTATCTGTCAGATAGGAATCCGCATATAAAAGTATGTCCTTTATAAACGTTTTAATGACAAATTATAACATTCAAAAGGAAATTTTATTTAAAGTTAAATGGAAAGGATTTTAGTTTACAAAACTCACACGAGAAAGTAAGTGCAAGAAAAGCCAAATATATATTGTAAATTTGTATTGAATCCCTGAAGAGTTTACAGCTGATCGAACGTCCTATCGCCATCTCTTCTTCCTTGCTCCTGGACACTTTATTCTCCTTGCTAGATTTGGCAATTTATCGCCGTCATGTGTTATTATTTACAAAACTTTCCATTTTGTTTCTGCTTAGCTAGATCTTTCGAAAAACGGAGCCTTCTCTTCGTGTTTCTGTAATCAATGCCATTTTAAAAATATTAATTTAAAATGGAAATTTGAAATTGATTTTAGAAATTTAAGAATGCAAAGGATAATTTGCATATAAAAATATTATAAATAGGGAAGCTAAAAAAATGCATTTATCATTTGATAGCTGCTCCGCAAGTTCGATCCATTCTTAATCACCATGACAACACACCCACGTTTTGAAACTATAAATAGACTTTAATGCGAGCGCCGCAATACAGATTTAAATTTGAAAATTCTGCAGGTTTATTTCTTCTGTTTCGATGAAGAAATATAACAACTGTTTTCACAAAACATTTCGCTTCTCACCAATCGGTTTATTTCACTCCATTTTAGAAAAGTCCTTTTTTATTACATTAACATTGCATGCTTAGAAACTTAAAAGTAATTTGCATAATGGGATTTTAATTACATTTCGAAAGATCTATTTTCGATATTTTCCATGTTTTTAAAAATGTCTACTTTCAGCAATTTCAATATCAAAGTAAAATGATATAGTATGAACGAACGAATGAAAATATGTGTGAAAAGAGATTAAATTTGTTATTATTTATATATGAAATGAAAAAGATATTCTCATGGCTAAATTGAGAAATAGATATATAAAAATCTTCCCAATATTGTGGCATATGTATAATACGCCATATGGTGTAGAATATAATTTTTCGTATTTATTATTATTCATTTAAACTTGAATTATATTGATATCATTCTTTTCTTTTTTTTTCTTTAAGCAATTTGAAATTATTGAATCACTCTTTTCATTTCTTACCTTTTCTAAAATTCTGCTTTTAACTGCATTCGATTTTTGATTTAACACATAGTATTTTCATTCTAAAATAATGTTTTTATTTGTAAGTCATGCAGAAAATGACTCTCAGAGAAAAAGTTATGTCTTTCAGTAAAAAAATAAAAAAGTTTTGTCACCATGTGATGGATAACTTAATGAGACGACTATTATAAGATCACCTACAAAACTTACGGGATAATTTTTTATAATTGGTACCACAAACGTGTATGACCCTGACCTCTCTTATACTTTTCAGCATTCCACTTGAATTATCGCCCTTAGTTTTTCCTATAAGAAATTCCTCATACCTTCCCAAGTCCTCTCTAACTTGATTTCTCCCTCTTATTCTGGGGCTACATTCGATAAAGTAAGTTCCATTTATCTCCGTCTTCTCAGCATGACCTAATTACTTGAGATTCTTTCTCCTTATCACCGAGATAGTATCATTTCCTTGTAACGATCACAGATTTCTTAGTTTGTTCTGACCCTGCTTTCATACTCCTAAAACTGGCCTCAAAAATTTTCTCTCCCCTATTCTTATCAGCCCATTCTCCACACTTTTTCATCATCCAAGTCTCTGAACCTTGCAAAATAATAGGCCTAATGATGATTCTGTATACGAGAGTTATGTTTCGAGATGGTTTGAAGAATTTCTTTTCTGTGTGTCTATTTAGATGTATGTAACAAAAGCTCTAACAGAACGTGTCTCTAAAATTTCATGTTTTTGATTTCCTTTATCATGAATGGATAAAATGCTATTTAAAAGAATGTATCGCATTGAATAATTATAAAAATTATATCATGTCATTCATATTTTCAATATGCATTGTGGTACAATCATAGATCTGTCCTAATCCAGGGAATGATGTTTCTATAGTGTCATATATTGGCATATATGTAGACATTTGTAGTGTACAGTCTACAAGCTAATAATTTTTTGACATCCTGACATGTTATTGCTTGACGACTAGACTTATCATATATAGTGGGCAGTATTCATATGTTGCAAGGGAGAAAAAGTGTAAAACTCTCGAGCACTCACTTAACATCTGTGCATGCTGAATGCAGAAACGCAGCAACCCTCTTCTGATATTCAGTAATTTCTGGGACTGAATTTGGTACTTTCTATTCTAAAAGGCGCCATCCTACATTAAGACATTATTAAGTATACGATACTACATCACTGTCAATTGAAATGTCAGTGGCTAAGTTTTTTTTAAACATCCATCGCGATATTGATTTCCTAAATGACTTTCATAGATTTCGAGGATTGAGGACGCTGGGAAAACTCCCAAGCACTCTCTCTTACAGATATGCGTTGCGAAAAGAAATGCATGCGAAAAGAAAGCAACATCTAATTCTAGCTTTTAATGATGGCTGAGATAGAATCCGAATGAGTTCATTATTATATCTCTGATTCTGCTTCGTGGACAACTTAGCAACCAAAGGTTGTTGTAAGGAATTTGAACACCCTAAGCACTGAACATTCTAACAGATGATCCTAAAATGATAAGAGCATCCTTAGATGGTCATCCTAAAAGTTGAGATGCTGCATTTTACCCCTTTAAAATTATTTTAATAGGTAGTGGGTATAGTGTTGTACACCACAAGAAAGAAAACGTATATCTTTCAATCTTGTCTTACTTATCTCCCTATTTAATCTCTAATACTGCGATAACAACTATATTTAAAAACCATTTCTTGACTTGAGAGACTTGTTCCTAAATTTGGACCATTAAACATATTTTTATTATTTTAGGGACTATTTTCAGCTTGCAGTTTTACTTCACAAGAATTTCCGATTTTTCCCATTTGACCTACAACTTGTCTAAGAAAATTAATTATAAATTTTAAGGATTTTCAGTTTTTTTTATAATTATAACTTTTTTTTTTATCATCTTTCTAACTCTGAAATATTTTCAAAATTTCCTCCCGCATGGCTAATATAAATATGTACTCCAATTTTAGAATTTATTTGAAAAGTTGTTTTTTTCCATCTTCTGGATTCTCGCTTTTACTAGTCGTCTACATATATGTAATTCACAGCATATATAATTTCTATAAATGTTTCTGACGTAGATGCAATTGCTTTTATGTATTGGTTTTCCCATTTTGTCTTTGATCAAAAATATAACAAATTTTATTTTCTATGTGACATTTTAAGGTGAAGTTTTTAGCAAAGTCTTATTTCCAAAGTCGAAAAATATTATAAAAATTTTTTTGATTTTTATATTTACTTTATATATATATATATTAAAACATTGCCAACAAATAAAAGCAATTAGTGACGCTTTGATACACCAATACAGACTAAAGTTTTGCATTGACATCTTGTTTAGTAGAAAAAATCATTAACTGTTATAGAACTAAACTAAATTTATAAAGAAAAATCTAAACCTTTCCTGATAAAAACTTTATATGGTGTTCTATTTTATGAATCAAAAAATAACTACATCAAAAAATATTTTTGAAAAGTTTAAAGTCAAAAATTTGTAAAAAGTGATATTTTTACATTATATCAATATTACATTTCATAACGTATAATTATTCTTAATATATATGCTTTTTTAAAAAAAAAGATTCATTGAAATAACTTATCAATTTTAAACAATCTGAACCTGTAAGTATATTAGTACTTCATTAAACTTCAAGTTAAAAATTAAATTTTATATGGATCTTATATATCCAAGTATCAAAATATTTATAGAAATTTTTAAACAAGTTTTCTTAAAATGTTTATATATAACTGATTTTCTTTAAATCTAAGATTAATTTTTACAGATTTAATTTAACTATTATTAAGTAGATTATCTTGCACTATATTTGACGCACTTAGACTAAAATGGAAATTTATTTACGAACTAATAATAAAATAAACAACTATTATTTAAAAATTAATTACACTGCTGGCCACCCAAATTGCAACACCAAGAAATTCAAGAGACATCACAACAAAATTTATTTTGTAGATAACATGTTGACTAAGTATTAAATGATTAAAATTCTAGACTTCTGTGTGTGTGGTTCCTGCCAAAATCAGTAGCCAAAGTAGCCGCCATTGTTGGAGATCACCGCTGCCCCACGCCTCTTCAATGATTCAAAGAGCCTTTGGATGTGTTTTTGGGGTACAGCAGACCAAACAGCTTCCACAAGCTCCAAAGTTGATGTTGTGTAGCAGCTGGGGATATAACCTGGGTCAATCATTGAGCAATCATGGACCTCTTGTTTCCTATCGGTGAAAGATCTGGAGTGCAAGCCGGGCAGGGAAGCAATTCAATCTGGTGGTTGACGAAGAAACCTTGTTCAATGAATGCCACGTGTTGTCGTGCATTATTCTGTTGAAATATGGCTGTGGGAAAGCCCTGAAGGTAAGGAAATACAACTGGCTCCAACACCTCGGAGATGTAGCGCTGGCTGTTTAAAGTACAGGCAATACGTACTAGAGGAGTGCGAGATGTCCAATACCACGTCATATCATTATACTTGGTGCAGAACCAGTGTGGCGGTGCATAACGCAGCTGTTCAGTATTGTCTCTCCACAGTGTCACAAGACCTGCCGTCCACATCTTTCTTTCATCGCAACATTGGCGGTGGAGACGTCTGTGGTTTTGCGTCAAGGGTAGAAGAAGCAATGGATGTCTTGCGGACAGACCACTCTGCTGTAAACGGTGTCAAATGGTACGTGCAGACACTGGATGATGCTTTACAGACTGAATGTGCTGTGCTATGGTTCGTGATGTGGCTGAGTTCCATTTTTGCCATGAGCACAATTCCCCTGTCATCATGTGAAGTGGTGCACTGAGGTGGAGGCGATTGAACTCGTCGGTCTGTCGTACCACAGTATCCAACCTGCATCCAACGATCACATATCCGCATTACAGTTGTTTGGTTTCGTCCAACACAACTACCGATTTCCTTGAAAGATATTCCACAATCTCGGTAGGCTACTATCCTTCCTCTGTCGAACTCGGATACTTGATCAAATAAATATCGCCTTTTTCTACGGGAGGCATAAATGATTATTATTTTGTTTTGTGAAAAAAATCACGAGAAAAGCACAATTTCCGAACTTGAAATCGTCAAAAAACCAAGAATTAAATAGTGCTTTCAGATGGTGCCACAGGCGCGCGTGAAGTGCGTCTGCGCTGAAATTCTAATCATTTGCATAACTCACCTCAGCTAAAGCATGTTGTAAATTTCATGTTATTTACATGCTGCTTTCAGGGTATTGCATTTAAGGTGATCAGCAGTGTATTCAAATGTTATCTATGTTAAAAAATTAAATGTTGGAAAATTTTAAATTTTCCGATTAATCGATTAAATATAAACAATAGCACGTCTAAAATGGAAGAAAAAATGTTTCTGTAATGTTAAGTAAGATTCTTTTTATTCCTAACAAGTATATGAACCACTTTTATTCTAAAACTAATGCATAAAAACAAATAAAACATGCTGCTTTCCCTGTTCAAAAATTCAATTGCTCACAAAACTTTCCTTGTGAGGAGTTAAATAATTTCACCATGCACGGAATAAATTATTCTCATTAATTAATGTTTCTTTCTATTTTAATAAATACAATGACAATAATAAATATTCTTTTATATTATCATTCTTACGGTTCACATCGAAACAGAATACTGTATTATAAATATTATAGCCATTTGTTTCATATTAACAGCTGACACAAATACTTAACAGTTCATCTTTCACGTCACACTATGCCACGTGTTGTCTTGAAAGAAATGGCAGTCAACATCTGTTTTTGCAGAAAGATAGTTTTTATACCTAAAATATAAAATAAAATAAATAAATAGTTTATCTGTAAAAAATTTTATATAACATAGTAAGAAACTTTTTTTTATAAGCTTACAAAATGTGAGGAGAGTTTAACAGCCAACTCAATTATTTTTTACAGTGTGGAATATATATTACAAAAGATTCCCTTTTTAATAGTTTCCCTGCATATCACATCAGCCTCAAGGCATATTTACAGCATTGTGATATAATCAGCCTTCTATTCTCAGTGAAATACGATTTTAAATTAAAAAACGCCAGAAAGCGTTCGGTTTGCAGTTAGTTTTTTTATACCGAATACCTATGCTGAACTAGTTCATGCATAAAATCTAGTACAAAATTGGCTGATATATTATGATATCTAGATTTTTATTTCTGCTATTATGTGATGAACTTAATAAGGCATTAACTTGAATAACTCTCCTTAGATTATTTTTGATAAATGTGAGAGTTACTTTTTCAAGGATTCTATACTTTCTTATGTGTATCCATAAAAATGAAATGAATTGGCTTAAGAATTACAGAAAGTCTGAATTTTTTTTTTTATAAAACGTTTCATAAACATACAATTTTTTTATAATATGATTTTATATTTAATTCAGCGCAGACTTTTAAAATTCAGTGAGAAATAATGGACTACATCAACATTTCTCCCTTGGGCTATTTGTGAGTTTTTTTTTCTTTTCTGAGTTATAATTTTAGTGTCACCCCCCCACTAAGATGTGATGATCTAAGCAGTTGGTTAATTATATTTTTTGGTTAATCCGATGCTTGCTATGTTTATGAGTCAAAATAGATAAAAGCTGGAGTCTTAAAAAAATCTACTTTTATACAACATAATAGCCAGGCTGAAAATGTAAGAAACATAAACATCCATATCAGATTGCCTACCATGAGAACTATTTATAGGTATAAATGAATCGAATCACGTATCGCAAGGGAGGAAACTTTGTAAACTCCAAATATCATGGCCTGATGGTAGTACAGCAGCTCTCTAAAGAGCGAAAGATCCCGTGTTCGATCTCAGCCACTGTTGAGCAACAGGAGATTGATGCAGCGAATTCTGCTAGCAATTGCTGGGATCGAATCCGGGGTCCTTCATTCCGTAGCGTATGATCAACCTCCAGCCCGTAAATAGGCCATTCAATATTATAAAGTTTGCATTCCTTGGCAGAGCTCAGGATTGAACAGCATATAGCAGGCGAAATGTATGATTACCTCATTTAAGTGTTTTTAAGGATTGAAATGATACGCCGAAGAGTATTTAGTGTTTTACAAAAAAATTATGTTTTATAAAAATTGCAAATTCATTGTAAGAATTTTTTTATGGATTCAAAATATTTCATCTTTCTTGTCTTATTTCATTTAAATATAAAAATATTTCATGGAAATCCCTTATAAATGTTCCCATTATCGTAATGTGAGTATTTTAGAAATTTCCTTGACTTTTATTTATGAAATAAAATGCTGTGATATGTTGTCGAATTTTATGCAGGTATTTTAATTATTTGAATTCTTTTGTTTTACAATTAATTTGATGCACAAATCTTATAATGCAGCATGCTATACCTTTAATTGTGCTCCGACATTATATATATATATAATAAATTAAAAGTAAGTTAAAATTGTATATGTTTTGTTAAATATATATACATATATATATCAATTAACACAATTCTCAATTTATTATTATTAAATTATTTAACACAATTCTAATTTTATGAGAATACACTCTTAACCATACATAGAAGGCAATTGCTGAACTAAAGACTCTAGTGTCAGTGTGAATTCCTCTCTAAGACCTTTTCTATACTTTGAACAATCTTGTTGCATATTCTATATTAAGCACTTTCAATATGAAGTGGAGTAGAAGACTTTTAACCACGATGGGGTTCACGTCGATGTTAAAAATGAACAGTTTCAAATATTCGTTAAATAAATATTTTTGGAAACTACCTTTGCCTCTTACTGCCCCCATTGAACTGCAGATTACTTCTTTTTAATCTTTTAAAGTACTGAATTTAAAATAATCTAATAGGATAAGTAGTCGACAGGATTAAAATCTGTAGTGTGGAATGAACTTTGAAAAGCCAACTTCTGTTCTCCTCCTTCTATTGAACCAAAATGAAAAGGGGGAAGGAAATATGAGCCTAAGCCCTCAAGTAGTCCCTCGACGCGGTTACCGCAGTACTCTTTGACCTCGGATGTGAAGTAGTTCGGATTATGGTTTTTTATCCTTTTCAAACTAAGGTTGCTTTCTCTTCACTGATGGTGAAAGCTAGTTTCCTGTAAAGCTCAATCATGACAAATAAAGCAGATTTCACTTCACAAACCTAAAAAAATTAATATGACAAATGTATCTGCAATATTTGCTTAGTGTTTCCTAAAAAGAAATCTTTTCAATATCTTCTCTATATTGAATAATAAAAGAACAGGGAATAGGATCAGAGTTGCATTAAATGTGCGTCTGTCCAGATCACTGATGGATCAATCTCTGAATGTATACCAGAATAGACAGACGAGGTCCTTGCATGGAATTGAATCCCCAAACTGTATATACAGGAACGTCATATCAATTGTAAATCCATCAACCAATACCGGAAACACGTTATCGCCAATATCATCAACTAATGCTATTCATTAGTATTGAACTCATGACGTCGGATATCGGTCAACCAATCTGCCGTTTTCAATATCAAGAACATCTTCCTGAATAAAGAAATTAAAAAACTCAACTAAAAGGGTGATATTTTAGCATTTTAACAACAATTAATAAAATATCTCCCAGTATTATTCATACTAGCCCTAATGTAAATTAAATTTCTTAAAATTGATAAATTTACAATTGGGAAAATATTATTCGAGTTCATATTGTTTCATATTTTGAATCAAACACCGGAAAGGTTACTAATATTGTGTTTTTCTATATAATTCTAATTGCACTTGAATATTTAATTTGTAATAAGGAAATTGTTTCATATTTTTAAAATTAAATTCCTAAAATTTTAAATTATATTAAAACAAATATATCAGTTATAGAGACTATATTGATAAATTTTTGTTTATTAGATTGAGATACGCTGTGATGATACGATTTCGTATTGTTGATATTATAAAAGCAAAAATATCTGAAAATTGAAATTTAGAAAACTTATTATGGAATTCATTTTCTTTTATAATATGTATGTATATGGTCTAAAATGCATTGATTTTGTGTTTTAAATTTTTGCTACTGTTGTGGTCTTGGTTTTTATATTAGATTAATCTGGATTAGATTACTTTCTATGTGTATAGTAAACTAACATTAATATTTAATTTATGAGAATTTTAATAAGAATCAATTGTGTGTAATTATATATAACTGTATTTCTGATCAATTTGTTTTCGATACGTAACGGACATTAAATAAAAAATTAATCAAATAAGGGGAGTGATCCTTCCCTACCAGCCTCTTCAAATCTGGCCCTCACTTACTCAGAATTATTTTCTACCCGCAAAAACACTGTCAATAAGCCCTGGCTTGTCCCACCAAATCACGTTTGGTACCCCCGTAAGCGTCCCGGTGGTGCCCTTGACTTTCAGGGCACACGTGCCGACCAAGCCGTAATTAGCAGATTTGTCAGTGGGCACACTAAGGGCCTCACTTTTAGCGGGAGTTCCAAACTTTTCCCAACCTGCAAAATATGTTACTCCAACGAGGCTAGTCCTCAACACATTCTTGTTTGCCTCGATTTTACCATGGAAGAGTTTCTTGAGAGACATCTCCTCTTCCTTGATTTTTTGAGGGTATATGAACTTATGGATCTGGCATAGCTCCGCTACCCCAGATGGGATTGGAAACAACAACACATAATCAGAAATATATAAAATTAGAAAAGAGGTTGTTATTCTGAATAAGAACTGCTTTGGGCTGTAAAAAGAAAAGAAAGATAATATTAGAGTTTATGCTCCGCATTAACAACACACTAAATTAACTCATATTAATAAATTGTTTTGATTTATTTTATTATTTGTCTTTCTTTGACTATAGTTATTATCTCGATTATTAGTTTAATAATTAATTTTAAATTAATTTACAGTATCTGCTATATTTGTAAGTATATATAGGATTTCTATATATTTATATAAATTTTAAAAATACATATTTTATTACTCAAATTCAAATACTTGTTAATTCGTGCAAAAGTAGACTACTTAAATATTTCATGCATTAAAATATCGCTTATTCTCTCGAAAAAAAATATGTATATTTTATTTATTTACAATAGTGAAATTAAACATTTTTCCTCTCTTCTTTTATTTAATTAATATTTTTAATAATTAATGTATTTAATTAATATATAATATGAATTAAATCGAACAAAAGATGGGGAAAAGTCCCTTTGCCACCTGTTAGCTAAAAATAGAATATGCATTCATTTTTAAAATCATATGAAATAAATAATATCTATAAAACAACCGAGTTTTTCAGCCGCCTTGTCAAGGTGTGCCGAATTCACTGTTAAATAGTTTAAGTGAATTTTTAGCTGATAGAAATGCCAGCGTTTTGATGTTTTTCCTGCGAAAAGATTATAAGAATTATGCCCTGAAATATTCATGTTATTTATTTTAAAATATCGTGGAAGTCCAAAGATTCAGTGTTTTGAAATTAGGACAAATGCTTAAAGAGGTGCAAAAGTGATTTAGTTTCACATTTATGTTGTTGTTTTGTGCAAAAATGAACAATTGATTTTTAAAGTTGGAATTTTAAAGAAGAAAAAGATAGATTATAGATTGTGTTCGAATTCTTAAATGTTCTAAATCTTTAAAATAAATAGGCTATGAAGAGAAAGAAAAGTGTATTGTTGAATACTGGGAAATGAAATAGATTTATGTCGAATAATATGTTTTTTAATATGTAACTCATAATGAAATAAATTATACAATTGTTTTACTACCAGATTGTCTTCATAGTACATTTGAGTTTTCAATTTTTAATATATTATTAATTATTATTATTATAATTTTTTATTTTTTAATTTATTTTAAGGAAAAAACTATAAAATTTCTTTATTATTTAATATTATATTGATTGTTATAAAATTAATTATTTAATATATAAATCATAATAAAATAAAATTAACGTGAAAAATTAAAGAAAGGACTACGTGCAGATATATTCTATATTTTTTGCTCGAAAATGATAATATATAGTATATAATTCTAAATATTCTAAAAAGAGTTAAAAGCTTCTATAAGAATAACTTTGATTTTACCAACGCATTAAAGACACATTAAACATTTATTAAAAATATTATTAACAACATATTAAAGAGCTTGTCATATAAATTAAAATAAGTGTGATTATAATTTTTAAAAGTGTTTTAATTTCCCTAACTTTGAAAAAATTGTATTGTTTAAGAATTTATTATCCACATCAGACACAGTAAGTGCTTTAGAAGCATTTTTTTTAAATATATTGTCTCCAATCAAAACTAAATTATATTGGCAAAAATAAAAAATGAACACGTTATTATGCATTAGAGAGTAATTAAATCATGGCCAAAATTTTCTTAAAATGTTTCTCCTGCACATATTGAATATGTTTTTGTAGAATATGAGCATATATAATTATGTCTAATGATATCATGAAAGATCCATTGATAAGTTAAAGAGAAAAAAATTCTTAAAAATTGTATTTTCTCAAATTAGGATCTTTTTTGATGACCAAATTCCAATTTTTAACAAAAGAATTAATGTTTATTTATCTAAACAATTATTTAGATCTAATAAAATTATATAGTTTCTATCTTTCGTAATAAAATTACAATAAATATTTAAACTTAAACTACTTGTTTCGTTGTTTCTCATATTTAAATTGTACATTTCATACAGATATATCAGGATTTTTTAAATTTATTTTTAGCAAAATATTGGTTTTAATTTCTTAAACTCTTTATGAACATATATTAACAAAATATTTGCAAGATTTACAGCATTTTCAGTTCTTAAATCTTTCGCAAATTATTAGCAAATAGAATAAAAATAATTGAATATTTCTTTACGGCAGTCTTATTTCTTTACAGTAGCATTTCTAACTTTACGAATATTGTATATGTTAAGGATTCCAAATGAAATATTGCAAAACATTTTATTTTCATTGATTTCTTAAAACAGCTTTTTTGTGTAGAATCTTAAGACATTTGGTAATATACTACTTATTTCCTTCTAAACTACGGTGTTTTTCGGAGAAGTGTGATGAAATATCTTTTTGTTCTTTTCTCATAGTATTTGCTAAGATAAAATACATATGTAAAATATTTCAAATGAAATTTGCTTCTCTAATTCTTTGATCTATATGCTGCAGGAAACAATGATTTGAAATGAGTAATCATATTTTAAAAAAATTAGTTACTTGCAATTATAAACTAAAAATTAACCACCTAATTTTTATAAACATTTAATATAAATTCACTATTGTAATATTATTATTCCTTCCTAATAATATAATATCTTATCTGAGGTATATATATTAAATATAAATATGTATACCGCTATATAAATATTGAAATAATATATTTTTTTTACTTTAAAATATTAACAATATTTTCAGTGCTAAACAATGGAAAATATGTGATGTTTTCTATACACGCCAGTCAGGATGGGTACTTGGGACTTTTCCAGGTTTCAATTCTTGTGACATTTAAATATATTCCACTATCTACGAACAGATTTATCAGAAGGTAGTTACAGAGAGTATGTTCAAAACAAGTTTATAACTTGTAGTTTTTGTACCACTGCATCGTGTTGTATTAATGCTAATTGGTTTGGAGTAAAATAGCTTTTTCAGATAAAATTTCCGTTTTAATTTTTGAACTATACAACTGTTACTTTTTATGAAACTAATGCTAGGTTTTATTAGTTATTATTCAAATACTTGTTACTATTTTCTTATGAAAATATTGCTTTATTCCCGCTACTTTTAAAAGTTAATTGTATTGAAACAGCTTTCTTTTCTGTTATATTTAATTTAATCTATCCAGTGTTTATTTAAGCTTTCTGGCTTGATTAAATTACTTGCCTTTCGCGTCATTTCCGCCTAATGTTTGCGAACTGGGGGGACATGACGCGATTCCTGTTTTCTTTAGAAGTAATTCCGAGGTCTGCGGATTTTCTATGGCTTCATCGCACCAATTCTCCCTTTGTCTTGTTTTGATAGCAACAATCTCAAAAGCACTTCTGATTAACATCCCTTTTTTTGTGAATCAAGCTGATGCATAGAAACAATGGCTAACAGACTTAGCTTAACTACATATGTTCGCAGCGAGCTTAAAGATATCTATAAAATTAAATATAATATTAATAATAGACATCTAATATTAATAAAATTGTAATAAATATGCTCGACAAATATATATACATACATACATATACATACATACATATATATATAT
>JAPDSC010108700.1:612466-627652 GCA_026290005.1 Latrodectus geometricus
TATATATATATATATATAAAACATCTCTAGGACACACGCCCGTTCCCTTCAAAATCCCGTTTTATTCTTCTTCATTTCTAATGTTGGCCAATTATTTTCATATCCGTTACAGATTTTTCCTCCGGTTCCGGAAAGTCATCCTCGATCAAGAACCAGCAAGACATAGTTGGTACGATGCATTGCTCAACCCAAATGGTATACGGAGGTACCGATAAATACCAAAGGGACAAATGAAAACAGTTTTTTCTTGATCAGCCTTATTTACCTTCACTCCAGATTAAAGATCAATCACAGATGTAACAGGCGGCGATGTTATGTCATTCAAAAGATAGTTCATTCTGGGCAATATATAAGTATCAGGCTTTGTAAGCGTTCAGACATCTATAGTCTATGCAAAGGCATAATATAATTTAATTTATAGGGGCAAGTACTATTGGAGCTACATAAGCAAATTCATATTCTTCAATAATATTAGTTTGGGGAAAAAGTTAAACATTATTTTTTCGGTAGACGTCTGTAGTGATCGCTATCTCGTGAGGTATCGATCAAACAATTTCAAATTTATGCTCATTGGAAAGGTGACATTTGACACTAAAATATTCTCTTGCGGTTTTTTGTTTGATTAATTCAGTTTCAAAATAGAAGACAAGGTTTTAAAAATAGAAGACAACAATCAGAAAATTCGATATATTTTAGTTTTTCTTTTATAATGGCGAAAATGCTAACCAGATGGCTAAATTGTAAAAGGTGTTTATCGTCCTATATATGACTGTAACAACCAGTTACGCACAATTTTGGTTTCGTCGATTCCGTTTGGGTATTTGGATGCTAAAGATGCACTTCGCATGGATACAACATCGTCGAGAATGTCTATAAAATATCAAAAATTATCAAACTTGACAGCATGTCAGCAGTCATAGCTTCGCACAAGACCTAAAAATCTACATGAAAACTGTTTTAAACCTTTTTACAAAGCGAATCTGAAAGAAGTTACAAAAAGTTCACGTAAAAATAATGGATTTCTTTTTCCCCAACCTAATATTATGCTCTAATAAATTTTCGTTTTTTCTTTTAAAATCTCTTTTTTTCACAAAGTACATGCGATAAGGTGGCATGGCAATAGAAAGGTAATTATCGGTATCTATACGGTACTGTATGTAAGAAACATGCTCTCCCCTTGAATTAAAACAATTCAGGCAATTTTGAATCAAGCAATTGAATTGTTCACCTAGTATCTTACATTTTTTTCACATCAAGTATCAAAACAATGTATCACATTGTATCGTAGTCAAATATTTTTCTTCATATCTCCTCTAGTTAATGTTAAAAAAAAAAAAAATAGTTGGTATTTCCAGATTCTTGTGTGAGTTTCTTGAAGAATGGAAACTTTTCCTGAGGATTTTGTCAAAAAATGTCATATTTCAGCCTGGACATCAAGGATGATTTCAGCTACATGCAGAAATCCATTTTTAATAATGTTTTGTTCCGTTTTGCTTCCGGTAGAGTCTCTCTTTCTTCACAATCTTCTCTTCTCTGTACAGATTTAAAACAACATTTAATGCAACGGTGGATGTGAGCAATTCATTTAGGCTGGCTAAATGAAATTTAGCTAGCCTAAATGAAATTTTCTTATCAGCAAAAGTAATTTTATATGTTTTTAAAAATATAAAAAAAGTTTTCTCCGGCCATAGATTGCGAAGCACCTGTATCAGGACGTGTGTGCTCTAAGCACAGAAATGCCATTTTTGAAAACGTATGTATCTTTTACAATTTAATTTTCAGTCCTATTTCAATTTTAATTACACAAAATATTTTGAATTACAATCAATTTCTGAATTTTAAAGTTGAATTGATGCAAGGAGTAACACGATATAATTAATGTTAATGACATTAATAGTTTTCAAAATCTTTACACTACAATATTACAAATTTTATACTCTAATAAATTTTTTATGTATCATATATTCTTTTAATTGCAAAACGAGAAATATCATTTAGTTTTAATTCAGATAATATGCTACTTACAATTTAATTCGATATATTTATATTATTTATATGGTTCAGGAAATGATGTAAATAATTAAACCATTAAACCATGTGTAAGTAAACCATTAAATTAATAGAAAACAAAATCAAATTATATAATATTTTAACAAAATTTACTGTTTTGGGATTCAAAAAATTTTTTTCACAAAATTTTCAGTAGTCTTCCTTTAATTGAAATCAAGTCAGATTGAATTTCTTATATAGAAATATTTCATCGGAATGTAAAAGTTGATAGAGTTAAAAAACAGTTTTATTCGTAACTTAATTTTTCAGCGTTCAATCAATTTATGTCAATAAGTTTCTTTTTAGAACATAATGCTAATTTAAAGCCTTCAAGAGCATCAGCCACAAATGACCATTTTTTAGAAGAATGGCCCCGCTTGCATTTTCCTCTTTTTTTTTTTTTTTTTTTTTTTTTTTTGAATATCACATTACAGAATGTAAAATAATTTTTCAAGTAAAATATGCAGATGGTGTTATGCATCACAGACTATATTATTGTCTTGTCAAACGTCTGTTATAATGTGAGATGTTGTGACATCATACACCACAACTGACTTTTAGAATGATATTATAATATTAAAATTGAGTCACAAATAGTTCACAAAACTGAGATGAATAGTCTAAAATTTGGCACATTTAAGAAAGATTAATGAATATAATTTGAGATCACTTAGTAGACAGTCAAATTGCTTAAGATCATTGTAAGGTATCTTAGTATTCACCGGAAAAATTGCCTTCCAGGAGGGACCGTGTTCACGTGGCACAAGGTAGAAGACTTGGAAAACTCCCAAGTATCCACACCGAAAAATGTGCATGCAGAAGCACAATATCTATCTCCCGCTGCTCCACGGTGTCCAGGATCGAATGTGGTACATTTCTCTCTGAATTTTGTAGAGTACTGCCATTAAACCATGAATATTTGAAGTCGCTGAAAGCCATTCTAAGGCATTTTAATATCCAAAGCATAAATAGTCTTTTGGTTATATAGATACTGTTTATATGTAATTGTATATGTAACTGTTTATATGTTTTTTTTTATGTTTTATCATTATTTTTCAACATATGCAGTGAAAAGTTCTCAAAATTGGAAAATGGATGCATTGTCATACAACGTAAGAACATGCTTACGTTATATGGGAATGCATCAATTTTGGACGGCAATACTTACATTTCTGAGCATTTCAATATTATAATGCAGCTCAGAATTAGTGTTAGGACCGTGATTTTCGGAGAGAGATCCCGTGTTCAATCTCAGCCAGTACGGAAGAACGACAGATAATTGTTTCTATATGAACAACTATTATTGTGGATGCTTGGGTGTTTTCCAGATCAACACCATTGTGGTATGTGAATATATCTATTATATCCAGAAAGGTAAAACACTGTGGATACTTTAAATACCTTGCTACAACTTTCAACTACTAAGCTTTTTCCGATGCAATATGTGATCGGTAAATTAACGTAAAATAATACAATTTAAATAAAACTATCATTACTTTATTATTTATATACCTATATCCAGCTTATTTCTGTCATAGGTATGCGGAGCTCACTTACCGGGATTGTGGTTTATCTTATCACCTGCATTGGTCAATTATCAATGAAATGGAAATTATGATAATAATAATGAGCCACGTGCACAAATTAAGTGAAGAAAGATTCCTGATTTGCAAAACTTTATTTATTTTCTCGGTAAAATTTTAGGAGCAACTTGAATATACTTATATAAAAACTTGAATAATATATATACTTGAATAAAACAAAATGAGTTCGGTGCATGCAAAAGAAGAAAAAGGTTGTCTTGAGATAATGGATTAACTTTCAGGGTAATCGGCCAATAATTCGGGGTAAAAGCTATCATGCGAATAGGGATATAAAATTTTCAGATGAACATGGTATTCATGTAGCACTCTGCCTTATCCTCAATCACACAGCAATGAAAACAGACCGTGGCACAATAATAGGTGTTATCATTCAAAGTTAATTCCAACACCTTTGAATGTCTATAAAAGATCCATTGATTCTATAATCTTAGACTCTAAGCCAAAGGCGTTTTTAATGGTATAATGAATGGCAGAGATGGTTCCCTAATGGAGAATAATTGTTTTTTCGTTTTATCACGATTCACCTATGGGTATGATCACAGTTTGAAAATGCAGAAGGTAAAGACATACTGTTTTCTTTTGCATCGCAATATTGCTTCTACCCAGTAAAATAAATTGATGTTTGGTTTCTTTCTCTAATACACTTGGTGGAATTAGTAAACCCTATAATATTAAGATAGGGCAACTTACCTCTTCCTTGTCTTCCAGGTTTGCTTATATATTTTTCGTATCTGTCACCTACCAAATGCGTCTAGACACTAATTAAAGAACAATTCAACAATACAGCTACAAGATCAAATTCGGTGACTCTTACAAATAGGATGAGCTGTCATTTTTCCGCAAGACTCAAAATCCTCTTTCATTCATTGATGCGACTTACAGCAACGATTATTGCCAGTCACTGAAATGATATTGATAATCATTATTGATTTTATTGCCTTCTTCGTCTAACAGAATTTTAATCATTTAACATTTGTTGTACGTGTAGTTTCTAGAATGAGTTTACCCTTCATTTCGCTAGTCTTTTTTCGTGTGACAGTTCCGATCACAAAAAAAAAAAAAAAAAAAAAAAAAAAAAAGTTAAAGTCACACTTGTTACCCTTAATGTATCATCTTATTTCTTTAAACTTTCCAATTCTCTTTCGTAATAAGAACTTCATTAAGTAATCAAAACTTCTTCGATGGTAAAAGGTCATACAGAATACTTTAATAGATTTAAATTTGGAATGCAGACATCACTCTTGCACTATGATGAAATTTGAAAAATATACCTTGCACCAGTCGTGAGTTCTTTCTACAACCTGTCCTGCAGAATTATCTGCAAATTGTTTTCGAGGCTTCTTTAAAACTAAGATAAAAAAAAATATCTTAAAAAAATGAACTTGGGATATATTTGTTAAATGCTTTTGTCTACATCGAAAAACAAATTGCCTTTTCTTAAAAACAAAATTTTATTCGTATAAAAGATTACTCTCACGATATTTTTACATATCCCAGGAATTCTATTAAATTATGTTCGATCTTTTTTGTAGTGTCTGTTGTAATTTTAAGAAACCGATCCACTTAAAAAATATTTTTCCTAACTACATATGCAATCTTTTCGGATTAATTTTAGGCCGAGAGTTTTTATTTATAGTAAGTTTCTCTGTTTCTTAAAAATTTTTTTTTAAACCAGTTATGCAATTTTCCGATTAATTTAAATTTCTATGGCTAATTTTTATATCTGAACTCTTGAATTTCTTTCAGTAAGATTTGAGATGTTTCTTAGCCTCTTCTTTTGTGTTCACAAAAAGTCTTTCCTTTTTCTAAATTATTGCTATCATGATTTAGTTAATGAAAATATTTGATTACATAATAAAATGGCTTGAGTAAGAATTTTTAGAAAATGAACGATTTCATAGATTTCTTTCTTCAAGATAGTTTCAAAATTAAGTATTTTTTATTCAAAATGCTAATGAAAATGAAAAACGTGAAGTCATCTTTTGCATGTTTTAAAATATGGATTTGAAGTCAACAATGCATTTTGCCTTGGAAAAACAACATGGAAGAAAGTAGTGATTAACGATTGTTGTTCATAGTTAACTAAGAAATTTACTACTGACGAATATTATATACGGCTTTAATGATTATTAGTTTGAAGTCATTACTAGATAACTCCCATTTGACCATTATGACATTTAAAGGATAAAATAGTTTTCAATTAAAATTGTCACAAACCTGAATTACTTTACTATTATGGATATTTAAACTACTAAAATTTATCATAAAAACTTTTTTTTTTCTGCAAGAAATTTAGAAATACAAAATATTTTTGCATAGCTTTCATTTTGTATATTATTTTAAATTTTCATTTTGTTCAACTTTTTTTTTTTTTCCCCCAACCGCTTTATGTGTATATTGTTAGATAAAATATATATTGTATTTTCGCTTTCGATGAGAAGCATACAGTTACTTAATCATATAGTTTTAATTACGATAACAATATTTAAATTCATTATTAATTGTCTATCATAGTTATGTATAGTTTAAAAGTGTATTTTTTCATTTCTTTACCTTAAACGAATTTTATTCTTAAGTTTTTAACATTCAACAGAAAACAAATTTTATGATTAAATAAGTTAATTATTAATTGCGGTCTGATGTTATTGGTGAATCTATCAAACCGAGCTGCAATAAAGGATTTTCACAAATACTTGTGACATTTATAAAACTTTATTAACCACAACAAGTACATATTTTTACACAAAGAGTAGATATTACAATATTGTAAAAAATAAAACAAATAAATAATTATGATACATAATTGCACATAAAACATTCACTAAATGTCCACATAGTAATATGAAAAGTACATTGTACAAAAATACAAATAGCTACCTTAAAAATATCACATTGCACACTAATAATTTTCCAGAAAATATATTGAAAAATTGTTTACTATAAAAATTGGCACAGACATTAGATTATAATTCTAATTCTAATTTCCTTCGTACAAATGTTTTTAATATTAGGAACATTGAATTATAAAAACACTAAACAAGTACGCTCATGAAGCATTTGTTCAGATAAAAAATTCTTGTGTACTGGTGCATGAAATCACGTAGCAAACTTTAAAAAATAACGTTTGCAAATGTTCTAAAAAAGTACTGGAAAGTTTTTCATAAAAAATAGCACACATTTATGGTCCTTAGTTTCAGTGTTACTCTTCAGTTTCAATTAAGTTAATCTTCAGTTAAGATTCAATGATCTTCAGTTTTCATCCTATAAATGTCTCATTGTTCTTCAGCCTATTAAAAATATTAAATTATAAACAAACAAGTATGTTTATAAAATAAAGTCATATTTCCAAAAAACAAATTAATAAATTTGTTTCTTGGTATTTTTTTTTTAATTTTTAAATAATGTGTGTTTGGAAAGTTTTTGGACTGTAGATATTCAAAACCTTAAAAAAATAAAAATTTATTTAAAAAAAAAAAAAAAGCAAAAGCAGTTTGAAATATATACATATTTACGAAACAGAAAATGGCAGCTTTTACTTTTTTTTTTTTCTCTTACTACCATAATTATTTTAAGGACGATAATTACATTCACGGAATATATATGTATATAGAAATGGCCAAAAACTACCAGAAAATACAACAATAAGATTTTGATAACGTAAAATATTTCTTGTCTGACTGTGGCAACTTCATCCAACAAAAGAATATCACAAAAAAATGACACAATAAAATTTAAACTTTATATTTAAAAAAAAAAAAAAACGAACTTGTATAAATTTATGTAAAAACGCTAACTACCACGTTTTTGATAGAAATTAACAGCTATATATGAGTGAGAGAAAAATATGCCAACATCAGGCTTTCTTAATTATGTGTGTTATACTTTTGTTGATTTTCAACTTTTATTAGCAGTTTCATTGACAATAAACAGTGGGGTACCGCAATGACTGAGAGAAGTTTCCTTATTAATTAGATCGGTCGGATGGATGGGAAGGACACAGGCTGATGCTGATAAAGGTTGCTTAATATGTCTCGCAGTGTAGCCCACCATTTCTGGAATCCATGTCAAACGGAAGCTTAGATGTTCAGAAGATATGTTCCAGGCCGATCACGAGCTACAAAGCCTTCAGAAACCGTTTTACAGATCTTTGGGTCCGAAAGAAAAGAAGCATTTCGTTGCCGCAATTTGTTGCAAATCACTCTGTATAGCATTAGGGAGAACAATATCCGATAGTTTGGTGCAAAGGTTCTAAACCATGTCGGTTTCTATGCAAGGTGATCAGGAAGATGTGAATCCCTCTCATCGGACGACAGAGAAGGGCCCGCTTACCTTGGGCCAGAGAACGTTTCCTTGACCAGGCAGCGAAGGGCTTCTGTACTTTTTACAGAAGAATCCAGAATCACACTGGAAAGTGAATCGTAAACAAGGAAGCGCAATGTTCTACTGAAAGCGATGAAAATGGAAACGATTTAGACTTCTTTAAAAATTAAAGAATTGACAATAAAACTCATAAATCCCCTATATCTTTAGAGTTTGACATTGAATCCATTTTAATTAATTTTGGCAATGTCCGAAAACTCGATGTAGAACATAAAATTTTAGATTTCCTGGCTATCCACATTTTATTAAGGTTGCAATGATGGTTTTGGGAGCTCCACCTACACAAGTTAGCAACTAAAAGAGCATTTTCAAGTTTGAAATTTATTCTACAAGATAACAGAAGTAATATCAGTTAAACCACGTTAAAATATATATTAATAATTAGAGGAGCAATTTTCATGTTAAGTAAATAAACATATTTTTCACGTAATCTTTACAAAACCAAGATTACGAAGTGAGCGGCAAGCGCGATGTTGGTTGGTTGGGTTTTATGGCGCAAAGTCCAATAAGGACAGCGCGATGCGAGAGCACACAATTAACATATCATGAATCTAGTTGTTATATGTGATTCCTCAGATCATATCATATGTAATGGATAACAATGTCAATGCTCACCACTTGTAGCATACTTGTTGGTTAATTGTATCAATTCAGTGTACCAATTAAAAAAAGAATAAAATCTAATTTTGATACAATTACATTTTGGTTTGTGATAGAATGATATTTTTAAAACAAATAAGAATAAGAACCAAAAAATTACGGTTCGATAACATCTATAGCATTTGAATACGCCGCCCAACCTATCTAGTGACTAGCGTAACTGATTACGGATGAGGAGGACCTGGGTTCGAATCCCGGTTGCATGGATGTACTTCCTCTTTCTCTCTCTGTGTTTCTTGTCATTTCCTCAGATGATGGATGAATGTGGCCCGCTCTATAAACGGGTTTGTGGTAGTGTGGCGTGGGCGATGCCACTCGTATGAACCTCCGTGACTTGGTTCACAGGTGCCCACCGAGTAACGTTAAAATGAGTAGCAGTTTCGGGCCTTGTTGCGGCAAATGGGCTAATGTACTAACTTGCTCAAGGGTGCCCGCCATTAGAAACAAAAAAAAAATTCTTTATAATTTGTAGTTAACTATTATTTATAAAAAATTGCTTAATATTAATTTTACCCACCATTAGATTTGAAGACTGGAAAATATTTTTCTCACATTTTAAGTTCCTATACAAGAGATGAAATTTAAAAAAAAAAAATACTCTCATAAAGATATCTACAGATTTTAAGAAAAAGGTCTCAACTAACACTATATATCACACTGATTAACTTTTTGATTTATTACTTTACACTTGGTCTTTATTCATAATTATTATATTATTAAACATAAAGTTACCTCTTCGTTTCCACTCCCGATGGAACTAGACTAGTCCACTTTGGCTCGAAGTATGAGCTTCATTACTACCACGTTGAATTGTGGTGTTATTGATGAGGAAAATTTCATCTTCGATTTCTTTTTTAATTCTTAACTATAAAAATAAAATAAAAAAAATTGACAATATTAAAAAAATTGAACAAAAATGCAATTGCTACGCGCATCTAATTACGTTTGTATTTATTAATTCTTTGAAAATGTAGACTTCAAAATATTTTTAACATTATAAACATACAACATATGCTTAAGTTTGCAAGTTTCTAAATGCAGACATTTATCAGTAGTATCTTAAAGTTCTGGATTAATGACTTAACTGCATCTTAACATCCGGATAAGGTTCAGGTATATTTAATTTGCAAAATAATAGGATTTAATTTATTGCATAGCTCATAAGGTGAAATCTTAACTTCACATTTAGAAAAAGGTATCTTCTTTTTGAGACATTTATAAACATCGGTCTCGAGATATCAGTAGCGCCTTTTTGTTTTCATTTGCTGTCTTACAATTATAACTCCTTTTGCAATCTAAGCTATAAAAATTCATGTGTATTTTGATTACAATAAAAAAAACTTTTAGTCACTAGTTAGCGCAGAAGCGATAGAAATTGTAGCTCTCCGAATGTAATTATTTACAAGCATATTTCTTTTCTTAGAATTTATAAATTTGTAGCTACAAAATTATCAACATCTTGTCTAGTAACATGAAGTTCTATTAGAATATATTGCGTTTTAGAGTTACGCTTTCTATTAAATTCTAAATTCATATCGTCTGGCAATAATTTAAAAATAACTGGGCATAATCGACCAAATATTTCTTTAATCAAGCTGAAAGATTCATAATCAGCATTAGCAAGTACGAAGCCTGAAATTGGACTAAAAGTTGGTTCTGTAAATAAAGATTTAAGATTAAGTAAATTTTTATACTTCAATTAGTTATTACATACAGAAAATTTTCAAAGGAATTAAACATTCCAGAAAAAAACTAAGATTATTACAATATTTTGTTAACAGAATATTAGTTATTTTCAAATTTATTGTATGCAGTATGGTAAAAAATGTTTTGATTATACTATTAATACTTACAGTTTGAGAATATATATAAATTTAATTTATACTTAAATCTCAATAGGATGTCACCCAACCTGTCTAGTGGTTAGCGTACCTGACTACAGATGGGTTGGACCTGGGTTCGAATCTTGGCTCGGGCATGGATGTACTTTCTCTCTCTCTCTTTCTAGTCTTTGTCCTTTCTTTGTGTGTGAATGGTTGCCTACACTATAAACGGGTACCTATGGCATGTGTGTACGGAGGAAGTCGGACTCAACACCAAATATGGTTCAGTTGGAAAAGTGGAGCAGCGCACCCGATATTGCCAGCCTGGCTGGCACACAACAACAACATCTCAATAGGATAATTCAATTTTATTTTCATATTTTTAAAACCGAATTATATTCCTTTTCGATTTCATTATCAATTAAAGCATTTTAATTTTTTTTAATTGATATGTGAGTTTAGTTTGTTTAAATGTAAAAACATTTTTTTCAATTATTAAAAATTTTATTTTCAATCAATTTGTAAAATATTTACAAATTTCAAAATGGCGTCAAAAATTTATGATTTTAAAATCTATATCTAAATCAAGAATTCACTCATAAATTCAAATTCCAAATAATATATTTCTAAAAAATCATGGAATCTTACTCAGACTGTTGAAAGTTATGAATAAAAGTACAAATATGTTACATACTGTTGCCAATAACTAAAAGTAAAGTTAGGCAAATAAATTATAAATCTCAATAGTATTTTTATGATTTAAGCAAAAATATTTAAATTAATAAAAAATTATTTATCGAAAACAAGAAAACTAAAAATCCAAATATTAATAAAAATATATTTGCTCGACCAGTTTGTCATCTCGTAAGTATTCTAAATTTTAAAAAACTCTAAACTGTGTGAGCATGTACTTAAGTGTACGATATATGGATTTATGAATCATTCTTAGACTTTCAAAAATGTTTCTTGTCAGAAATATTAGGTTGGGGAAAAAGTAATCCATTATTTTTTCGGTAGACGTCTGTAGTGATCGATATCTCGTGAGGTATCTATCAAACAATTTCAGATTTATGATCGTTGGAAAGGTGACATTTGACACTAAAATATCCTCTAGCGGTTTTTCGTTTGATTAATTCAGTTACGAGTACAAGGTTTTAAAAATGGAAGACAACAAACAGAAAATTCGATACATTTTCGTTTTTCTCTTGTAACGACGAAAAAGATAGCCGGGTGGCTAAAATTGTGAAAGGTGTTTATCGTCCTATATAAGACTGTAACAATCAGTTACGTACAATTTTTGTTTCGTCGATTCCGTTCGGGTATTTTTGATGTTAGAGATGCACCTCGCATGGGGATACAGCATCGTCGAAAATGTCTATAAAATATCAAAAATAGTCGAAGTTAACCGCAAAATAGTCGAAGTCGTAACACGCAAGACCTAAAAATCTACATGAAAGCTGTTTTGAAACTTTTTGCAAAGTGAATCCAAAAGAAGTTACATAAAGTTCACGTAAAAATAATGGATTTCTTTTTCCCCAACCTAATATTAAAAATTATAAATTATTGATATATTTCTTACCCTTTCTTTTTTAGATAGTGGTGCAATAGGCGTAAATTTTTTAATTTCCCTTTTAGTTGTTCTTTTTCTCTAAAGAAAAAAAAATTTTTTTTTACTCAAAATAACAGAATGCAAACTAAATTTTATTATCCTTAAATATTAATAAACCAGAAAATACCAAAAATAATTTTTAAAAAATTGGATGATTATGTGTTTTTGATACAATAACTTAAACATTTTGGACGTTAAAAACTAAAACAATATCTGCCTCTGAAAATTAATTATAGTTTATAGAAATTTCCAAATATCATTAGAGGCTTTGTTATATTTACTAAATATTATTTCTCTAGGTAATTAATAACTTAACAAATATCATAAAACCGCAAAAAATAAAATGAAAAACATTCAATAAAAAATTATAAACATATAAAAAATCGCTTACAAGAACAAGATTGGTATACGAATTACACTGCTCAAAACAATTTAAAGATATTGTAAATTTTATATAAAATGAAGACATAAGAGAAATTTTTTTGCCGGAAACGGAAGAAGAGAATCACAAATGCAAATTTTTCTGATTTTCAAACTGTGGAGTATGTTAATTTTGAGTTCGACGTCAAAAGCGTCGCTTCAGCGGCAGTGAATGAAATTTGACTTTCAACTGAATGAAAGACAATGAAGACAAGGATGTTCAGTGACTGTTTTTTTTTTTTTCGATGAGTACAATGTCTCAGCGAAGTCATTTAGCTGATTCAGAAGCTTGGAGAGTTGTTGGTAGGTTAGAAGGAGGCCAAACTCAAACCGAAGTAACGCAAGCCATTGGAGTGTCACAAAGTGTGATTTACAGGATCTGGAACAGTTTTTTGGAGAGTGGAAGTGCAGGCCGAAGACCAGGGCAAGGTCGTAGACGGGCTACAACACCCAAAGAAGATCGTTATTTAGTGCTAACGGATCAGAGACACCAAAATATGAACGATACTCTTTTCCAACAACACCTTTACTGGGTTACTGACACCACGATTTCAACTCAAACTGTTCGAAACCGGCTCTATGGTGTAGGTCTGTATGCTCGCCGACCGATGATATGCGTTAAACTAATATCAAGGCATCGTCGCGACCGTAGGAAGTGAGCAACAAGCATGTAAACTGGAGGAGAAATGAATGGAGCAATGTTCTTTTTCTGAAGAGTCCCTTTTTTCTGTTCATCCTGATAATAGGCGTATTTTCATTTGGAGGGACCGTGGCAGTAGGAATAATCCTGCGTTCGTGCACGAAAGCGTCAGATTTGGCAGTGGGGGAGAGTTGGTGTATGGTAGCATCCCCACTGACGGACGCACAGTCCTCTATATCATTCGAGATGGACTTTTGACTGGTCGCCGATATAGGGTTGAGATCCTCAGATCTATTGTAGTCCCTTACGCTGCAGCGATCGGAGCTGACTTCATTTTAATGGACGATAACTGCAGGCCACATCGTGCTAACCTGGTGGAAGATTTCTTTCTCAAAGAAGGAATCGTACCAATGGAATGGCCAACGTGTTCTTCTCACATGAATCCAATAGAGCACATTTGGGATGCTCTAAGAAGACGAGTTGTTGGCCACCAACCACCCCCACAAACTCTCCAAGAGCTGGATGAGCTCATCTGGAAGAGTGGGACGGAATACCCCAACTCGTGATTAATAGCCTCAAAGGTATACAACGTTGCTAGTCGTCAGTGGAAACCATAGCCCCTAGTGAAAATGATTTCCTTTGTAGAAAACACCTTTTCTTATTCTTTTTTTCTCATATGCACAAATTGTGTTTTTTTCCTTTTGTACACAAATACGCAATAAAATGCATTTTTTTCTTGCAAACATGTGTAATTTATTCTGTATATAACCTACTACGTCTGTCGACCATGTATCACTCAGCTAAAATGTTTCCCAGCCACAAGATTCACCTAAAATCACAATATCCTTTAATTGTTTTGAGCAGTGTAGATGAAATAGAGAAAATAGAGCAATTTGTTTAATACACGCGGCTCTAACTTCAGTTAGAATGTTATCTGAATATATTTACTGGTACACAACTTGCTGCAAATAATTTACTTAAAGTTTAGAATGCTGGTGTGGTTTGATGAGTATGTGCATCGTGAGTCATAATATCCAATGACGACTGAGTAATGCGAATTTAAATTTTAGATCAATGAGATTAAAAGAATTGGCATTCAAGTTCATGAATAATCAAAACTGAGTAACTTTTTTTTGATACAAGTAATTTAAAAAAATTACCTCTAGAACTTTTACAACTGGGCATGACTTTAAAATATGGCACAATTCCTTAAACTAATTATATCGTAGTCAGAATTTGGTCATTTATACAAATGATAGGATAGTTGCTTGATCTTTGCAACAGTGGGCTAGAAAAAGTACAATGAACCACCGAATTCAATTCTTTCATCCATATGTGATAGACTTAAAAGGCTATCACAAATGGATGTAAGAATTGCAGAAATAGAAGAGGAACTACTTGGTTACATCAACTGTGTTGTTATAATCTATTCGACTTTTTATACTGAATGGCAAAGACCTCCTGGTGGATCAAAGCAGACAATTATATGACATGAAAACTTTATGCAGGTTTCCATAGCCAATAAAATAATTGACCCAATTCCTTCAGAATAAGCTATATGTGGATTTACGTTGTTTTCAGGCAAGGTGGCCAGTATCATATTAGAAAAAATAGATCTTCTTTGACCAATTCTGTTTTTTAAATTTTTAACTAGCAAATAAAATGTTTTTAATTATTAACTTCAATTTGTTCATCAATGCAAACGTTATGTCATGATGAATAATATGATAATGGCGCATTTTTTTATTCGAAATATTTGTATATATTTTTTACAATGTAATAAATATGGTTAAAGATCATAAAAATATTTGTAATAAATTAATATTTATTAAGGTATATTATAATATGCGTATATAATATCTAAAAATGTTAAAACTAAATGAATTTAAGTTTAAGATGGTTTAATATAGTAGTCAAATATTACTTACATTATTAGAATGAAAAAAAATTTCAGAACTTTATATATATATATATATATATATATATATATATATATAAAGT
>JAPDSC010108700.1:628682-651593 GCA_026290005.1 Latrodectus geometricus
TCATGCATTTAAATATTAACGAAGCAAATATATATGTTTTATAAATAATTCTAACATCGTCTTAAAAGTTATTAGAAAATAAATATCGATATTTCTTGCAAGAATCTTCTCGAAATGATCGCTCTTGGTCGATCACGAGCTTTCATCTCAAGTTTATCGCACTTTGCGATGAGGTGGATCCAGCCGGATCTTTTTCACAATAAATGCTTTTTTTTTTCCTTTACAACTTATTATATTTTAATCATACTGCGCATTTTTTATTTTATGTGACACCCGTATTATTATCAGCAGTACATATTTTAGACTATTCGCCGAAAAAAATTGCAGCGGATTATGCGACGCTTTTTTTTATCTTTTACTCGAAAAAAAGGTCGTGCGGATAATAATCCGCTGCGAATTATATATACAGGAAAATACGGTAGTTAATATACCATCTGATGGAATTTTTTAAGAATTTATTAATCAACAGAGTCTTACAGTAACTCTCTTTAATAATATAATATACTATAGTAACAAGCACAATTAAATACAAAAGGTTTATTCCACATATTTACGTGCCCATATCTCATCCTAGGTAAGTGTTACGAGTCTGATTTAAGAATTTAGGTGAGAATAAATCAGAGGCGGCAAAATAGTCATGTTGATGATGGTTAATATTGATGAGGTACCTGAATGGCTAACATTCTCGATAGAAGAATGCTAACCATTCAGTAACAAACTCGGCTGTTATCAATAACAAATTCGTAAAATTGGATACAAATCCGCATTGATTAAGTACAATTCATAATAATTTGCAACTTTCAAGGAGTATAAATTCATAACATAAATAAATACTTAAAGGTCTATTTATCTTCGTTCAGTTTAAGTAATTTTGATATTAAGAACTCACACATCATTGTCGAATTTTTTATAAAATATAAAAAATTATTGACATTGACTGTTTGCTAGTAGTCGTGGCATCACCTAGAACCTTAAGATTGACCTCAAAATACACTACTGGCCATTAAAATTGCTACACCAAGGAGGCGACATGCTACAGACAAAAAATTTATACGAAAGTAAGAAGGTGCTGTGATATGCAAATGATTAGCTTTTCAGCGCATTCAGACAAAGCAGGCGCCAGTAGCGACACCTACATTGTGTTTAAATGAGGAAATTGTTCAGCCGGTTTCTCATACACAAATTGCATTTGAACATTGTTGCCTGGTGAAAAGTTGTTGTGATGCCTCGTGTAAAAGGAGAAATGCGTACCAGCACGTTTCAGACTTTGATAAAGGTCGAATTGTAGCGTACCGGGATTGCGGTTTACCTTATCGCAGTATTGCTGCTCGCGTCGGTCGAGATCCAATGACTGTTAGCAAAATATGAAATCGATGGGTTCAGGACGGTAATACGGAACTCCATGCCGGATCTCAACGGCCACCTATCACTAGCAGCCGAGAAGACAGGCATATTATCCGCATGGCCGTAATGGATCGTGCAACCACGTGACGAGGTGTGAGTCAAGAAACGGGGTCGTTTGGAAGACAACAAGTGTCTGCACGAACAGTTCGACGACGTTTGCAGCAGCATGGGATCTCAGCTCGGAGACCATGGTTGCGGCTTCCCTTGACGCTGCGTCATAGACAAGAGCGCCTTCAATGGTGTGATCAACGACGAACCTGGGCGCACGAATGGCGAGACGTCATTTTTTCAGATGAATCCAGGTTCTGTGTACAGCAGCATGATGTTCGCATCCGTGTTTGGCGGCATCGTGGTGAACGCACACTGGCAGCGTGTATTCGTCATCGTCATACTGGCCCATCACCTGGCGTGATGATATGGGGTGCCACTGGATATACGTCTCGGTCACCTCTTGTTCGTATTGAAGGTGCTTTGAACAGTGCACGTTACATTTCTGGTGTGTTACGACCCGTGGCTCTACCCTTTATTCGAGCCCTGCGAAACCCTACGTTTCAGCAAGATAATGCCCGACCGCATGTTGCCGGTATTGTACGGACCTTCCTTGATACGGAACGTGTTCGGCTGTTGCCTGGCCAGCACGTTCTCCAGATCTTTCACCAATAGAAAACGTCTGGTCAATGGTTGCCGAGCGACTGTCTCGTCACAAATTGCCAGTCACAACGGTTGATGAACTGTGGCATCGTGTTGAAGCTGCATGGGCATCTGTACCTGTACATGCAATCCAATCTCTGTTTGACTCAATGCCCAGGCGTATAACTGCTGTTATTACTGCCAGAGGTGGTTGTTCTGGGTACTGATTTCTCAGGATCTATCCAGCCAAATTTTTTGAAAATTTAATCACTTCTTATTTCTAGTATAATATATTTGTCCAATAAATACCATTTTGTTATCTGCATTTCTTCCTTGTGTAGCAATTTTAATGGATAGTAGTGTAGTTTTAAATCTTTTATGCTAAGCGAATCCGAAACAAGTTATATAAAGTTCAAGTAAAAACTAATTGATTTCTTTTTCCTCAAAAAATATATATATTATATTTTGCATTTTACAGAAACAGATGATAAGAATTATATTATTGTGTCACTGATAAGAATTATACATGAGTTAATCTTATTATCTTCTGATTTCTCTTCAGTTTAAGAGAATCGACACATTTTATTCCCAATCATTTATAACTTTTTATTTATTTTCACTTGCAACAATTCAGTTATAATCAGCAATATCCAAAAAGTTTCAGAAGCAATTTGTATTCTATGCTTCGTGAAAATTATTAAGAATATAAATTTTCCATTTATTATTTTGTCTAGTGACATAATATAATTTTACACCAAGCAGAATGTTCTTTCACTGTTTCAAGTACTTTGACTAATAATTTTTCTACTGCTTAAAAATTTTAATCGTTGATATGTATTTGTAATTACATGCTAAAATTTGCATTATTAATTTTAAACACATTTCAGAGAAATAATACATAAAGAAATAGAATATAAGAAATATTTCATTAAAGCTAAAGTTTATTTTTAAAAAATTGAAAACTATAATTAATGAACTACATATGTGCCACAATATACATGATGCATTGTTCTACATAAAAACTACTCAGTAGCAAAAAATACGTAAGTGGTAAATATGATTTTTTAGTGCTAGATTCTTGTGATACATATTAGTTTGGGGAAAAAGTAATCCATTATTTTTTCGGTAGACGTCTGTAGTGATCGATATCTCGTGATGTATCTATCAAACAATTTCAGATTTATGCTCGTTGGAAAGGTGACATTTCACACTAAAATATCCTCTGGCTGTTTTTTGTTTGATTAATTCAGTTACGAGTACAAGGTTTTAAAAATGGAAGAAAACAAACAGAAAATTCGATACATTTTCGTTTTTCTCTAGTAACGGCGAAAAAGATAGCCGGGTGGCTAAAATTGTGAAAGGTGTTTATCGTCCTATATAAGACTGTAACAAACAGTTACGTACAATTTTTGTTTCGTCGATTCCGTTTGGGTATTTGGATGCTAAAGATGCACCTCGCATGGATACAACATCGTCGAGAATGTCTATAAAATATCAAAAGTTATCAAACTTGACAGCATGTCAGCAGTCGTAGCTTCACACAAGACCTAAAATTCTACATGAAAACTGTTTTAAACCTTTTTACAAAGCGAATCTGAAAGAAGTTACAAAAAGTTCACGTAAAAATAATGGATTTCTTTTTCCCTAAACTAATATAAAAAGGATTAGCTAAATGTTCGCAATATTGAAAATTTGATATTAAAACTATTATTCCCTCACATTCACTTTTTAAGAAATTAAATAAAATATTTTATACATATATCATCCAATTTTTTGCGTATCTCCTTAAATGCTGAAACTTCGATGGTAGGTGTCCCATGTCAGCAATATATACTACAAACGGATTTTTTAAGTTAAACTACACTGCTAGCCAACCAAATTGCAACACCAAGAAAGACAAGCGATATCACAACAAAATTTATTTTGCAGATAACGTGTTGACCAAGTATCAAATGATTAAATTTATATGATTCAGTGAAGTATGGTTCCTGCTAAAATCAGTAACCATAGTAGCCGCCATTGTTGGAGATCACCACTACTCCACGCCTCGGCATTGATTCAAAGAGACTTTGGATATGTTCTTGAGGTACAGCAGACCAAGCAGCTTCCACACGTTGTCAAAGTTGATCTAGTGTAGCAGCTGGGTATATTACATGGGTCAATCGTTGAGCAACCATGGACCACATGTTTTCTATCGGCGAAAGATACAGAGAGCGAGCCGGCTAGGGAAGCAATTCAATCTGGTGATTGACTAAGAACCCTTGGTCAGTGAGTGCCACGTATGGTCACGCATTATGCTTTTGAAATATGGCTGTGGGGAAGCCTTGAAAGTAACGAAGAACAACTGGCTCCAACACCTCGGTGATGTTGCGCTGACTGTTTAAAGTACCAGCAATGCGTACTAGAGGAGTGCGAGAGTGATGTCGAATACCTCCCCATACCATAATACCCTGTGCATGACCAGTGTGGCCGTGCATAACGCAGCAGTTCAACATCTTCTCTCCACGGTCTCTCCAGACTCGAATGCGATCATCGTTGTGTTGCAGACAAGACAGAAGCGTGACTCGTTAGAAAAAATAATTTTATTCCATTCTGCCGTTCACATCTTTCTTTCATCGTACCATTGGCGAAGGAGACGTCTGTGGTTCTGCGTAAAGAATAGACGAAGCGATGGACATCTTGTAGACAGACAACTCTGATGTAAACGGCGTCGAATGGTACGTGCAGACACTGGACTCGTACCCGCCTGCCTCCAACGATCACATATCCGTATTACAATTGTTTGATTTCGTCAATACTATTACCGATTTACATGAAAGATAATCCACAATCTGAGAAACCCACTATTCTTCTTCTGTTGAACTCGGATACTTGATCAAAAAATTATCACTGTTTTCTACGAGGCATGATTGGTCGTTAAAAAATAAATAAAATAAAAATAAAAATAATAAAAAAAGCCCCACAAGAAAAATGCATTTGCCGAAGTTCAAATCGTCGAAATCTCCAAGAACTATATAGCGCTTTGAATTAGTGCAACAGGCGCGCGAGGTATGCGTCACCGCTGTAATTCTAATCATTTATAAATCTGACTTCCGTTAATGCATGATGTAAATTTCATGTTATTTGCATGCTTCCTTCAGGGTGATACATTTACAGTGGCTAGCAGTGTATAAAAGAAGGAAATATTAAGCGATTGATGTTTGATTGAAGTTCTAATCAAGTAATATTTTCTTACCTTTTTTATGGTAGAAATTATCGTTACAATCTTATAAAATGCAAGAAATAAAGCAAGTAATTTTTTTACAATGTTTGTTTAAAAATTAAAAGTAATAAAAAGTTCATCTACCTCCGGGAGTTCCAGAGTAACATAATCATCCCCATAAACAATTTCTATGGGTTCTTCTTTGATGGTTATCTTCACAAAAAAAGGTAAAAATTATTTTATAATTACGACAGTTAAATTATTTTTAGAAATTAATTTTTTATAATGTTAGTTTTTAACTGATTTATTTAACTCTTAGAGATTTTAAATTCACTTTTTATTCAATTAATATATGCTCAAATTACAAAAAAAAAAAATCGATTATTTCATTTAAAATATCTTAAAAATTTAGCACTATAAACTGTTTCAATGTTTATTATATTTAATTATTTTTTATTGCAATGTTTATCTTTTAATATGTTCTCTGAAAATTCAACATTTTAAAGCAAAACTATCAAAATTTGTTCAATATTTGTACAATATCAAAATTTGTTCTTAAAAGAATTTTGTTCACATTTCAAAAAGTGCTTAAAAAGAACTTATAAACCACATTTAGCAAAAATGCTAACGAAGAACACACATGCATTAAAAAGGAAAGCTATGGCTTGTGTTAACATCGTTTACAAAGATTTAAACAGCGTTTGTCTTGTGTTTAAAGCAAGATATTTATATTTTATGCAGTTTTTTTTAAATAAGTTGTAGATGACATGCATAACATTTATCTACAACTTATTTAAATGTTTAATTTTCATATATCTTTTTATATATATATATATAAATCAACTTATTTAAATCTAATTAGATTTTTAGAAGATTTAAATATTATGTAAAATAAAAATTATTAGACAAATCATGAGGGGTTTAAAAAAAAAGTGTATGAATATATGTGTGTGTTCAATTAAATATTAAGAAAATTTATTACTAGTATGGAATAAAAAAGTACAATTATTCACTTACATTGTTAGTCTCCACTGTTTCAGTTTGAACAGATACCTGTGCAAAAGAAAATTAAAAAATTTTATTATTGAAATTAACATATTTTCATAGAAAACTTTAACGAATATAATTATTAAATTAAGTTTTTATTAATTTATATAAAATATTTTAGGTATAATAAATTTTGGCAAAATTGTAAAAACAGCAATTATTTAAATAAATTCGCAAAAAATAATATATTAGCAAATAATTTACATATAAAATGAACAAATCTATTTGGTCAATTTGGTATAGAAAGGTACCAAGCGAATAATACTATACATTACATAACGAATTTTAATTAAATTAAACCACTCTATATAAGATTTAGTAAGATATATGAAATTATATTTAAAAAATCATAAATAAATAATGGTGGTGTTTCTGTAAATAGAAGGTATATAAAATTTACAGGTCCACAACAGTTACACGGAACACACACAGTGCTGGATCTTAGGGGGGTAGTAAATTGGGTGCGGCCCACAGTGAGTTCCAGCTCTGAAAAAGTGAAAAAAAATGGCCGATTTCGTTTCAGTAAAATAATATACAAGATAAATAACTTTATATTCCCTAACTGTTGAGGTTTCAGGTGTACAAGGGATGCTTCAATCATTTAATGTATTGAGGGTGTGCGGAGAAGAATTGATTCTTTTTTATTTTAATCTCGCTTTAGTTTTAATAACTGGCTCTTTTCTTCCTTCCCCATTTGATTCATGTCGTTTCATATAACATGATGTTGGTAACCTGAATACTGTAATATTATTGCTTATGTGGAAAGTGTTTTAAAAAGTGGGAAGAGTGGATAATAAATTTTATTTATCCAGGGGAGTATTTTGGCCTGGTTTTACAATAAAAACACTTTTTGTAAATGAAAAAAATGTGTGAAGTGAAAAACACGAATTTCAGTGTTAATAATAGATAAGAAAATAATTAATTATAAATTTTTACCTTCATTACATCAATGGCTCTATGCTTATGCGTGCCATAAAACAAGAAAATTAATCAGTAGTGTTCATTCACGAAATATTTTAAAAGATTTCACTAATATTTTTTAAATAATAATTTCTTTCTGTTTTACAACAACATTTTGTCAGTAGTCAGTAGCCACATCTTTTATTTAACTTAAAAAATAAGTTAAGGTTCTCTTATGAATCACAACATGTATACGTTATTTTAGGCGAAAAAAACATTGAGATTTATCTTGTGTTCGAGTACTGGATTTACACACTATCCCTCTTTATTTGATTATTCATTATTTAGAAATACGTGTAAAAAATTTCGACACAGTGAAGCATTTCTTTAAGTTTCATACTTTGTTCCTGATTTGTACTAAAATAGTTTTTGTAGTGACGAAAATGGCATTTTTTTTTCTGATAAAATTTCAATTAAATATTAAGAAAGTTTATTATAAATATAGGAAATAAAAAGTACAATGATTCACTTACTTCTTCCGTATCCGTCTTCTGATCTTCCACAGTTTCTGTTTTAATTGGAACCTGTGCAAAAGAAAATTAAAAAATTTTATTATTGAAATTAACATTATTTCCATATAAAACCTTAACGAATATAATTTTTAAATTATGTTTTTATTAAATTATATAAAATATTTTAACTACTAAAAATTTAGGCAAAATTTTAAAAACAGCAATTACTTAAATAAATTCGCAAAAAATAATACATTAGCAAATAATATACATACAAAATGAACAAATATATTTTGACAATTTGGTATAGGAAGGTACCAAGCGAAAAATACTATACGTTGCATAACGAAATTTAATTAAATTAAACCACTCTATATAAGATTTAGTAAGATATATGAAATTATAATTAAAAAATCATCCAAAAGTATAAAATGGTGGTGTTTCTGTAAATAGAAGGTATATAAAACTTATATTTATCAATATAATATAGGAAAATACTCCAAGAAGAAATATAACTCAAAGTTATATGTCATGCTGCAATTTTTTAATTCTGTAGAAAGTGAGAGAAACCGCTCAGGCAAACCAGTTGTGAGAGTTTCAAATGTCTGAGGAAAATAACTCTTTGAACAATTAATCTTATTTCTAAAGCTTTTAAATCATGATTGTGATGAGATTCAAATTCGGTAATCCTATAGTTTAATCTATACATTGATATATTTACTGCCAAAAATAAATTATTATAACACATGCTCAGTCATTGTTATATTGAAAGGAAATTATCCATCTATTGCACTGAATACTGGCACAAGTAATAATAAAGATTCAACTCTTCGCATATGTGTGCATAACAGGTTAGACGTAAAAAAATACGAAGTTTGGTTCATTTGTCGTTATACGGTCACCTTCTTCGCACGAGGGATAATTAGACTGGGACTTATGGCTTAAAGTGGATTTCGAACCACTACAAACATTCAAGCCTAAGGCGGAATTCGAACCCAAGAATCATTGAACCGAAGGCAATAGCGCTAACCACTCGGCTACTAGACCGTCCGTATAAAATTTGACATATATGTGTTCATTCAAAAGATATCACTCCAAACTAAGATACTGGTACTTCCATATGTCTTTTACGGAAAGGAAACTATGGATAAATACAGTGGCTCTTGTTTTTTACAATTTAAATAATGTTCACCATCTTTTTAGAAAAAAATGTAGAAAGGACATGAAAGGAAAGAAGAGCCCGCTGTTAATTAGCAAAACAAAGGACACGTTAATGCGCATTCTTTAAGAGTTCTCTCTTTTGAAGTGATGTTAATGATATGCAAATAGCTAATCATATCTCTTTTCAACGCTCTTCATAAAACCTACGTATGGTAAAGATTGGAACCAACCTTCCAATAACTACAATAAGAATGAATCTGAGTGTTTCTCTCTCTCTCTCTCTCTCTCACTCACTCACACACACATACACACACACATATATATAAGTTGGAAAAGAAATATTTATTGTTAACTTCTTAATCCCAGTTATTGAATATCGAAATTCATTACAACGAATAGTCTTCCAAACTTGTACTTGGATTAAATTCAAAGAATAGAAACTCTATAGATGAATTCTATGACTCATCAAAGTACTCACATTAAACTACATGGCTATTCTTGCTGATTAGGAATTGCTTTTATTTTCCCCACCTAACAGCTTATGACACCCCTGAGTTAATTGTTAAATTTGGATCTTCCAGGTCTTGTTCTTCCTTTTTTTTAAAAAAAAAAAAATCTGTTGAAGAATAAAATTTGAATCTGGTTCACAAATTTGGTACTTTTTCTCTCCATAGTAGAGATAGTTCCTTCAATGGCATTAATCAGCACGATAATTAATTATAATCACAAATTTAAATGTTTTATTGATAAACTATTTTTTGTTTGAATTATGTTTACATTTATGGTTTCCTCTTAAATTTTGAAAATCAGCGTGTGCAATGTGTTTACTTTTTCATGCTATGTTTGATCTCATTCATTTCGTAAAGAATATTTTAAAAGATACAGAAAAATAAATATTTTAAAATTTCTCAGAAGAGCTCAGTATTATGACAACTCTAGGAAATACCAAGTCTTCGCGTATATAAATAACATTACATATTGGTATCCTTAATATTAAAAGGAAAGTATCTTACCTGGGTTTCAGGTTCTTCAAGCATATTAGGTTTCTCAAGCATATTTTCAGCGATTTCGATGATTTTGTCAACCATCGTATTTATATCCCTGTTTTGATACCAGGGCTAAATTAAAAAAAAACATATATTCATAAAGTTTTTTATCATATAAAATACTTGAATAAAATAAGTGAGTTATAAAAGCAAGTATATAAAAAGAAGATATACTAATACTTAATTTAAGGCATCTTCTTATTAATTTAGCAAAACATATAGAACAGTTACATAAAACATTAAATACAAATTACATTTGTAATAGTGTAAGTAATAATGAAATGTAAGTTTTGAATTCTGCTATAAATGTGTAGAATTCAAAACTTACAACAATCCTCTACTGGTTTTACGCATAAAAAGGAATGAAAAAATATAAAGGAACACATAGCCTCGTAATTAATCGATTTCAAAACTACAAAAGAAATGTCGGGAAGGCAGGGAAAATAGTTATAGGTAAACGATAATTTTTTTAATGCTCATGGCTCCCCGAATTTGACTAAATACACTACTGGCCATTAAAATTGCTACACCAGGAAGAAATGCAGATAACAAAATGATATTTATTGGACAAATATTTTTACTAGAAATAAGAAGTGATTAAATTTTCAGAAATTTGGCTGGATAGATCCTGAGAAATCAGTACCCAGAACAACCACCTCTGGCATTAATAACAGCAGTTATACGCCTGGGCATTGAGTCAAACAGAGATTGGATTGCATGTACAGGTACAGATGCCCATGCAGCTTCAACACGATGCCACAGTTCATCAACCGTAGTGACTGGCGTTTGGTGACGAGCTAGTCGCTCGGCAACGATTGACCAGACGTTTTCTATTGGTGAAAGATCTGGAGAACGTGCTGGCCAGGGCAACAGCCGAACATGTTCCGTATCAAGGAAGGTCCGTACAATACCGGCAACATGCGGTCGGGCATTATTCTGCTGAAACGTAGGGTTTCGCAGGGCTCGAATAAAGGGTAGAGCCACGGGTCGTAACACACCAGAAATGTAACGTGCACTGTTCAAAGCACCGTCAATGCGAACAAGAGGTGACCGAGACGTATATCCAGTGGCACCCCATACCATCACGCCAGGTGATGGGTCAGTATGACGATGACGAATGTACGCTGCCAGTGTGCGTTCACCATGATGCCGCCAAACACGGATGCGACCATCATGATGCTGTACACAGAACCTAGATTCATCTGAAAAGATGACGTCTCGCCATTCGTGCGCCCAGGAACGTCGTTGATCACACCATTGAAGGCGCTCTTGTCTATGACGCAGCGTCAAGGGAAGCCGCAGCCATGGTCTCCGAGCTGAGAGCACATGCTGCTGCAAACGTGATAGGTGGCCGTTGAGATCCCGCATGGCGTTCCGTATTACCGTCCTGAACCCATCTATTCCATATTCTGCTAACAGTCATTGGATCTCGACTGACGCGAGCAGCAATACTGCGATAAGATAAACCGCAATCCCGGTACGCTACAATTCGAAATTTATCAAAGTCAGGATTGTGCTGGTACGCATTTCTTCTTCTTACACGAGGCATCACAACAACTTTTCACCAGGCAACAACGTTCAAATGCAATTTGTGTATGAGGAACCGGCTGAACAATTTCCTCATTTAAACACAATGTAGGTGTCGCTACTGGCGCCTGCTTTGTCTGAATGCGCTGAAAAGCTAATCATTTGCATATCACAGCACCTTCTTACTTTCGTATAAATTTCACGTATGTAGCATGTCGCCTTCTTGGTGTAGCAATTTTAATGGCCAGTAGTGTAGTTTGAAAAAATAAATGCCCTGATATAAAAAATTTGCGAACAAAAAAAATATATATATCGCTTTTATTTAGCAAGTGGCCTCTATCCTTAATCAAGTACAGTGATTAGTTACTTCTTTTATTTTTACGTACTATATGATCGAGAAGGTGAAACTTTTTTTATGCAAATTTCCATTGGTGTGTTAAATAAAAACAAAAAGCAAGCGATGATGAGTGAACTCTTGGATTTGCGTGGTATTCCAGTTTCATTCGAAAACAGAATATTTCACTAAATGAGTGAGGGTGATCGAAAACAGCAGTTTCTTAGGAGCTGTATGAGCTGCTGAGAATGGCAATATTCGAAGGAGTTCTTACCTATATCAATTACCTTTACGATAATCACTGACAGACATTTTCCTTTCGAAAAAAGTTCATGCACTAAATACCTAATATCGAGGTAATGATCTCCAACTTCTTATTCATGTTCTATTCTCAAATTCTTTTTGATGCAAGAATGCAAGGTCATCACGTCGAAAAATGCCTTCTCAACTGCGAAGCTAATAGGTATTTTCAAATTTATTGGTAACATCTCGGCAGGGATCGACGGAAATAATCTTTCGCCATCATGAGTTCTGAACGAAAGCTTCATAGTGCATTTTATATTGTTTTCCTGCATGGTATTTCGGACTATCCGCAGAGTGTAGAGGCTACAGTGTGGTTGTACGTATTTATTCATGCATGCCAGCACATGATGATATTCCTAAGAATGATCTTGTTATAAAATATTGTATGATTTTTCATTTTATCGAATTCACTTTGAATGACCGTAAGACGGATAAAAAGAATAATTAACTTGAAGTCGATACCAAAGATATATGTACAGATTAGAAAATAAATAACGAGTTGTACAAATGAAGCTCAGCGTCGCATGGGGAAATTCGTTTTTACTCTCATCAGTCTGCACATTAAGAACAATTTGATTTATATTTTAAAATATTACACAAACTCTTCGATGCGATTTGTGAAAATATTTGCAAAGTAAGCAAATGTTTGATTATTTGAAAAGTACTTCAAATTAACATTAAACTCTAGAAATTTTCAACTGAGACAAAATAAAGAATAAAAATAAATAAGGAAAAAATATTTCTCTCTTTATTGATCCAAAAAATAGGAAAAACTCACACGTGAAAAGGAGAGAATATTGTAAAAGTTAATTGCATTTTCAATAAGTTCATTTTAATAATTCAGTGCTAATTGATTAAAATATCTGCAAAATATAAATTAGAGATATCAGCTTTGATTTAAACATACGTATATGAGAAAATAATAAAAAATACTGAAACCTACCTCCTCACAATAATGGAAAAATAATTTGGCTGCCTCTACAGCCGTTTCCACTTTTTTTGTTGAGCATTTAAGCTCTTGAGTGACATCAAACAAGCAGATTTTTCTGCTGCTTATGACACCGCTGAAACATTTTAAAAAGTTATATACTTATTAAAAGTAATATACTTATTTAAAAAGTTATATATAAAAGTTATAAAATACTATATCTATATTACACTTAGTAGATACAGTGAATAGATAAATTCAAACAAAAGATAAATACACACACACACACAATTTATTAACGAGACAGAAAATAAAAAATAAATAAATAAAAAAAAATTTAAGGAGCATAATTATCGATCATTTTCTCAAATATTTATAAAAAAATCCCTTTTAAGCATTTATTTAAACGCAGATCGAACTACATATTAATTGAACATGGTAGAAACCATCTCCCTGGACATCAAGAAAGTTTTTGGCAGCTGTTTTCCCCATCGCTGTTTGACAATATTTTTGCTCTAAATAAGTATTCCTTCCATTTGGGGGGGGGGGGAGAAGTGAATAGTCACTTAGCTCTAAGTGGGTCCATTTTTCTAAGCATCTTGCAATTTTAATCACTCTAACGACAACTGCTAATTTATATTACTTAGTCACACAATTCCGAGTCACTTTTGAAAAATATATATTTCTATCAGAATAATAACTTTGTTATTATTCTGGATAATAAAAGTTGTTGTTTGTAACAAATTTTGAATCCATCCTCGTATTTTAAATTTCTAAAATCGTCCAATTCTAGTACATTATCTCAAAAATAAAGAAACTAATATGCACTATGAATGTGAACATCATTTTCTGCTTCCTTATAATTTAATAGTCCTTATAATTCTTATAATTTAATCCTTATAATTTAATCATTATTTCATAAATAAGGAATTTACAAACGAAAATATATTAGTAATTTGCTTATTTTATTCTATATCAATAGATTTTCATTAACTTATTTTTAAAATGCAAACAAACAAACTTATGAAAAAATTTAGAGCATTAACTCAAAATAGGTGACAAGATAAAACTCAAATTTATGTAAAAGTTAATGTTAAAATAAGATTTATGATAACCAATGAGAAAGTGAAAGTTATAATAAATATTTTACTCTCTTACATAAAAAATGCAAATAATTAATATATAGTAAATAAAATACTCACAAATCCAAAGATGAAAAGAAAAATACTATATAGCACCTCTTTTGGGGTAGAATTTGAGCAACCTATGAATGGAATAAAATATTATTGAAAGTTTAAAATTATTTTCGTAATTAAAGTTTAAAAATATTTTCGTATAATATATTCGTAATATTTTCGTAATTAAATGAAAATAGCATGTTAAATTTGTTCAATTAAAAATGAAAACAATATGCTCAACACTATAATTATACTTATAATCGGTTCTTCGACAGATTTCATAGTATGAATGAATCGTATCATACAGAAACCAACTACAATGACAACGATATTGTAAAAATCAGCCATCTAGAAGTTTTTTTTTTTTTTTTTTTTTTTTTTTTTGAGCTCTTTGTTTGAGATTGCTATAAACATAAGACTTACTAACAACTATTTAATGTTATGATCAATATTTTAGTTTTTGAAGTTTGTTAAATATATTACTGCACATTAAAATCGCTATACCAAAGTGGCACATTAACACATAAAGTTTGACTGATAGAACATGTGGTGATTCACATACGTGTAGAATTTTAAAATTCAATCGAGGGATGTAGTAATGACGACACTTACAATACATTTAGAGGAAATTTTCTCTTATAGATGTATTTAAAAGCTATTCAAATAAGATGTATTCAAATAAGACGGAGGCACCAGCACATATTTAAAATCGATCAATTTAAACAAAATCGTAGCCCACCAGAAATGTGATTTTTCTAGCTGCAATATTATTATTCGAATTTATTGGATTCCAAAGATTGTCAACAGAATATGGAATCAACGAGTTCATAGCAGGTATAGGGAATATCCTGTAAAATCTCAGAGACTCACCTTATTAGAAAACGTATTCCCTGTATTATCTGATGATATAATTCACAACATCGTAAGCTACAAAAGCAAGAAATGGATTCTGCAACAAGGAAATAATTGTCTCTACGAACAGTTCTATGACGTTTGTAGCAGCACGGATTATCAGCATAGCTAACGTGGCTTCGTCTATTCTTGACGTTGCATCTCAAACGAAAGTGTCTCTATATGAATATTTCAAGCAAATACATTCTATATATACAGGATCATAACAGCAACCTCCTTTTTGATGACACAATGGAAAATATAAATCGTCATAATGGATTCGATATCTTTATACTGACCTAACACATGGAACAATGCTATGGGGTGTCATTGAATACACGTTTTTAAACCACCTCGTTTGCTATTTCTGTACTCTGAGAAGCAACGGTTACACTTCTGATGTTTTGGGAACATCCACATGTACCTTACGTTTGGAATCTCCACAATTATATGCAGCTCAGTACAATAATTCACTACGGCATATTTCCCAACTTTTCCGACCTTTTTTATAAGAAACATATTCAACTGTGACCCAACGAGTTTATTCTCCCGATTCCCTTCGAAATGTAAATGTCTAATAAATGGTTGTCGAGAAATTAAAAAGAAAACAGTGACAGTCATTTTAATGGATAAACTGTGGCTTAGTGCTACAATCAGATATGTTGCTGTATTCGAATAATATTCCAAGATAGCAGTCGAATACATGGTGTACTAAACTGAAAAATAGAACAGTAACCATTCAGCCTCCAACCCGGCAAGAGAAACAGAAAATAATTCACACTTCTGAATTAATTCTACTAAGACAGGGCAATATAGAATATCAAACCTGTATCGATCTTTCTTACGCTTATCGATATAATGAATTCATCAGCAAATATGAATTTTTTTTTTTTAATTTAATGATACCTGCTTTTTTTACATCTGCTAGTTAAATAAGTGACAAATAATTTTACGTGAATTGTTTCCAGAAATAGCTGGCCAAACGAAGTAATTATTCCACCAATAATAATAAATACATTAAATTAAATACATTCAAAAATCTTAATAAGAGATTCGAAATGATTAAAAAAATCTTTTAAAAGATAAAAATTGGAATCTCACTTATGAAAGGAAACATATGGACCAAGAAAATTAAATTTTGCAGGTTATGTAAAAAAATCTCTTTGATTTATGAATAATAAATATAACAATGGATATTCGTTCTCAAAATTTAAATGTGAGATACGATGAATATTGAAAAGCAACTGTGAAGAATTTAAAATATAATTATATTTTAAATGCTGCTTGAATTCTATAAGTAGTAAAAATAAATAATATACAATAATATACTAATAAAAATAATTGAAACACACCAAATTTAAAACCATAGAATATGATGCTTAAAGACATTATCTTATTTTGAATGCACAAGATTCCTTTAATTTTGTACTTAAAGTAAACTGGCTCAAACTTATATATTCCTGTTAATTTTGAAAGCATTGTTATGCTGATTTCGATGAATTTATCAACATAATTTTTTTAATCTGAATTCATTAAAAATTACAAGGCGGATTTCCATTTTGGTACTGAAGAAAAAGTTTGAATAAATGGCACACAATAGTCGCCACAACTATATATGTATGATATTTAACACTTTAGATTTTGATTTTATGGAGAGAAGTATAACAAGCAAAATATTAAAGAATCATCCGAACCCGATATTCATAAATTGTTAAATTATATCCAACTCGAAATAAAAAAAAGCAGGGAAACACTTCCTCTTTCCCTCAAGCCACTTGAAAAACTCAAGGTCAATTCGAGAGCTACATTCGAGGAGAAAAGGCTGAATCCTCCACTTATACGGTTTTTCGGTTGCTTCTCAAACTAATAAATCTTGCATATTTTGTAAAAAGGATCATTCGGCGGAGAACTGTAATTTGAGCATCGAAGAGAAAAAGAAATAAATTAAAAGCTTTCGGCAGATATTTTTTTATACCTTGGCGTAAAGCACAGAATTAAAGATTGCAAATCGAGCGTGATTTGTAACACATGCGGAGGGAAACACAACCAGACTATTTGTTTTAAATCGTCAAAGAATAAAAATAATGAAATTCAGGAAACAGAAGTTGAGCTGTCAATAATTTCAGCGGTTTCGCATAATGAAAGGAATAAAATATTATTGCAAACTTGTTGTGTAAAAGTGAAATCGAAAAGTGAAAATGGTGAAAGTGGTGAATTATTTACTCGTTTATTGCTATACAGCGGCTCAATGCGCACATTTATTTGTAAAAAATTAGTTGACACAATAAATCTCGTGAAAATAAGAGATGAAAAATTATCGGTTTTAATTTCGGAAACAAAAAGGCTATAAACAAAATTTAGATGTAGTTCTCGTGAAACTGGAACACAGACGTTACCCTATTTTTCTTTACCAAGTATCCAACGGACAATTTTACACCACCTACAGTTTACAGATTCACTAGTTTTATTCGGGATAAATAGTAGTCCTTTTCTATTGGCGGCAACGATTAAACATAACATAGTGAAGTATTTTGAAAAGTATCCTGAAACTGTTTCGTTCTTGACAGATAATATCTACGTGGACAATATAATTAGAAGTTACGAGGCTGTAGAACAAGCTTTATCCATTACAATAGAATCCAAAGAAATCTTCAATGAAACAAGTTTACAATTGCATAAATGGCGAAAAAATTTTGAGGATTTGCAAAAATTATGGAAAGGGAACAATATAATTTCAATTGATAATTCCGAAACCATAGGAGAGGGAAATATTCCTTACAAAGTTTTGGGTATAGCGTGGGATAACTGTAAAGACTTAATTTTATTTTCACTTGCGTGGATTAATTGAGTTTGTATCAAAGAGAATAGACACTAAAAGATTTATAGTACAAGTTTTAGGACGAATATTTGACCCACTGGGATTTCTAGGGCCTTTTACTTTACGAATCAAGATTCTGATGCAAAATGTTTGATCAACAGGTATAGGCTGGCATGATGACCTGTCTATAGATTTAGTTTCAGCTAGGAAGAACTGGTGCAATGAAATCCCTGAACTGTCAAATTTTTCTATACTACGCTATTATTTTGCTGAATTTCCAGTTGATATTTTCAAGTCTTCAGCTACACCTTCTTTCGGACTCTAGTATGAAAGCATATATATCAATTGCGTACTTGCGTGTAACAACATTCGATCAAAAATCAAAACAATTTTCGTTGCTTCTAAAAACAGTGCAGCTCTGTTGAAAACATTGACCTTGCCAAGATTAGAACTTATGGCAGCTTTTTTGTCAGCTAAACTAAGCAGTAATATTATTAAGGCTCTGAATTTAGATATACCATCTTATTATTAGACAAATTAAAAAAATTACCTACTTTTGGATTAAGGGTGCTCCAGAAAAGTTTAAACACTTAATTAGATATCGAGTTGAAGAGATTCGCAAGCTATCGTCGTCATCATCGAATTGGTTTCATTGTCCAAGAGCAACGAATCCTGTTGATATCATTTCTAGAGGATCTAAAATTCCGCATCTGCTTAATGATCCTTCTTGGCTACTGGGACCAGAATGGCTACAACAACCTGAATAATACTGGGCACAATCTGAAGACACTAAAGTGAAAGAAACAGATGACCTCGAATGCAAGAAGAAAGCTAATCAGGATCTTCAATACGAATGCCTAGTTGAAGAACTGACAAATCCAATAGATATCAGCAAATACAATAATTTTGAGAAACTAGTGTGAATTGCTGCTTGGATAAACAGATTTGTCATGAAGCTAAAGAAACAGAAGTGTTCAAGGCCCATTAACAACAGAAGAATCAATAATTGCTGAAAACTACTTGATCACAGAACAGAACAAGAGAAGTGGTTCAGAGAATCTAATAGAAATCCGCTAAAATCACTAATAGAAAGGCACTCAATTAGCAAAAGTTCACCATTAGTTAATTATGTACTTTATATGGACGACAACAAATTATTACGGCTTGGAGGAAGCTTAGAATTTTGGGATTTTTCCATTGATGAAAAATATCCGATCATCTTAGCTAAACGTTCATGGCTGACCACTTTAATTGTTCGAAAAGAACATAATGAAGTCATGCATGGCGATGTAGCCTGCACTTAAGCTAGAATCAGAACTCGTTTTTGGATCCCTAAGGGGCGTCAATTAGTGAAAAGCATCATTAAAAGTTGCCTTATTTGTAAGAAGTACTCGTTACAACTAAGAACCCAAATAACAGCACTGATACCCAAAGATAGAGTGAATGAGACGCCTCCATTTGTAGAGTGCGGTTTGGATTTTGCTGGACCTATTTATGTCAAAGAAGCTAAAAGTAGCTGAAAATTTTACATTGTCTTGTTCACTTGAGGTGTAACAAGAGCTATACATTTGGAACTCACTTCTGATCTATCCACTGATTCTTTCTTGAGAGCTTTCAGAAGATTATTAGCCAGAAGAAATAATTGCAAAGTGATTCATTCAAACAATGCCAAGACACTTCAAAAGGCTAAAAAAGAAGTTGATTTCCTGTGCAATATAATTTTCAGTGACAAATTCCAAAATTTTCTCGCCAAAGAAAGAATAATTTGGAAAAACGTAATAGAGCGAATAGTATGGTGGGGAGGCTTTTATGAACGATTAGTGAAATCTGTGAAAGAGTGTTTGAGGAAAATCATCGGTAAAGCTCTATTAGGCTATGAAGAACTTTCCACCTTCCTTGTGGAAGTAGAAGCCGTCCTCAACCTACGCCCTTTGACTTATGTTTACAAAAAAAAAAAAAAAATGATGAACCACAGCCACTGACACCTATGCACTTTTTGAATTTCGGTCATAGAAAAAGTATTTATCCAGTGACATTTGTCGAACTTGTTGAAAATGGATCAAACAGATCATCATTGATGAAAAGAAAGAAATATCAGACTTTGCTTATGAAACAATTATGGCATAAATGGAAGTAGCAATATCTCCTAGACCTGAAAACTGCTCATTCTCTGAAATATCCTCATCCTCAAAGTGAATTAAAGGTAGGAGATGTTGTGCTTATTGAAGATAGTATCAAGAATAAATTGCTTTGGAAACTAGGCAGAATAGAGAAGGTTTATATTGGGCGAGATAATAAAAACCATTCCAACGAATTGAAAACTGCTAAAAAAATTTCTGAATGTAAAAGATAGAATAATATAAACTTGATACATAAAGATAAAGTGATAAGATTCAAATAAAGATAAAACTATATAAAAATTTATAAGTTACTCTTAGAGCTAAGGGTCTGCTGAAAAGAGCCGCACAACATCTCTACCCATTGGAAACATAAAAACTTTAACTTTTTCAGAACTTTATCTTGAACTTTGAATTTGAACTCTTTGATCTTTATTTTATTAATTCTTTTTTTCCAGCAAATTTCACTTGTAAAATTAAGTGCAAAACATTTGAACTATAAGCATTTTTCTTTGTACAATTTTAGAGACTCTAATTCAACATTTTACTTTATTATTAAAGTTAAGAGCAATTAATTAGTCTTTTTAATGTTAAATGAATGATAAATAATTTGTCTATTGAATTCATATACTTTTGTGCGTCTTCTGAATTTATTTATGCTATTCTTTATGTGCAAGTAAATTAAGTTTTGATTTTAAATAGTTATTAATTGAATGTTATGTGTTTATAAATGTTAATCTTAGATGTTAATTAGTATTTATAAATGTTAATTAGTGAGCTCAATAAAGAGTTCAGGTGGGGAGTGTGAAGGAAATATTTGAATAGATAGCGCTGTCGCCAACTACATGTATGATATTTAACACTTTAGATTTTGATTTGATGGAGAGAAGTACTCCCACCCACCCATTTCCACCCACACACACTCTTTCGATGGAACTATAAGTTCCTTTAGATTTCTCGAATATAAATGATTGTTTAGAATTTATGTAAATTGTCCATTGTGTGTGTATCTTTTGTGTTGATTAAAATTGTCTTTGTTATAATATATGTTCGATTTTAGATTTATTCGAATTTTTAGATTAATCAATTAAATTTTCTCTTTCAGGTACAAAATCAATTCGCTTTAACAATAGAAAGTTCACAGACGCCTCACAAAACAATTACTTACATTTAATGTACAAAATGTGATCAAATAAAAAGGTACGAAACGACGTAAGAACGTAACAGTTAAATATTTACATATTCTGCCATGGGAGAACATCGCCCGCGAGACATCTCGGGATGTGATTGGAGTCTCTGACTGGGATCGGAGCATGCGCGGGCGCCCTCATGAGCAAGAGCAAAGGCTCTTATCAAAAGCGGCTTCCAAATGATGCGGCAGTCCGTATGAGAACAAGATTCCTCGAACACAGATAAACCATAAACTCTGATGTGTACTATGAGACACTCCGGCGCCTACGCAGGTTAATCAAGAACAAAAGACCGGGGGTGTGGTTCTGCTCCATGAGTCCCACACATGGAATTGGTCAAATTCAAGTGGGAGACTTTGGACCATCTGCCCTACATTCCGTACATGTCGCCCTGCGATTTCCATGTGTTTGGTTTTACTGAAGAAACACCTGAAAGGGAAGCGCTTCAACTCGTACGACGTACTCAAGGACGCTGTGAAAGACTGGGTCTCGTCACGGTCATAGGAATTCTGGGATCAAGGAATCCTGCGGCTTGTTCATCAGTGGGATCGTTGTGCTCAAGATTATGGTGTATATTTTGAATAAAGTCTACATTTGTACCTACCATGTCGTTTCGTACCTTTTCATTTGATCACCCTTTATATTTTAGCAGGAACAGATAATAAAAACAAAAGAATCTTTATATGCAAATGGGAATAAAAAAAATTTCATAAAATGTTTCCTAATGATTCAAATTATTTCGTTGATATACGTTTATTTGAAATGATCAGTTCATCATGCAAGCAATGAATTTGACTTTCAAAACATATTATCCATTTTCTTCAAGCATTAAAATTAAAAATTAATAGAAACATATTTTTTACACATTGTAATATTAGAATTCAGGCAAGAGCATCTTCCTTCAAACTTCATACACAAAATTACACGAATTTTACACGCATACGCATGAATTTTATTACTAATTGTTGATACATGTAGGTAGAGTTGATAAAATATATACATTGGTTATTTCACAAAGAACTTTCTTTTTTTGTTTTAAAAGAAATAGCTTAAAAAAAGAGATAGATAGAAGAAGAAGGAAAAGACACAATTATGTTTATTGGAAAAGTTCCAATAGATTGTAGTAGATGTTACAAGTGGTTACCTAGCTTCAAAATTAAGAATATATTTAGATGCTTTTTCCCTTTGTTAAGCTAAATAAAATGGTCATGAATACTAACAAATAAATATAAAGAATAGTCTTCTCAGTCCGTAGATAAAAATTTATTTACCGTTTATAATTACATTTTTTTTATAACTCGCAAATTTACAAGTTGCGAAACTGATGTATTTAATGGACCTTTTGATACATACTGATCCTGAACAAAATATTAAGATAACTTTTTTTATTTAAAATACTTGATTTGTTCTATTTGTATAAATTTAGATCGTTTTTAATTTAAAACAAATTATTACTATTCTAAAAATGTTTGAAAAAGTATTCAATAAAAATATAATGGTGGATACATTTGAAATATATCCACCGGTATATTTTTATTTTAACACATAAAAGATCGTAAATAAATAATATTATAATTAATATATAAGAGTAAAATATTATACAAAATGAAACACGTATTAGATTTACAAACTCATGTTTTTGTTTTCTACTAGACAGGCAACATGCAAATTTCTCGTATATATATATATATATATATATATATATATATATATATATATATAT
>JAPDSC010108700.1:651603-666489 GCA_026290005.1 Latrodectus geometricus
TGCTGGCCCCCGTAAAATGCAACACACTGAAGGAAGCATGCAAATAACATGAAATTTACAACAATCATTAGCGGAGATGAGATATGTAAATAATTAGAGAATTTCAGCGCAAACGCACATCACCTGTGCCACTTTATATTGTAATAATCTCTAACCATGCCAGTGAGCGGTGCCACTACAATGCGCTATTTCGTCTATTTGAAGTTCGGCAATTATGTTTTTCAAGTGGTCTTTTCAAAAAAATAATAATAATCATTTACGCCTCTGGTAGAAAACAGCGATAATTTTTTTTCAAGTTCGATAGAGGAAGGATAGTGTGCTATTCAGATTGTGGATTATCTTTCAGGTAAATTGGTAATAGATGTTGGCGAAATCAAACAATTCCAATACAGATATGTGACCGTTGGATGCAGAAGGGTACAACGGACCGACGAGTTCGATCGCGTCCACATCAGTGCACCCACTTCATGTGATGACAAGCAAATTGTGCGCATGGCAGTGACGGATCACCCAGCCACATCACGAACCATAGTACAGCACATTCAGTCTGTAACGCATCATCACGAGTCTGCATATACCATTCGACGCCGTTTACAGCAGCGTGGTCTGTCCGCAAGAAGTCCATTGCCTCGTCTACCCTTGATGCAGAACCACAGGCGTCTCCGCCGCCAATGGTGCGATGAAAGAAGGATGTGGATGGCAGAATTGAATAAAATTATTTTTTCTAACAAGTGACGCTTTTGTCTTGTCTGCAACACAACGATGATCGCATTCAAATCTGGAGAGACCGTGGTGAGAAGATGCTGAACAGCTGCGTTATGCACGGCCACACACGTTATGCACAGGGTATTAGTGTATGGGGAGGTATTGGATATCACTCTCGTACTCCTCTAGTACGCATTGCCGGTACTTTAAACAGCCAGCGCTACATCACCGAGGTGTTGGAGCCAGTTGTTCTTCGTTACCTTCAGGGCTTCCCCACAGCCCTATTTCAACAAGATAATGCGCGACCACGCGTCGCACGTATTGTCCAAGAATTTTTTGTTAATCGCCAGATTGAATTGCTTCCGTGGCCGGCTCGTATTCCAGATCATTCACACATAGAAAACATATGGTCCATGGTTGTTTAACGATTGACCCAGATTATATCCTCAGCTGCCATACTAGATCAATTGTGGCAACATTTGGAAGCTGCTTGGTCTTCTGTGTACCCCCAGAACACATCCAAAGTCTTTTTGAATCAATGCCGAGGCGTGTGGCAGTGGTGATCTCCAGCAATGGCAGCTACTTTGGCCGCTGATTTTAGTAGATCGTTTGATACTTGGTCAACATGTTATCTACAAAATAAATTTTGTTGTGATATCTCATGTTTTTCTTGGAATGTTGCAATTCGGGAGGCCAGCGGTTTATATATATATATATATATATATATATATATATATATATATATATATATATATATATATATATATATATATATATATACAGAGAGAGAGAGAGTAGAATGTAAAAAACTGCTTTTATTAAATTTCCTGCCTCATTTGAAAAATTAACTATTAATTTTTATTAGGGATTTCATAATATAGAAAGCAGCACCTTAGAAACAAATACAATGTACAACAGGTATTACGATACTGTTGCCAATAGAAAGAAAACAAACAGTATGTGGCAAAATATACATAAACACAATTAACATTTATTTAAATTTAGTTTATAAATCGATATAAAATACTTACAATTCCTGGCCACCATGGGTGTCCCCTCACTTTAGCCCTGAAAGATAAAAAAACAATATTAAAATAATATAGAGAAAAAAATCATATTTCATTAATAGAATATATTAAGATTTCATACAAGTTGAATTCATTAAAAGAAATACATAATTAAATGTATTACAAAAATTATATATATATATATATATATATATATATATATATATTTAAAGCCGTAAATACAGTATAAAGAAATATTTATAGCAAATAGAAAATAAATGAAAGCAATAAAGTTCAATATTAACTAACATATACTATAGGCAATCAAATCAGCGCAAGTTTTATTCACACATTTTAAAAAAATAAAAACAGAAATATTTTAACAACAATTTTGTTTTGAAAAGAACAAAGCAGGAAAATGTTTGAAAAAATGCACTTTGAACTGCAAAAACAGAAACGTAAAAATAATACGGTGAGAAAAGCTATCAATAACGATAAATAAAATAAAAATGCAAATGGGAAAAGCAATGCCCAATCATAATATCTAGCTTATGAACAAAATTCTTAAAATTCTATGCGATGAATTCTTTGCCGTCCCAGAATTTGAACAAAATAATCGCAAGCTTTTTCAAGACATCGAAATATGATTTTCGACTATCTTTCTACTGAAAACTCTTCAAGTTCTAGCTTCGGGAATTCTTTTTTTTAATTATTTGTTCAATTTAATTTAACTGTACTACTTAAATATTTTTAATTTTAAACGTTTTTTTTTATTTTGGAGTTAATGAATACAAGGATGGTTTTACAAATTGTAAACAATTTCAGAAAAAGAAAAAATTTCAAGAAGTCGAAAACTTCAGTTAAAAAAAAAGTTTTATATAAATTTATTAACTTTGTAAGAACTTATATAAATCATTTGTTACAAATTAATTACCAAAATAGCTTTATTTTAACGTGAAGTAATTAGTTATTAGAGATTTCCGTTATGTGTGAAGAAATTGTGAAGTAAAACTACAAATGCATTTCAAGGAAATAAATAAAAATTTTACTTCTTAAGAAATATTGCCATTACATACAAGCTGCCTTGAGTGGTCAAAAAATTGAAAGCACATAATATTCTTGTTTTCTTAAAAGACTGACATTAAACACTGCAAATAATGACAATTTAAAAATTATTTATGGTACATTTAATCCAAGGAGTGAGTATTCCAACATAACTGATCTATAGTTATAACATATAAAGAAATGCTTTTCTTGTATTAATCAAATTTAAAATTTAGTATATCATATCAACTTTCATATTTTTTTTAGAAAATGTTAGTTGCGTCAGCACAATAGATTATATAAAAAATTCTTCTCGCTACGTGAAATTGAAAATTAATTCTTGTTATTCTCAGACTGAAAATATTCTAATAATTCTATTATTCGAATAAGTAAATAAGATTACTAAAACATTTAGTCACACGTCAAACCTTATTTCAAATATTTAATATTCTAAAATGATTTCTATACACGCAAATACTACAGCGATAAAATTAAATATTTTATTATAAATGAAATTTCAAAGTAGTTATATATCTCTCTATTAATAACAAAACACTTGAAATAAAAAAACTCGTCAAAATTTTTATTATTCAACTAAAAAATATTCTGTATCCATTTTCCATGAACAAGATATGTTTAAATTTTAAAATAATTTATTTTATCAATAAAGGGTAAACAAATTATTTTAATTATAAAAAAGTTTTGAAAATATTTAAAAATTATATTCAAAATGGGGATATACATTACATTCTAATCGGGAAGTCCTAGTTTATAAAGCTTTTACAATTGCTTAAAAATAATCACTTAACATGTCCCCTTTGAAAGATGCATTTGTTGATAAATCAAATTCACTACTTGCGCACATATAGCTAATTGATTATTGCACATATTGTTGCCGTATTTAATAAGTACATAAGAACTAATTTTGAATGAACTATATATAGTACTAGTTATCATTGTAATGGAAATACTCTAGATTCATCAAAATCCTTCATTAATATGACATATAAAAGACTTCGGCATGAACGACAGCTTGGATTGTCTTGAAAATCGAATCGTATAAGAGTGGAATAGTAGAAGAATATTGTACCATTCTTCACGAACAAATTGTGAAAGTTCTGAAGAATTGCAAATGGCAGATATCAATTCCGGATTGAGCGTTTTAAAATAGATAATACTTTATTATTATATACAAGTCAGGGGAATGTGCACGTCAGCAGTGTTTCATTCTTTATTGTGTACATTAAACCATGATTTAAACAATCTCACCTCCTGAGAGAGAGAAATAAAGTTTACACCATGGGGTGGTAAAACTTCTCTCTACTTCTCCTCAGTAACCCTTCTTTTCAAGGTTATGATTCAGCCTGCAGAAATCCACGACGCAGCTGCTCATATCATGACATATCTACCATCATGCTTGATAGTTAGAGACAATCACCATTTACATTTGTGTACTTGTCCTCCAAATATTCACCCATTTTATTGTACGGAGAAAATGTGAAGATGATTCCTCTGACTCTATGACTTATCAATTGACCAAGTTTTGTGATTTTATAGCAGCATTGTAGACGACGTCTGGCACACATTAAAATATGAGACAAGTGGCATGGGAATTGATGGCTTCCCATAAATGTTCTATTTATCGGACATCCCCCAACTGTAATTAATGATTTTGGAAATTACAGATGCTGATTGAGCACTTTGACTGGAATTGTTTTCTTTTTAAACATTATAGTCCACTTCAATATCGATACATATTTTTCCCTTTCATCCCTTTTCTGATTTGCCAAGCTAGTCTTGAAGCATTATTTATCAGCTACAATGAGACTTGAGAAACCATACCTCGTGAAACACCTTAAAAGCTGATATGTTTCCCGCTAATTGGACGTACATAATCCAAGCCATACAACATTACTAAACCTATCTCAAACTGTCATGATATATACTTTTCATATTAAAAAAACCTGGTAACTATTAATATATTTTAACACTTACACTGCGCTTTTATTTACAGATATTTTCGTTATTTTGATAATTTATTGATGATGCATTTCTATGATAAGAACTATTTGCTATTTTATTTCATATGATACTTTGAAATATAATTTTTGCTTCTATCTTATTTCTCCTTTTCTTGGTAGTTTATAGAACAAATATTACAAATAATTAAAATTGAAAATCATACATTTAATTCTTATTGAAATATTTTTAACTTTAAAGTATCCGCCTACGTTCGAGCCAACTTTTCCTTAAAAATTGAATTTAATTTTCTTTTACTTTGTTTCTAGATAAATTATGATGTAAAATTATAAAATTACCCAAAATTTTAATTATACATAGAAGATTTTCAGTGTCTCTCTCAAAAGTATACACTTTAGAATTACTATGCAACAGTGGTACATGTATAAGTAAAAATGTACAGGTATAATAACCAATTTCAGTGAAATTGGTTGTTTTCTACAAATTTAAGTAAAATTTTAACAAAATGGCTAACAGTTTATAGAAAATTGTAATGCAACAATCTTAATTTAATTTGGAAGTAAGGTTTATGAGACAATGCATTTGAAATCACGCAAAATTTAAGAAAAATATTGAGAGATCAGGAAAATATTTTTAAAAATATGGATATTTTATGACATTTTACAGAACATTTTCCTTAAACATAGCTGTAAATGAAAAGGTTCTTCATATATACTTGTATTATACATGAAAATATTTATCCATTATGAGCATAAACATAGGTTAAATGCAAAATGTAATAAAAACGAAAAATTTCATTTTAGGAATATTATCATTGCTGAAAAATATTTCTCATTAATATTTACATTTGTAAACTACAGTGTGTCTCTCAAAAGTATACACTTAAGAATTACTATGGAACAGAGGTACATGTATAAGTAAAAATGTACAGGTATATTTCACATAATTATGTAACATTTATTGATTGTTTTTAACATGACAATAAATATTTAAAACGAAATGTGATCTCTGTTTTTACAAAATTATTAAACAAAAGATTTCATAAACTTATAAAATATAATATAATTAACAATCTGATAACGAATATGGTAATTAATCCGAATTTAGTAACATTTAAACAGCTTTAAGACATCTAGGCATAGAATTTATTCCAAACTATGGACATTTTGAGCGTTGATTTTTATTTCTTTTTTCTGATTGCTAATAATACAAAACTGTCGAGTACACGCTTCTTCAAAGTGTTACTTTCAGACTAACGCTAAACATTGTTCAGCTTTAGTGTATGTTAACACAAATAAATCAATATTTGAAAGCTTATCATTTTCATTGTATAGACGTCACTAGGATTTTTTTTATGTTGGATTAGCCCAACACCCTCCAGAATACAAGGCCCGAGCACGCAAACAGGAAGTGGCTGTTACGTCAATAAAAGAAGACTGGTGTAACTAATTTAAGGGAAATTTGAAATGAACGTTAAAACGTGTTAAAATACGAACAACGTAATGGCGTTTGTAATTTTTGAATATATTTTTATTTAGCGTGTTTATTTTTCAAATTGAGATTACTACGGAATTTTATTTCCCTGGATATTATATATTCCCCAAATTTGCAGAATAATGCCATCTAAATGCTGTGTTCCTTGTTGTAAAGGAAACTATGATGGTACGAATACTACTGTTAGTATGTATTTAGGTTTCCAAAAGATACAGAATTTTTAAATAAATGGATTCTTATGATTCCAAGAAAGGATTTCACGCCAACGAAATCATCAAGGTTAAGTTTCATACATTTAATTATCATTCTTATAAGGGTTTCATGAGTTAATTCGTATTATTTTACAATATCGAATTATTAATTGAATGTTAAAATTCAGTGTTTCACGAATATTTGAAATTTTAAGAGAAAGAACGGTTTAGAATTATAATAAAATTATTTTATAAATGTAAGAACATTTTATACTTGTATAAACGTTTAAGGGGGAATGTTAAAAATCAATTTAATAATAAAATTATTCAATAAATGTGTAATCTCTTAGTATATAAGTCAAATGTCTAAATATATAAATACATGACTATTAATACACATTAATATCAAATTATTGTGAAATCAGCCATTATTTTCATAACATAATATTTTTAGCAAACAATCTACTGCTGAAATTGTATAGCTTTAATCTAATTCATAGCTCTGTAATGATTTTGCAATTAAAAACTTTTACAAATCTAACATTAAAAAATTGTTAAGAAGAATTTTTTTTTCACTCATATAATGCAATTAAATTTTTTGAATTTACAAAACTAATAATGAAATATTAATTAATGAAAATTTGAATAAATATATTTCTTCCAGTTTTTATATGCATAGGTTTTAATCTTTAACACCTTAATTTTTACACTAAAATTAACACTTCAATTTTAAGTAATTTATTTGCTTCATAAATTTTCTTAAGTAATAAAGATTAATTATTATATTTATTTCTTGTGCATGGTATTTTTATCAGCCTGTTTTGAAAAAGATTGTTGTATAGAAATGATAAGATTAAGAAATTAACATTTATTTGAAACAAAATTTAAGCTAATATAATTAAGTTGCAAAAATGGAAAATTAAAAAAAATCCTTATTTTAAATCAGCGCATCAAATTTTTGTTTAGGATTGCGAATTACACTTCAAGAAAGATGATGTTGATAGAGATACACATATATGTGTGTGTGTCTGTGTATGACACACAAACTGGAAAATTTAGTTTGCTTTATTTACTTATTTAAGTTCGAGAATATGCAATTTGATCTAATTATGACATTAAAATTCAAATGCTAAACTTTATAGAAATATTTTCTTAACAAGTAACCAACAGAATAAACAATCTAATTTTTATGTATTATTATTTTTATAAATAAATGAATATTTTCAATTGTGTCTAATTGTAATACGATAGATAACCAATATAAAAATGTTAATATTTTTTAAACTATAAATACTTTTGACTTAAAGTTGTATTTCAATTTTAGTGTAATATACTACTTGTTTTAACATTGGGGAAATGGAGTTTATTATAATTACGTTATTAAAATTCTAGTACTTTTCAATTTTTCATAGCATTGTTTTAGTAACAAATAACAGGGTAAAAAAACTTTAAAATTTCCTATCCTTATAAGTTTTACTTTTTCTCTAATAAAAAAAATAAATATCAAGTAAAGCAAAATTCTTTTATCGTTAAACAACGAACTAATTCATTAAGTTATTTTAAAAAGTTACTTTAACAAATCAAAAATTATTTTCTAAAAATAAAAATAATTTTAGTTTTGTTAAATTCATTAAATTTAACAAAACTGAAATTATTTTAAAATTAAATTCATTAAATTTAACAAAACTAAAATTATTTTTATTTTCAGAAAAAAATTATTTTTATTTTCAGGATTTTTTTTCCATCAGTATATATATCCATATATATATGAATGTATGTATATTGTAATAAATAATATTGAAGCAGTGTAGAACTTCAATATTATTTGAGTAATGAAATTTTATTGATAAGAATAAAATATATTTTAATTTCACGTGAAGGTTTATTTCATATAACCATGAAAATTTCATATTTATTTTATAGAATAAATTAAAATGAATTAATAAGGAATTGTAAAAAAAAAATAATAATATTTGTGTATGCAAAATAAATTTAATAATTAATTTTTTAAACAATTAGAAACCACATCTCGTTTACTACTTGCCCTATAGGCAACACTTTACCATACTGGTATCACAGTTCATCGTTTTTGAAAATACAGGAAGATAATGCAGCCCAGATGTTGACCACGGCATTTGCGCGATAACAAACTCATTCATTGATATTGTTCATTGATAATTTTATTGATCTTGCTTAACAACTTTGAATCAGCAAAAATAAGCGATTAAAGAGTCCAATATTAAAAAGCGAAAAATAACTTGAATCTGACTTTTATAGTAATGTTTCACTTAACATGTTTATATTTTTAATATTAATGTTTATTGTAATTCATAGAATGCTAAACTTTTAACAACAGAGGTAAATTTCGTCCTTTGATATTTACTTTAATGACAACGGACAATTTAAAAATTCAAATTTAGTAAATGTCTTTTATCACAAAATCTTTTTATCTGATTTAACAAAAGAACACGATTGAATTTTGATAGTTAACTAATTTTGCTAATTATTAAATATTTTATGTATAAGTAAAATAGTACAATATTACTTGGATTACCTGTAATATTGAAATGTTTGAAGATTGGGCGCTTTTGCTCAGCAATATGTATTTTTACTATGAGAAGGAAATAACTCCTCAACTCAAAATATTTTTGGCGCAAGCACTAAACGACCATTATTATAGTGGCTAAGTCACTAATAAACAGCCGTTTAAAGTTCTGGAAGATCAAGTTAAATGTTAATAAATCACAGGCAGTATTCTTCTCTAAAAAAATACCCCCCCCCCCCAAATCAAACTGATTGGAAAAGAAATTCCGTGAAAAAATAAGGCAGACTTCCTTGGTCTGAGTATTGATAAAAAACGAACGTGGAAATTCCACATTGAAAAAATTAAAAGTAAATTCATTGCAGCAAAATCATTTCTCTACTTCTTAATTGGGTATAACTCCATACTCTTTCTTTCTAACAAAATCATCATCTATAAAGCCTATCTCCGCCCATTTATCACAAATGCTGCTCCAATCTGGGGCGGAGCTACTCAAACAAATTTTAATATATTAGAGGCACAACAAAGCAAAATTTTATGGATGATCTCTCAAGCGGAACACTACTTCAGGAACTCCCTAATTCGGGACAATCTAGGTATATTATCGCTTGAGAAATATATCAAATATCTCTCCTCCGGGCTTTATGATAGCCTCTATAAAACTAACAATACAGAAATTAACAAAATTGAAAATTAATCCCCATACGAGATTCAAAATTTTCAAAGACCAAGGTCAGTTGTACGGATCAAACCACTCACAAACCCCACCCTCAAACTACGACGCAAAGCAAAAAGAAGACCCACATGTTGACAGGGCCAATCACTTACAAATACTCTCATTTTGGTAAATAAACTTTCCTGTTTGTAAATATTTTTTGAACCTACTGTGTATCCTATTGATTTTGTAATCCTACCTTTTGTTCCTTTTCTTTTATATATAATATAAACTAATTAAAATAAAATAAATAAATAAAAAAATCTTTATTTTATTCTAGAAAATTTCTGCTCTTATTTTTATTGTGCCTATTTTGTATTACTCAAGAATCCTTTTTCCATTGTTATGCTTGTATTTTTTCTATATTTCTGTATTTTATTCCTGTTTCATCACATTTTGATTTGATAATTAAATTAACCTAAGCTTTTTGCTTAAGACTTCCCTCATTCTTACTAGCGAAGCAAAGTAGTGCCATTTTGGGAGCACTTCCTTTATGTTCATAAAATACTTATGCATCACTTAATCATTATGTAAATTAATAATTTACCCATCATGTTATGAGTATTTTCTTTAGGAATAGTGGGTAAATGGCCGAAAGGCTAGAGACCCATCAAACTCTAGACCAACGGTGTAATAAACAGCCGTTTGGCTTTTTGATGATATTTTGTCTGTAGCGAAGAAATTCTTTTATTTCACATAATCTCAAGCTTTTTCTTCATTTTGAATTTTTTGTTTACTATACAGTTAAATGAAAACTTCATTATTGTAATTTTCTTTTTAGATATTCATTAAGGTAAGTGATTCTATCAAACAAGAAATTCATATTCTAAATATAATTCTAAAAGCCTAAAAAAACAAGCGCTAAGCAGAACATTCTGAGTTCGAGATTAAGAATGTTTACAAAACAGAACAATTCGATAATGTCGATGTGTATATAATTGTGTCGTCTCTTTTTTTCAATAAAATAATTATAGCATTCCGGCTGCTTCAATGAACATAACTATAAAATACACTATAATAAATTGGTGACGAGGATAAGCAAATATATCATGGATGCAGAACAATTTTAAGTTTTATTAAAGATAATTACAGCTAGTAATGATCGACTTTTTTTGCCAATCTGATTTTGAAACAAGAACGAAGTAAGGATACTCCAGATCATCAAGGAAAAGGTACGATTTTTTTTTTATATCAAATTTCGAATGTTTTAATTCTTCGACAGAAACATTTTTGCAGTATAAACGATTTCAAAATTATTTACAAATCAAAAATGTTATCGAAAATAAAGAGTTGTGTGCTAAAATATTACTGAACTGCATTGGATCTGAACATTATAATTTGTTGCGTTCTTTAATTGCACTTAAACTTACTAATGATTTATCGTATGATGAAATAATTTCTGTTCTTGAAAAGCATTTATGTCCTAAACCTAATGTTATTATCCAACAACAAAGATTTCTATCTCGATTTCAAAACGAAAACAAAACTGTTTCTGATTATGTTGCTGCATGACGAAAATTTACTTCATCTGGTGATTTTAATTGTGAATGTGAAAAATCAGTTGCTAATTTATTTCTAAGAGCACAGTTTGTTAGAGGACTAAAAGATGACTTTATTCGAGAGAAACTTTTAATGGTTTCGGATTTAACATTTGATCTAGCTGTTGAACAAGCTTTAGCTCTGGAGCTTTGAAAATAGACAATCGTGAATTATCGAAACACTTTAGTGGAAAATCAGACGAAATTAATAAAATTTCAAGAACTGGAAGTACTTTTAAAACAAACTCCTCAAATATTATAAAGCGAGATTTTTCACGAAAACGAAACAGGTCAAATTCTAGACATAGATTTTCTTCAACATTAAACTTTCGTGAACTTGGTATTTATAATACATGCTTAAGATGCGGACGTTCAAATCCTCTTTCTCGAGAATGACTCGTGCTGACATAACAAAATTATACTATACACTTTGTAAACGCAAGGAGCCCGTTCAAAATGTGTGTTTATCAACATTGCTGAAAAACAAAAAGGCTAGTGAAATTCAATCTGTTGAAAAAGAGATGAATATGTTTCAAATGTTGATGCAGTCAATATTTTTTCTAATAGGACTAAAGTTGAGTATATTTTCAAATTTTCTAATGATTCTGAAAAATTCTGGGTTAATGTTCAGATATATGGAAAAGTACAAAAATCTGAAGTTTATTCCGGAGCAGGATTTTCACTTTTGCCTAAACAAGCTTTCGCTTTACTAAATTTAACTTAAGTTTTACAGCCTACAAACGTGAAGTTTCGATCTTACACTCACGGAATTTAGAACCATTAGGTTTTGTCAAAGTTTTAGTCAAATATAAAAATCTCACAAGTACAGAAACTTTGTATATAGTTCCAGATATGTTTACACCAGTGCTAGGAAGAACATGGATTCGACATTTAAAAATAAATTTATCTGATATCGATACATGTAATCAAACTGAAGAAATTGAAATAAATACTATCAATAATTTTAATATTATTGATGACATTATAAGGCAATTTCCTACTGTATTTGAACAAAAAGTGGGGAAAATATCTAATTTCACGAGCCCATTGAAACTCCGAGAAAATTCAAAACCTGTATTTTTAAAAGATAGAGAAGTGCCTTTTGCTTTACGGGAGAAAGAGCTTAAAATACTTGAACATGATCAGATCATTACAAAAGTAGATTGTAGCGATTGGGGATCACCTCTTGTTATACCCAAGCCTGATGGTAGTGTTCGATTATGTGTTGACTATATATATATATATATATATATATATATATATATATATATATATATATATATATATATATATATAAAGTGGCTGTAAACCCTCAACTGAAAGGTGCCCATTATCCAATCCCAAAGATAGATGAAATTTTAAACAGCCTTCGAAAACCTAAATTTTTCTGCACTCTAAACTTATTCAAAGCATATTTACACGTAGTGGTTGATGACGAAAGCAAGGTAATTCAAACTATATCTACACATCAAGGAACTTTTCAAATAAATCTTATCTTTTGGCATTAAATCTGCTCCGAATGAATTCTACAGAATACTAGATCAAATATTAATGGATCTTCCCGGTGTATCTACATACTTTGATGATATTATAGTTCATGGAAAAACTTTTTCAGAATGCAGTGATCATCTGATCGAATGCTTGAAACGTCTTCAAAAATTCAATTTGCATGTAAATAGCTCAAAACGTTATTTTTTTTTCAAAGACAAAATTTGATATTTAGGCTATGTAATTCAACAAAATGAAATATCAAAGTGTCCAAAGAAAACAGAAGCAATTATTCATGCTCCGCGACCGAAAAATATCGAAGAATTGAAACGTTTCTTAGGAATGGTAACCTATTACTCTAAATTTCTCCAAAATGCATCATCTCTGATTTAGCCTTTACGATTACTAAGATATGCAGCATTTCTAGGTGAATATAATTATAAAGTTCAACATAGAAAAAGTGAAGAAATTCAGAATGTCGATTACCTCTCAAGAGCATCCACTGAAATTAAAATATCTAAACATCTTACAAGACGGTGATATTGTTCATTGCCAGACTGTTAACCAAATTTCAACTTCTTCCATTACGTTTGAGACAATTCCTAAAGAGACAGCGAATGATTCAGAATTGTCAGTTTTATAACAGGAACTTTCAGGTAACGAATATGATCATGAATATTCATTACAAGATGGAGTAATTTTTAAACGACATAGAGTATACTTTCCTAAAAAACTTCGAACAGAAATATTAAAAGAACTTCATTACACACATTTAGGAATAGTCAAAATGAAGAATCTAGCCCGAAGATATTGTTATTGGAAAAACATCGATAGAGATATAGAGCAATTAGTTCGAGAATGCAAAAACTATGCAGAAGTAAAAGATAATCCTAAAAGAAATATCAAATCATCATTGGGAAGAGCCATCATCAAATTTTAAACGAGTACACATTGATTATGCTGTGCCTTTTTTAGGATATAATTTTTTGATAGAAATGGATGCAAGATCAAAATGGCTTAAAGTTAAAATTCAACAAAATTCTCCATCAGCTAATTGAACATCAAGACTATTAAAGGATATTTTCAGTGTGCATGAATTGCCTCAAGTCCTTGTATCGGACAACGCATCTATATTTACATGCACCGAATTTACAGAATTTTATAAAGAAAATGGAATTATTCACAAGACAATAGCTCCAGGTCATCCTGCAACTAACGGGTTAGCTGAACGTAATGTAAAAACCCTGAAACAGAAATTAAAGTCAGTGTCTAATGAAAAGAACTCAATACTAGAAAAGGTAAGAGAAATTTTATTTCGTTATCGAGCAACTCCATTATAATCCAGAAAAACTCCTTCAGAATTGTATCTTGGACGGCAAATTCGAACTACACTAGATTTATGACGACCACCAAACAATCAAAAACACATATATCACCCATTATTCCAAATCACAGAATTTTAAGTATGGGAGATCGTGTACAATCACGTTCTCATGCCAACAATAAGCTGTCATGGAAATTTGGTATCGTCAACGAATTGGTAAATTACACTATTTAATAAAACTCGATGACACTAAAATTATAAAAAGACACATCAATCGTGGAAAATGTGAGGTTCCTAGAGTTACATTTTCCAAAAACCTGATGTCATTTATCCCAAGAAATCGATCCCTACTGGAAATCATTTCGATTCTATGCCATCAGAAGTTCGAATTGCGAAGAATCATGGTAAGCTAGTGTCTGGTGTTTCTAATGGTTCCGGTGCTCTACATCCTATTCGAAGATCACAAGGATACGACACAGCCATCATTCTATCTAGCGGACTACGTAATTTAAGTGTGGGAGAATGCAGTATTCTTAAAAACAAGCGCTAAGCAGAACTTTCTGAGTTCGAGATTAAGAATATTTACAAAACAGAACAGTTTGATAATGTCGAAGTATGTGTATATAATTGTGTCGTCCTTTTTTGAATAACATTCCGTCTGCTTCAATGAACCTAACTATAAAATACACTACAGAAAGTGTGGATTCATTGTTACTTTTGAGACACAATTTGTATTTGCAAAGGAGATATTTCTAAACTGTATACTAAATATTTTATGCATTATCTATGATACCTATTTCAAATGTCTTATAATTTGCAATATTCACTCATTTGCTAAAAAAAAAAAAAAAAAAAAAA
>JAPDSC010108701.1:9851-32631 GCA_026290005.1 Latrodectus geometricus
TATATATATATATATATATAATATTAAAATAATATTGCTGCTCAAATCCTGCATTTGAAAAGTATATTAAAAATATTTGAAATACGAAAAGTATATATAAGTACAAAAAATTATCAAAAACATATACAAAATGCCTTTTATTTTATGTTAATTGAGTTTATCTGAGTACTGGAAGTAATGAAAATATAGATAAATTTATTCGAAAAAACGAAATTTAAAATACATTTTTTTCGTTACTTTTTGAAAAACTGATTTTGTTTTTATTTTTCAAAAATATTTTATTGGTACAGAAAACATTTTGAAAATCTTTATTGTTATTACGAAATACATTGGTTACATTAAATGTTGGATTTACCATAAAATTCATGTATTTTTCATATGTGAAAGGAGAATTTACTCTAACTGAAGAAAAGTATATTTAAGAAAGATGCTGTTTTAATGAGAGATAAAAATAACATTATATGTACATTAGAAACACAAAAACTTTTATCAGTTAATCTCAGTGTCAATGTGCATGTCATTAAACTATTGTTCTGCGCAGTAAATACTTGTCACAATATGTGAGCGAGCGAGAAATAATTGTTGATCCCGCAAAATAACAATTAAGGTACATGTGCCCTGACAGCTGCTGAAGTGTCCAAACGAAGCCATTGGCGATGTCACATGACCGCCATGCTTAGTGCTGATTTGACAGTTGTAAGATGAAAGCTTAAGTCACGAATGAGTGGATACTGATTTTTATAACTACAGCTTTATGGGAAACATTGAAGGATTTTATTTAATTCATTAATTGTTGAAGGGATTATTTTTCAAAATTCATTTTATTTAATTTATTTTTTTAATAACGTGTTTACTGTTAGAGAAACAAATTACACTTCTTGGTCGTTTGTTTTTACCACAGCAAGATTTATTTTGAATATTAGCAAATTTTCAATCCTTTTTGAAAAAGACATGAAATAAATTTTTTGATTCTTTATATATAGTTTCTAAAGATAAAATATAAGTGATATATTTATACTATATATGTCCATTTCATTAGAGATCTTTATCATTAATTTAACAAATGTATATAATATATATATTTTTTTACCACTAAATATTGAAAAATATTAAAAAATTTTGATTATCATTGAATTTTAAATATAAAAATTTACATAAATTTTGATATTTAATTATTTATTATTTCGGATATATAAAAGACTTTTGAATGAATAAAATTATTCCAAATTCTGAGTAATATAAGATTAATGTCTTTTAAGATGACTTTTGATTTAATACAGATAACTCTAGCTCAAAATATAATTCAGATTTTACTTTAAAACTTCAACTGGACAATTAACAAGTTACAGTAAAATTTAATAAATAGCTAACTTAAAAATAGTTTTTAAATTTAATCACATTTTTTTTTATAAATTTTTCAATTGTAATTTAATAATTTTTATTTTTTATGTATGCTTGTTATAATTTTCTAAATACTCTATTGACTTTTATAAAATTAAATACTATTTTTCATGCATTTGAAAACACCGCTAGAGACAATTGTAGCTTCCATTTTGAAATAGGAAAATATAAAAAAAATAAGTGCAGGCGTATTATTATATCAAAACATTTTTCATTATTAAGTGAAGAAATAGTTTTATGGAATACAATATATTAACGGTCACAATAGTATTTAAATGAACTATAATTGGTTATTTTCCAAAAAAATTCAATATTAACTCTCTTTTTGTTTTATAACATTCTGTAACACAGATTCTTACATCTTTACGTTTTTCAATTAACATTTTAATTGAAATTAATTCAAAATTGTTAATATGGATGGATACACAATTTACATTTTAATTTACTTTGACTTTTTCCATATTATTTCTCAATTTTATGAGATTTTAATTTATTTAATATTCCCAACTGATGCATTTGAAGTTTTTTTCTTTTATACTGAAATGTTACATACGGATTTAAATATCAATTAAATAACTTTGATTATCCACGGTGATATGTCACAAAATATAATTCATTAAATACAAATCACGTTCTTGAAACTAATTAAAAATGAATTTCAATTTACCAAATGATAAATGGACTTGAATTGAATTGCAACATATTAATTAATTTTTCTTAAAATATCTTCGCCCTGAATCAGTAACTCATTTTTAATTAAATATTAAACGAGTGAAATTTCATAGATTGAAATTTGAATTTTCTGTGCCTTTAAATTCCTTCTCAACAGTTTTCATATACGTCATGAAAATTTATCTTCTCGAACAATTCAAGTCCTTATTTTTATTTTAACTCACAATACTCTAAATAAGCAAGTATAATTATTATGCAAAATTATTATTATAATTTAATAATATTAATGACATAATTCTTAAGTCATTAAATTTTTTTGTTTTATAATCCATTTTAAAAAAATTGTATAATGTTTAAAATTTTCTCAGTAATCAATATCAAGGCATTCTAAAATAATATTAATCATTATTTATGTAATTTATTTTAAATAGCAAACTCTAATTTTATAGAATAACAATAAAATGATATATTATATAATGTATAAATATAAAGTACTAATTAATATAGCATTTTACGTCATCATCATACAATGCATCATTTTATATTACATATAATTTCAAGTATTATGCTTATTGCCATTTTGTCAGGTATAATATATAAAATAAACACCTTACCTGAGTTTTTATTCGTATTGATCAATCAAACTTATTCTTTCTTTTAATCAATAGCATGGGAAAATGTGTATTCCAATCTTAAACAACAACTTCCGGTTTATAACATTATCCGAATTGCGTGTAGAGATTGATTGTTGTTGCCAAATGAATAATTGCAAATGATTAATTAGGTAAATCCAATATCGTTTTCTTTTCAACAAAAAATAGCAATAATTCTATATAACTGAGCAAACGATAAAATGGCTATTCTGCAAGGTTCTTGACGATTCCGCTATTTCTGCAGACGATAAGAACATTTTTAAGCACTTTATGACAGCAGTTGCGAACGGTTCGAGGCTTAATGGGAGTTCAAGCTCTCCCAAGGTTGATGCCAAAACTGTAGCAAATGCCTCTTTTTTCCTCTTCCAGGCGCTGTTGGAAAGAAAAGGCTTCTGGAGGGCCCCGGGGCCCATGCGGAAGTGAACGAACTGCAGACCCACTGAAGCGTGGTCCTTTTTCACGAGGAGAAGGGTTTTTCTTCCACAGAGAGTTTTTCCTTCTAGATGGAATGCTTCATTTCCAAACTTAGACACAATGTTTGAGCAAAAGCAGACGATTAGTTTTCCACGAGATGCGCTAGCGTCCTCGCCTCGGGGGATTTTCGGAAAATCCTTTTGCGTGATTCCGAAGCCGAACGTGATACGGTTTGTAGTAAGGATCTGCGAGAAATGGTTTCAAGATTCGAGTTGATTGATAGGCAATGATTGATAACCACGCGAGGACAATTGCAGTTCAAGTGGTCGTACGAATCTGCAGCGCTGGCTTGGAGGACAAATAATATGATTGACAGTTAAGAAATTATTTCATCTTAACACGATATATTTCCTTGTGTCATTTTTAACAGTTTATTTAAACTAAAATGACCTTTTTATACATCAGCGTAGAGTGTAATATAAAGTGAACGCGTAATAAATCAGAAATTGGATGAAGCTCATATTAAAAGAATTGAATTTTGAAGCTCTAGAAATTCTGTGAATGAAATAATTTAAAGTTGAATGAATTTATTCAAAGTTATCAAAACATTTTGATCAAGATTTATATGAGTGAAATAATTAACATATATTTTTTTCAATCAAAATTTCTTAATTGTAGTAAAGTTTAAAAGAAGCGAAAAACTTACTATATATATACGTACCCCTTTCATCAATTTAAAAAAATGGAATAAAAAGGCAAAAATTTTATATGAATAATTAAAAAAACAAGTGACGCCCACCCTATCCAGTAGAAGCGTAGATTGGGTGGATCCAAGCGACAAAAACACGTAACACCCACAATGATTGTTGGTTCCCCTCAGTGAAGGGACTATAGGTGCACTCCTCCCCCACTAATTACAGATATTTTAGATACAAATAAGTTAGTAGAAAACAGAAAACAATTTACAGAAAAGAATGTTTTTTTATTCTTATTATATATATATATATATATATATATATATATATATATATTTATATTACTGATTTTTTTCTTTCCACAGAATAATGCTTCATTTTAAGAAATAGAAAAGCCACCTACTCTAATTAGTGGTCAGAGTGCCTAACTGCGGATAGGGAGGTCCTCGGTTCGAATCCTGGTTCGGGCATGGGTGTATTTTCTCTTTCTCCTGTATTTGTTCTTTCCTTGTATGAATGGTTGCCGACCCTATAAACGGTACCTAGGACATGTGTGTACTGAGAAGTCGGACTCCACATCAAATTACGGTTCAATTGAAAAAGTGGAGCAGCGCATCCCTATTGCCAACCTGGCTGACATTCGACAAAAAAAAAAAGTTTTAAAAAAAATTAATAAATGTCTGTTTTTTATTGGGAAAGTTTAATGATATAAACTTATTAAATTAAATACCGTTTTATGGGAAAAATAATCTAAAAATGTTCTTACAATAGAAGTAACCTGTTATGAGAAACAGGAATTATTACAAAATGAGTTTTCTTCTAAAATATTTGCAATAGAAGTTCACATTTAAAGATTAAAGTTTAATAAAAAGATAAAAAAATAGTTATTAAATATGCTATTGTATAATTTGTGAAAAACGTGTTCAACAACTTCAAGGTAAAATTATGTCGATGAAATTGTCAAATATAAATTTTATATAAAAAAAATAGCTTAAGTCTTCTCAAAAAAATTTTAAACCTGTAAACAATGTAATTTGCATGAATGTAATTTGATAAAAAATAATTTTAGATTGAATATTTGAAATTATTTTATGTATGAATTAATTAAATTTAAAAAGAGCATAAAATAATATATAGCTGATGCCTTAAGTATAAGTGTCCGTTTTTGGCATACAATATGCTGTAAAATTAAGAGGTCACCCAAAATGTCACTACCGTTAATAACAAACAGCAATGAATTGAAGAACTTTAAAAGATTGAAGCAATTAAGTTAAATTTTCTCTTATAAGAAAATATAATGATTTATTATGATTACTTAGAGAGAAAAATATAATTATTTATAGAGAAAATATGATTTAATAATATATGATTTATTAGGGAAAATATAATTATATTTTCTCTAATAAATCATTAAATAAGAAAAATAGACTTAATTTTACGCAGAAAACAATTTTTTTGAAATCTCTGTGTCACATAAATGAGACCATATGTTTACTTTAAAATTACTTTAAACAGTGTTTTTGCAACATAAAAATGACGATGATAGTATGAAAAAAATTCGAATCAAATTTGTTGATTTTTGTGAGGAAAAACACAATGTTATGTTGGTGAGAAGTATAAGTTCGAAACATTCGACTTTATAAAGGTTCTAAAAATCCAAAGTAATAAATTTAAAAGTATTAAAATTGATATATTTAAAGTAGAATCAAGGTGAAATATCATAATGTTTAAAAAAGATTTTTTTTTTTTTTTTTTTTTTTTTATAAACTTACAATTACAGAAATCTACGCAGAGTAGATTATTAGTTAACAATAATAAAAAAAATTTCAGGCTTGCAAGGAATACAATTTTTTTGCCTAGTTTTTTTTCCTAAATTAACAAAGCAAATAAATAAATATATCACACATATAAATGTACCGAAAGATTAAATTTATATGTTATTTTCCTGAAATTAAAAAGGAAACTTACTATTAAGATATCATGAAAAAAAAAGAGAGAATGATGACTTTTAAGGTGAAATGCCACTCCAAAAATTTTTATTTTTCCCAACGAAACAAAAAATAAATTTGGATGGATTGGACAATAATGTTTACTACTGGTACGATTCCCGAACAAAAGCTTTTTGTTGGTGTAGGAAGCCCTTCCATACGATGGGATATGTGAATTGCAGTACGTTTCTGGAAATATTAACCTTAATTATTATCAACAATTGTAACAATACCTTTTAAATAGCTTTTATGAAAGACAAAATGGTAATTTCATCAAGACAATGCACCATACCATATGTCTAAATAAACTAAAGGTTAGTTTTAGAAAACAATCGATGGCCAATTTGTAGTTCATATCTGAATTACATGGTAAACATTGGTTGGTCACATGTTTCATTTTGTGTAAATAGCTCTAAGTAATAACTGCAAAATTGCGAACATGAATTATAAGCAGTTATCATGGATAAATGGGAGGAAATTCTCAAATATTTGCTCAAAAACATAATTAATTCAATAAAAACTTAAATAAGGGAAATAATCTAGAAAAAAAATGATAAATCAACATTTTTTTAACTTTGTAAAAAAAAAGAAACAAACTGTTTTAACCATTAGTCTTATAATTTTATGACAGATATTTGAGGGCAAAATATTTAATATTATTAAAATATTTGCAAAATTGAAATATCTTTTAAATTATATATATATATATATATATATATATATATATATATATAATCTGTAACAAATTATATTAATGCAGGATTAAACAATATTACTGTGTTCGGACACATTTTTTAAAAAATATTTCTTATTAACTTTAGGCACTTCATAGAGTACATCCTAATAGCTAAAAGTTATTTTAAGGCTTATTTAGTCTCTACAGCATTTTTTTCTTGTTAAACTACTTTTCTCAAATACTGGATTGTATTCACAAATCCTAAAAAATTTCAAAGGAGAAAACTTCGAAAATTGCCAAGTGCCCACCCAGATGGACGTATACACAGAAGAGAGTTGTGCTCTATTCATTTCTAGTTGTTCAACAGTGATTGGAATCGAACCTGACACCTTTGACTCCGAAAAAATCATTCATTCCTAACTTGTTTTGAAACTCTCAGTGAACAGCCTAATGACTATTTATAAGATTATAGCTTACATTGCCTATTGAGAGCACACTTCACAGATAGTGGGCAATATTCACGTATGACAAGGGAGGAAACCTTGAAAATTCCAAAGCACTCACCCCGATGGACATGCATACAGGTAAAAGTGATATACCCGTCTCCCGCCGTTTAACAATTGTTGGTCTTATGCTATACTTAGCCTGTTCCTTTTTTTTGTCATCTTTCAATGTGGCTCTAACGAAATATAAATATAAAAATTCCAACAATATGCTTCAATTCTAAAACCTCCCTAAAGATTTTGTCTTATAATTTTATACAATCTTAAGAAAATATTTCATCATTAACTTCTTATCAAACTTTAAATCCATATTAGAGCTATGATAAATTAAAATGAACTAGTTAGACCAACAAGTAAATAACTAAATGAGTAAAAAATTAATCCTATTATCGCAAATATGAAATAAAGAATTTAGGATGTGTGCGTCTTACCAAACAGATTATAACTAATTTTATTTATAAAACTGTCCCAACTTTTCAACTGGACATATATCTAACAGCTCTAATAATATTTTAATATTCTGCCTGGTAATCATATAATACACATTTAAGGCCGAGAAACCTACAAGACGAAATTTCAAGAAAAGCCACAAAAATCCATGGCAATAAATATATTTCAGATAAGCAAAGAAGCAACTTATTTTCTTTTTAGTTTCATTTATGACGAATATAATCTTGGAAATTGGAAAGTTATGGTTCATTGAAAATTATATCTATTGATTCAGTTAATATTTTTCTTACGTTACTCGAAAAAAATTCTCAGGTTGTACGCTATAAAATCGGGAACGATTCAGTCATGAAACTTTAACACCGGAAACTTGAGGATTTGTTTTTAAAAAGAAATTGAATTCATTCATAGTTTTTGATTTTAAAAAATAAAAAATTTATTTGGGGTTTTAAATTTATGATGTCATGCATAGAAATGGAATAAATTAATAACAGGAGAAAAAATAAAGAATCAAATCATTGCCATTATGATTGTAAGTGATTTCTTATAGAATTTATGACAAGTACACAATATTTAAATTGTGTAATTGAGCTAACTCTCTGTTAGTTGGATAAATGTAATGAAAAATCCATTAATCAAGGGAAATATTGCGATTTTGAAAAATTATGGTATTTATTAAGTATTTAATTTTATTTAAAAAACTATTTTGCATTGTGAAATGCTGGCTTACGTATGTATCTATTTAAATTAAATAGAATGAGGTATTGAAAACTCCATATTAACTGACAAGTTATTAATTACTGAAATTATAGGAATTTTATCATACACTTTCCAATGCATTTCCTATCGGCGGAATATTGGGAAAAACGTAAACGCGTACTCTGAAATAAGAAAAAAAAATACTTTTTCAAAAATCGGAAATGATTGCGATTATTTTTATTTACAAATCACAGTGTTGCAATATAGAAAAAAAGGAGGATCCCATACGCCTTTGAATATGAAAATATTTCTTTTATTCACATTAATTATATACACATGATAATTTCAAAAAGTGGTAAATAACCTATTGCTTCCCCTTCCAATGTGAAATGTCACACTTTTTAAATTATAAGCAACTTTATAATAAGTTCAAATCATTGTTAATACAGTGATATACATTAATAATAAGCGCTATAATCAAAGTTTTAAGATCGAACAAAGATTTTTATTTTATAATTACCCAGGGAATAAATCTTGATGTAAGCTTCATATGCTATTTCATGCCGGAGCTCTAAATTTAACTCTGAATAAAAATTCCTGGACAAATAAAATAAGCAATTTACTTATGTTGATTGTAAATTTTTATTTTATGTTTTTCGTACAAGCACGTTTATTGGAATTGGTTGTTGTTGCACCAGTATACTTCCCTGTACTTAGCCCTGAGTTATGTTCTACCAGTTAGTAGCCAAGTGGCATTCTTCATAATTTAGAGGGAAGCATCAAGCAAAAACCCCTCTAATACTTGACTTCCCATCCCCAGAAGTATCATTTCACTAGGAGGACATTGCGACCAAGATAGTGTAGAAGCAACATGTCTGAATATTTCTTCTCGCTCTTCCATAGATTGATTGAGCTAATAACACAACTAATTGCTACACTGGCTAGAATAAAAAGAAGTTTTATATCATATTGGTTTGAGAAGTATTCTCGATAACAGCAGCGACGGATTAGACCACCTGAACCATCAGAAGTGAATTATTTTGTTGTCACCAGAAATGAATTGTTTTGAATAAATAAATGACAGTTCGTCTGCAGGAAGTATTGTAGAGCTAAAACTACCTCGTGTATGAATTGTCGTAGAAGCACCACGCCTAAATATCTCTTTATCCCCTTCCACAGTAGACAGTGGTCCGAGAAGGAAGGCGCTTGATGTGTCTGAACCACGTTAAACGTGGTGTGGTCGCAATGTCCTCCATGTGACATGATACCTTTGGCGGTGGCAGACTAAGCATTTGGGAGCCTTGTCCCTGCTTCTAAATTACGAAGGCTCCCTTCCGGTCACTTCCACTAACTGGTAGAGCCTAACTCAGGGTTCAGTACAGGGAAGCATGCTGTTGCAACAACAATAACCAAGGGTTAACTAGCATATATCATTACTCTTCAACTAGCGAGTAAAAGAATAAAGAAAGCTTCTAGATAAAGTCTATTAAGTCTTCAAATCGTAAATGAAAGTTTGGTGTCTGAAGGCACACGTTTGGTGTCTAGGGCCGCAACGGCATGGTTAGTTAGGGAGTCGTTCTCATTATCGGAAGGGAATGAGTTCGAATCATTGCTTATCCGAAGATCTGTTGTGTTCACTAATGGCGACTGAGGGCACGTATAAAATATGTTATGGTCACAATATCCTCCATGTTCTTATTCCAAATTAATTCCTCCGGGGGTGGTTGGAGCCAGGCTTCAATCTCTAAATATGAGACCCAGATGGTGCTGCCATCTTTGAGCCTCGTGGGGTGTTCTGTTCAAAAAACGGAAGACACTCTTTCTGAGTCATTCTCCCAGTCCCTGGCGGGCGAGCTTGGTTTCCCCAAGTGTCATAAGTAACAACAACAACAAGTCCGAATCCATGTTGGTTATGCGACGTTGAGAAGACCTATCTATGCTCCTCGAAAGAATGTTTGAGCCAATGGTATTTCAAACTGCGGCACTTCATAGGGCAAAAGAATGTTTAACACTATATTAGTAGATATATCAAGACTGTTAACATTTAAGTGTGCTGAAATATTTTTATTATTAAATAAGTGGGCTTATATTACCAGATTTCATTAGTTCTGCTTATAACTAGGATGGATAAAATGTTTATTTTTACATATCAATACAATATCTTCATTATCTGATATCCATACTTTTCAGCGAGGAACCAAGAAAGGAATTTTTCCGGAATTAATCCACTCAATCTCAATCCATGTACTGCGGCTGTTGCAGTGAAAGCACCTTACCGCGGGATGTTCTGATGGAGAGGAGCTGCTCCGTTTTCGAAAAGGCAAGGGTGAAAGTCAAGCGTGGAGAAGGGAGTGGGGACGGGGCGAGAAAATTCCTGGGGAGAAGAAGTGCATAAGGTGTCTACAAATGCCAGAGGGATGCCAGCAGAATGACGTCACAAAAGAATTCCAGGACTTCTCGCGTCTTTTCTTATTTTTGTTTCTTCCCTTCCACTCGCATCTTTCGGATGCTTGAGAGAAGCGTAGATTGGGTGGATCCAAGCGACAAAAACACGTAACACCCACAATCATTGTTGGTTCCCCTCAGTGAAGTGACTATAGGCACACTCCTCCCACACTAATTACAGAAATTTTAGATACAAATAAGTCAATAGAAAACAGAAAACAATTAACAGAAAAGAATGTTTTTTTATTCTCTTTATATATATATATATATATATTACTGATTTTTTTTCTTTCCACAGATTAATGTTCTATTTTAAGAAATAGACAAGCAACCCACCCTGTTTAGTGGGCAGAGTACCTGACTGCGGATAGGGAGGTCCTGGGTTCGAATCTCGGTTGGGGTACTTTCCTTGTATGAATGGTTGTCTACCCTATAAACGGGTACCCATGGCCTGTGTGTACTGAGGAAGTCGGACTCCACACCACATTATGGTTCATTGGAAAAGTGGAGCAGCGCACCCCATATTGCCAGTCTGGCTGTACTCGACGAAAAAAAGTAGAGAAGCAGAAGATAATATAAAATAATTCAATATATGTATTAATAATAAATATATAGAAAAATCTTTGGCTTCACTTTAATCATTTATTTTTTGTTGGACGTTTATTAATTACATTTGCTTTTATTGAATGAAATTTATTCTATGATGTACATAGGTATGCAGTATAAAACATTTTAAAGTAAACTCTGTATTATTTAATATTTATTTTTATACGATTAATATTTATATTTAATATACGTGTTTTATAGTAATATTTGTGGTATGGATAAACACTTTTCATAACAGATATTGTAATTATGACATAATGAATAAACACTTCCTTTAGGAAAATGCAAAAAAAGCAATGAAAGTAGAAAAGAAAAAATCGCAACTTATCCGATGCTATTTCATATAAATCCATTAATATAGTCATTTGTAAATATGTTATTAACCTCTCACCAAATAAGAACTATTTAATTAAAAAATATTATCTAATAAAAACTATTAACCAAACACGAAAGGATTTTAAATTTTTAACTGTATTTGTAGTTGTTTCTCGGAACTAATGAATAAAAAAGATCAATAATTTAACAATAACTAATTATCTAACAAAAATATTATTTAACTTAAAACTACCTTCTACAAGAAACTCTTTACTTTTAATAATCAATAATTATAACAATATATTATTTACTAATAAAAAATGATTCAATGAATTGCTTAGCTACATTATCTTAAAAAAATAGTCTTTAATCAATACTAATGAACTATTCACTAAGCAAGTAGTATTTCATTTTTTAGATATTAACATGAAATGGTACGCAACTAAAATTCCATCGTAACTTACTATCTTATAAATACTTATTTACTAAATAAAAACAAATTAAATAATAAGAACTAAAGAATTTGAATACGAGATTATTAATTGATAAAGAAATTGTTAATCTTAGGTCAAGAAAAGCAAATTTAATTTATATAAAATTTAAAAACTTATTCAAAGCACTTTGATTTGCAAGAAATTATTCATTCAGCCTAAAAGTATAAATAAATACATAAACTCGCGTGACTATGTTATCTAACTTACAAGTAACTATTATTTCTCAGCTTAAAATTATAAATAAATATATAAGTTACATACATATGTTATCTAACTTGGAAAAAACTATTTTTTCAAACTAAAACTGTAAGAATATACATAAGCTATGCGTACTTGTTAGAATATATTATGCAAATATGTTAACATTATATATATCTTCAATCTGTAACTATAGAGATAAGTAATGTATATTTGTTACTATATTTAATAATATAAAAACAAATTATTTAAGAAAAAGTTATTTCTAAAAAATAAAAATGATAATTTACGGCTATTACTGAACAAGAAACTATTCAATGTGGACTTATTGAATGAGTTTTATGTTGCCATTATGTAAACACATAATTAAAAAAGATAACATCAAATACAACAAACTTTCAAATGCTTCTGACATTTTTTTCGTAAGACTTACCAAATAAACTCACATGCATATTTTCTATTACACATCTTTATGAAATTCACGTCACTTACTTTAGAAATATTTATCTAGAACACATAAAACATAAAAAGAAGTTACAAAAAAAAAAAAAAAATTATTTTTATGTAATCTTTCTCGAAGTAAATTTCACACCGTTTCTTTCTTACTAATTCTGAAATACTCATATACATAAATATTTGTATCTTAAAATTACTTCTACTATTCATTGACTAAAGTAACTTTAATTATTGTATAATTTTTTGATAACTAAGGAAATTAGATAAGAATCTTTCAAACACAGAATGAAGTCCGAAGGAACTGGCAAAACAAGCCAATATGGTATTCTAGGAACGCATTTGGCGATAACAGCAAGGAATTCAATGTCAACAACTAAATCTTTCTAGCTCTTAAATATGAATTCATATCACTCTTGTAAAAGTAAATTATTAGTTCAAAGATTTGCCTCTGTACGGCCATTTTTTGTACACGAGGGTTAGTTCATTCGATGTTATGCTGAATCAACAGCAAGCTTTTAATCGAAAGGGTTGAATACCTTAAAAAACTTGGCGATCTTATGTGTGGCTGTAAGGATTATTTTAGTTGTGATTACAGTACCTATAATATATACAGAAAAATAAATTTGTTGACCTTAAATCTCAATTAGCAACGCGAATTATCAAGCCTGTGCCAAGAGTTTATTCAGAAGATTGAGAAAACATAAATATGAAAAACATTTGCTACATATGTTATATAATTTCAAATGTAATAAGTCTGAATAAAAAAATTAATTCAACTTTGTCTATTTGTAAAAATTTTCATTTGGAATGAAAAACTTGAATAGATGGGGGAGAATAAATTTCATATCCTCTTTCAATTTTGTAAAAATTTTAGAACAACAGGTACTAAAGTAATTGTTATTCTTAAATATAGATGTATGTCCCATAAACGAAAGCAATTTCAAATAAGTTTTTTTTTTAACCACTAGTTTAAACTTACATTATTAATTTTGAAACGAGTCAACTCTTAAAACACTGACTATTTTTAAGAGCTAAATCTACAGCCACTATAGTAGTGCATTTATAAAAATTGAAAAAAATAGCATCGTTTGAATCGACTGTAAAGTATAAAAATTTACTATTTGATTTTTACAACATGTGAATCTTCCATAATTATAAGAAAAATTTCGTAAAATTAACTTTTTCTTTAAAAAATTAAAATTATTATTTAAAAAAAAAATAAATACTTTTTCATGAGCTATATTTAAAAAACATTAATCGGCTCGTTATTGAATTTTAAGAGTTGCAACTAAAATTACAACAATTTAAAAACCTCGCACAATTTTGAAAATCAGGCGATTATATCATACTTAATAATATTCTTATCATTATTGATTTTTCTTTTAAGCATTCCATTTATTAGTTTTTAATATTCATAAATAAAATTTTATTAAAGAGACAAAAGACAAAAAATGAAACCAAATTTGGTTTTATCCTTATTATGTTTTATTATTTTATTTTTAATTTAAATTGGAAAGCTGTTTAAAGAAAGTATCAAAATGTTCGTCTAATTTTTTAATAAAAAACTAATGATTCATCTTTGAAGAATAAATATAAGAAATATTATTTAATGATTTCATGTTATTTATTTCATATTTGAAAAACATGTCTGCGTCCTGAACTCTGTGTTTATAACCGAGCACGTTTACAATTTTTATTTAATGCTCCTCCCACTATCCCTTGCTAAAGCGAAAGACAGAAGAATAGGCCAGAAAGCGCCATCTGTTGACTCAGGTGATATTGACTCAGGTTCATTGTTCTGCACCTGTGGCCGAAGGTGACGTCAATAAAATATCCACGATTAAATTTGGATGTATTCATCGGGCGAAATAATAATACCGATTCTTATCATTTCTGGCCTCCTCACGCGACGCTTAAAAACAAATCTGCATCCTATTTGCATTTAGTGTTACAATCAATCTCATGCCTTGTTTATAGGCAAAAAACGTCAGAATTATTCTATTACTTCTGAAATACATTTGACTGGAATATTTTGTAATATATATAGATTAGGTTGGGCAAAAAGTTATCCATTATTTTTTCTGTAGACGTCTGTAGTGATCGATATCTCGTGAGGTATCTATCAAACAATTTCAGATTTATGCTTGTTGGAAAGGTGATATTTGACACTAAAATATTCTCTTGCGGTTTTTTTGTTAGATTAATTCAGTTACGAGTACAAGGTTTTAAAAATGGAAGACAACAAACAGGAAATTCGATACATTTTAGTTTTTCTTTTATAATGGCGAAAAAGATACTCGGGTGGCTAAAATTGTGAAAGGTGTTTCTATATAAGACTGTAACAACCAGTTACGTACAATTTTTGTTTCGTCGATTCCACATTATTGATGTTAGAGATGCACCTCGCATGTCATCGTCGAAAATGTCTATAAAATATCAAAAATGATCGAAGTTAACCGCATGTCAGCAGTCGTAACGAGCAAGACCTAAAAATCTACATGAAAGCTGTTTAAACCTTTTTACAAAGCGAATCCAAAAGAAGTTACATAAAGTTCACGTAAAAATAACGGATTTCTTTTTCCCCAACCTAATAAAAAAAATATGTAACTATTTAGGTGATTCAAATTTTAAAACTCATTTTGTAAATTTCACTTTGTATAGTAGTTATATGTTTCATTTTTTTGCCATATGTAAATAATCTTATCTGATTTTTATATTTATATAGTATTTATCTTTGTTCCAAATATTAAATGATTGAGCGAAATATTAATTAATCTTCGAATATATATATATATATATATATATATATATATATATATATTTGAGCAGTATCGGTATGTGTCTGAAGTACTGTACAAAACTGGGAAATAAAGTCAATATATTATAATTGTAATTTGATTGTAGTACAATTATGTTCAGATATCTTTAAATCGTATAAATTAAGTATTTGACAAACTTTCTTTTCCATAATAGGGGTGTTAACAATTCCCAGAAATTTAGTTTAGTTTGTTTCACATTTCATTAAAGTAGATATGTAACGTGAAAGAAAGCCTTTATGTGCTGTGCTAAAAATACTTTTTATTGTTATTTATTTAATTTTATTTTTTAAAATTTCATTTTATACGATATTTTTTTAAAATTTCTCTGTTTAATTCATTTTTAATTGAGATATTATTTTATAGTAAAATAGTTTTCAATAAATATGGTAAATATATTTATTGGTAAACCGGTTTCTAATGGAAATCAAAAGTATTCTGGGGTGTTTTAAATATATATCTATCAAATTCCAACATTTTAAAAGTTAAATAAAATCATTCAGTAATTCATTTTAAGGTTTTCAAAAATAAGATTTAAAAAAAGTTCCTTTTTATCACTTCATCTTAAAATATATCCGTATATATTATCCGTATATATTTTAAAATGAACACTGACTTCTTTTCTTAGACGGTTCTAATGGGGCTTAATTATAATTAATGCAAGAACACAGGTATGTAAAATTACGAAACAATTAAATACTGAATTATTTTAAATTCAATACCTATATGTTGATTCTAAATTACAGAAAGTATAATTAAAACATAAAGTATAATTATACATAAGTACATAAAGTATATATTTAAATTTAATTATACATAAAGTAAAATTAAGTTTAAAGTATATAAAAAATATAATATAAAAAGCATAAAGTATAATTAAAACAGTTACTATTCTATTTCATTGGCACAAATCACGCCGTGTTGACTGTTTAGGTGACAACTCGTGGAAAACAGCTAAAGCAATAGTAACTATTAGTTGAAAAAATTTATTTTGAAAACCTTTATATTTTTTTTTTAATTATATTTAATTGGCGATATTTTGTTTCGATTATTAACACCATTGGCGACATTATCACCTGAGCTGGTGAAATAGAAAAGTAATCTAAAAAATAAATAAATTATATTGTTAGAGTAAAGGTTTTGTCTTACATTAAAACAAGTTTGATGCTGCACCTGTAGATTGATATTTTGAATTTATAGGCATTTAATTTGCAACCATAGCTACAAGATTAATTTACTAACTACAAGATTAATTACTTTTACTTATTGTGGCATAATATCTTTCCATTGGCATGGAAGCTTGGAAGAAACTGCCAAATTAGTGATCGATTTCATTCTTTGACCGTATCCGCTCGGTACCGTAATAAAACTTAAGATATATATCTGATTGCCTGCACCAGCTTATTGTGTATCATTAGGATATTATTGAGAATATGAATATATAGTGAATATAAATAGTCTTTGGTGATTGCCAACATAAATATTGATTACCACCAAAGTCCTAGCAACTGGATGTAATGTACCAAGGTAATGCATAAATGCGGCCACTGAAAAAATTATGCGCATATTATGGTTAGCAAGCAGTATGTTCATTACATAACCATCATACAAACCCAAAAGCAAATCTGATGTACTTTCGTATACATTAATAAATGCTAGCTTTAATTTCTTTCGACAGATGTGGTGTTGATGATAATAGAAGAGAATGCCTACTACCATTCAGAATGTCAAGACCAGGACATTTGATTATTGCTTAAATTTATAAAACACTAAATTTGCATGCGTTTTGTGATATATTATGAACATTCACTAATTTTCCGCTACATAAATATGCATAAATCTAAATTTATAATGTAATATATATTTGCGAATTTAGCATCAAAACAGATTCCACCATTTTGGAATAATAGTTCGGCAAATTTAACCCTTATTGGCGAGTTTTTAGTTACTGACCTTGAAGACGAAGCCTTAAAAATTTTTGACAAGATTTTAAAAATGGATGGCAAATAATTTCTAGTATCACCGTATCTCCATAATGTTGTGTAAGAATGATTAAAACAATCCATTAATTTTCTTAGTTATATAGCCATCCCATAAAACATAATAGCATATAATATTGCATAAACACAAAAAAAAACATTTCAAAATGTTCGAAGATTCGAATAAAACACACGTACCTGTGGCATGCGAAATAAACGAGCTGCCGGAATAGCTTAATTTGCTCGAGTAATTAAAAGGCCAAAATTAAGTGGCGTGTGGTAATTTCAAACCCGTAACCAAATGCTCTGTGAATTTTTGTTATAGTCATTAATCGATACGGTCTGAAAACTATAACCCGTGCCATTGGTCGTCTATTTACTAAAAATGAAACTAAAAACGCGACGTCACTCAAGGAAATTCGGAAACTGGGAATTTAATAATTTGCTACGGATGGTAGGAGACTTTGGTTGAGGTTTTCTTTACTTTTTCATTAGTTAGATTCATATGCAGTCCATTTAGATTGAAAATTTGCAAGATTTTTCCTTTAAATTAATTATTTCATGCTCAATCATGAGACAGGAAATTGGTTTGCAAGGAACCATGTTGTAATTTTCCATAATTTATTAGGTATAATTATATGCACAAAGAGTTTTTCTTAAGAACTTTATTAGCTATGATATAGTTCATAGAATCCTTTGCAGTTAACTGACTATTGAGTTGAAGCTTTTTCTCGGTAAAGGATCTGGGAAAAGGAAAGTCATGCCAACAATAAAATCGCAGGAGTGTCATTCTTTACATTAAGAATAAAAAAGGAGTTTAAAAAAATAATTTATGATATACTTATTTTTGCGGATTTTTTAAAAGAAATTTATAAATAATGAGCTAAAACAGTTCAAAAATTAAATATCTCCTGTTATTCCTATAGTTTTTAACAACATCATGAACACCGGAAAAAATAAAATAAAAGACTATTTTTAATAAATGTGATTCTATAACCACGCCAAGGATCTGACGCCAAGATGATTGAATTCGCCAAGCTATTATTCCAAGATGGCGGACACATGTATAAATTAGACAAAGTTCAACTTATTTTTGAATTATTACTAGGGAATTATTGTCACTACACAGAAAAAAAGTCGAGCTAATGAAGATCAACATGGTTTTCGAGAATATGTTTTCTTAAGCATTCTTTCATATTCAGGAAAACGAAAAATCCGAACTTTTTCAGAAAAAAGCATATAGTTTATGATTTTTTTTTTCTATTTCTGTAAGGTCAAACTAATTTATAATTCCAATTTCAATTCAATTTACCTGTAGTTTATAAATTGCATTTTAACTTTTCAAGTAACATTAACTTATTTTTTTGTGAGTAGGAGAAAAATTGAACTAAATTACATTTTGTTTATTATATTTTTGTGAGAATTTTGTAATTAATTTTTATGAGATTTACAATGTCAACTTTTATAAATCAAATAAATCATTTTATAAATTTGAATATTAAAAAATAATCAACCACACTGGTTATCAAAAATTCTCATTATTGATATATTTAGCGATGCATAATTTTTATTCTACAAAATGGCGCCATGAATTTTTGACCTTTGAATAAGCGTGGGCAATTGCCCCATTGTACTTCCACCTATGATTGAAAATACACACCCTGTCTAAATCTACAGCAGACATAACTCGCCAAAAACGAATAAAATAAAATAAACAACATCGGGTTTCCTTTTTCGAATTTGATTAATTAACTTTAGAAAGACTTTTAATTGAATGTTTTTGCATATCCAGGAAATAAAATCTAATTGAAAAATATTAAAATTTGAAAAATTCTAAATTAAGTATAAAGATAATAGACATAAAACTTAATTTCAAATAGCATTTTTATCGGTAGTTATTATCATATATATGATTGAAATTGTTCTAAACTTTGATGTGGTTCGATGATATTTTGGAGTGAAAATTAATTTTGCATTTTTCAAATGCCAATGATGTTTTTACATAAAATTATAGATATTTGTTGGCAACCTTGTGGAAAAAAAAAATAAATAAAAAAAGGAATTGCGACTATGAAAGAAAAAAAAATAATGCAATAACCAATGGTAAAAAGTCAATAAATTTCTTCCTTAAAATCAGATATTAATTAAAAATCTCGACTTTGTTTCATTCATTTATATTAGTATTTCCTATTCATCAAACTGAAAATTCTTTATTCTTACGTAATTTATATCCATAAATTAATTTTGTATAAAGTAATTAACGGTATAAAATTTCGTTTTTTTTCAAATATTTCTCATTCAAAAAGCATTGTTTTATACAGTTACTTCGTTTTTTTATTAATTAAATTACAATATAGGAAGCTTTGTTTATGTGTCTCTAATGGAAAACTTGACTCTGAAAATGAAATATAAATTTTTCTCTAGTAACAACCACTGCAGACGCACATAGAGGAAGCAGAAATTTAACAGCCGTATCCAATAGAAGATTAGATGTCTCCTACTTCGTGTCTGAATACTATGTTACAGTCACAGTGATTCAATAATGGAATCGAATGCTATAATTTACTTTTCGAATAGTTATAGAATCACAGTCATATTTGCTCTCGAATCAGACTAAATATAACTAAATAAAATTTTAAAAAGATTTGTTAATCTAAATTGAATTTTGATTTTTCATAATTTATTTTATGTTAGTTATAGAGCTTATCATTTTTTTCCCTTCTGGAATAAAAAAAAACGTACTGAAATTTAATTTAATTTACTTTTTACGTTTACAAACAAATTGTAGACACAACGTTAGAAATGGAAAATACTCCTCATTCATTTATTTATTTAATTTTTTTTTTTACATTTTGTTATCATTAAATTTTTTTCCTGACATTTCTTACATAAATGTGAAATTTTTTTTCTCTTTTACATTGTTTACTTTTTAAGAAAATTTTTACATTCAAACAAAATGAGAAAAAAATTAATTATCTCTTAAGATTAAACTTTTTTTTAAATCTTATTAAGATTTAAGTGATTAAATAAATTCTTAATAAAAACATTTTTAATAAGTAGCGTAAAAAATATTTTTAAAAAATTTGAAAGAATTTTTAAAACATCTTTTAAATGACAAATTTTATAATAATAAATTAAAAAAAAAATTAAGAAAAAATGTTAAAAACATTAAAAATTTTTTTGCATTTTTTATTTTAATATTTTTTCAAATTTTGTGTAACGAAATTAAAGATATAATCCCATAAGATATGTAAAAAAAAATAATAAATAAATAAAATCTTATTTAGAATAACAAAGTCAGTATGGCATAACTACAAACAACACTAAAAAGTTTTTATTACTTATTCTTAATTTATTTAAGAATAAATTACCCATTACATATTGAATCAAATTAAACATTTTAAAAATTTGAATTAAATTTTTCTTTTTGCAATTTCAAAATCATTCCCCAAACAAAAAAGCGAATTTCTATCTATTAAAATTGAAAGTTATTGATCATAATCAAAGACTGACAAGTTAATTTCAATTCTGACGACTTATTCATGAAAAAAAAAAAAAAAAAATCCACTTTGAATATCTGCTTTAATATTCATGAATTAGATTTTGAATGAATTCTTTGAAGAGGAAAAGAGAGTATAATCTCTCAGCTAAAATATTCCCTCAAAAATAGACTTTCTGTGAACACTTGGTTGAGAGTCCATTCACTGATGGATTCACATAAAAAGTTCTCGCTATCAGGACCGATGGCCCCATTTCTGCCGTTCACCATGACAGGAACCCACTTAATTATAGTAACCTGTCTTTTTGTTTGACCCATTTTCTTCTCCAGTCATGACAGGTAGAGTAGGGCGTGTGACATAATCTCGTCTGCTTTCCACTCTCGACTCACGGTCGCTTCTACCTCTTCTGCCAGATAATTGATTAAATTCTTACACGTGGGAGATTTCTGCTTTCTTTCCAAAGATTTTTATATATTTTTTTTTAACAGAAATAATTTGTTTAGAAAAGTGGTAACATTGCAGTATGAAAAAATACTTTCGATTCTAATTTATTTGTTTTGAAATGGCAACACTGAGGCTTTGAAAACGATAATTGTCAAAAATGTAAATTTTCAATGGATGAATGAATAAATTTGAAAAATGATAGATAATCGTTATCGTTTTTGTTTTGCAAAGTAAAAAAGATATCAATGTATAAACTTTTTAATGTCGAAATTTGGCATTGAGTACTTCAGTTGTGACGATAAAAAATTTGAAGGGAGATATTGCTTGATATTTTTCACTTCTTTAATTATTTTGCTCTCGTTTCAATCTTAGAAAATTTTATTCCAACTCTAAATTTTAAAACTTTGCTTTTGAATCGAATTTTTAAAGACATGACTAATATTTCTTAAATCTTTTTTTTTTTTTTTGCCTGAATTTTTTTCATTCCATTTTCAGTTTCAGTTACATTTTTTTCTTGTCTGCAGTGGAATATAATATATAGCATTATCCATAATGTTCGAATCCATGGAAAAAAATTGTATAATCTAAATAAATCAGGCTCGATTCCTAATCCAAATTAAAAGAATATGTGTTAATATTTTTCTATTATAATATTGCAAAGGAGTGTTTCGAAAAGGCAAAATATTCTATAATAAGATTTGAAAAAAAAAATTCTAAGCATTAAAAAAAAAAAGTAAAAAGAGAAAGAGATTATTATATCGAAAGAAATCACTTCGTCATTTAACAGTAGTCCAAAATATATTTACTTGCACCTTTAAGGTTTTTCCGATACTTTCCACATTACAGTACAGATCCATAATATTTTTTTTAAAAAAAATCTAAGCCGTTAGTGAGGGTTTCGATTCCACTTCTTGAGCATAGGAATAAATCAAAAAGAGAATCGTGTGTTTATTCTTAAAATTTTCCCTAGGTCTCACCTAAGCTATCAACAACGGTTCATTGAACTGCAAATGCAAACACGGAAAGAGGCATAATCTATTCATAATAATGACAGTCCAACGATTGATTCATATAGCATCGCAGCATTCAAATTTCAATAATGCAGTCTCGTTGTTTGAGATATTTCATGTTTTAAAAGTGGCCCACGTTGGTGCTTATATATATATATATATATATATATATATATATAAGACCTAGTTAGAAATATCATCATGCTTGATTTAAATTGATTTATCGTGAGTTTTTTCGATTTTTCCTTTTGATCTGTATAATTATATGTTTTATCTTTTTTATATTTAAATAATCTTATCTAATTGCTTTATATTTATATTAGTTCCAAATATTAAACAATCTTCGAATACACTCACACACACACACAC
>JAPDSC010108705.1:0-14969 GCA_026290005.1 Latrodectus geometricus
AAAGATCGCTTTAATTTCATTCAAAGATATATATAAAAAAATTTCTTGATGACATTTTCTGCCATAGTTATTAATAGAGCTTATCTCAACAAGAAACGTCACTTTAATCTTGAATCTCCCTTTTGGAGAATGTTTGGTATATTATGCTTTAAGAAAGTTCACGGTACGAGTATAAATACATTACAATTTTTGCCCAAAATATCACCATTAAATTACAGTTTCTAAAATTTGAATCTTCAATTATAGTAGTTTTCATAAGTTTGGTTTCTTTGCAGCTCAATGATTATTTGTGAATACGAATGTTATTTAGACCTAATAGTTTTTATAATCGTGCAAAAATATAAATTAACAAGAATTTTGATAGAAAATTTCTTACTATTCAACATACTTTACAATTTCAACTATAATAACAATTCAAACATTACGTGAATGACTTTCTAAATTAAAAATTACACCTACATATTTCTCGGTATTACTTTTCTTTTAAGACAACAAATTTGAATTAATTTCTAGATGCTAACATTTATTATTTTTTTCCACAAGTTTCACTTAAATTTAACTATAAAATAAAAATATTAGAACTTTTTTAAATTCATATTTGAATGAAATTATTACAAATTTATTCATAAAATACGATGAGATTCATGGTTGTCAAAATAAAAATAATTAATAAGCTTTCATTATCCCTACATTTTAAAAAGTTAATTTAAAATAAAATATGAGTGTTTGGTAACAATATATGAAATAATTCTTTACGGAATATATTAAATCATAGTTCTTAGACCATGTATGAAGCACTTAAAATTTGATAAGAGCATGGATTAAAATATAGGAAACATTTATAATGGTAAATAAAATTTAAATTTTAACCAAAATATTAAGATTCAGACTTCTCAATAAATTTTATTAGTTTGATATTTGAAAGAGTTTATTTATCATAAAAAATTAAACAGGAGTATATTTCTTACAACTTAATAACTCAATTTTATTTAAGAATTTTTAGAATGTCATAAAATATATTTAAATTCAAGTTAATAGTTTACTTCAAAAAATTATCTTACAATGCTTTTTAAGTTAAAATTTAAATATTAAATGAAATTAAGAAAGATTATTTGTAATTCTTGTCAATTTTAATTAAATATGATTTAGTATAACCTTGTAATTCTTAACTATATTATCTGTCATAAATTTAGAAAAGTTTCACCTTGCTATCACACTTAACAAGTTTTATCGATCATAAATCGTTTTGTAATATACTAAATAGTTTTGATTGCTCAGATTGCTAATTGCTTTAGCAGCGATTAGAATTTAAAAAAATATTTGGGTCAAAGTATTGTCATTTAGTATATTAGAGGAAATAAGAATTTTTTATACATAAGCTACTTTATCTTTTTGGCTATTCCACAAGTGTAATTACAGTAACTTCATTTTAATTTAGAACCACTGACAGTCAACCCTTGCTCATACATAGATTAAAATTTTAAAAATGAAGGGAATATATCAAAGCAAAATTTAAGTAATGAGTTTTTTTATATAAAACTATTTTTTACCGACTCATTAAAAACTATTTGACGAAATGTTGTAGTAAATTCTATATCAGTGTTTTATATTAATTTAATGAATCAAGATGAATATGACGAACTATGCAATCCATTTAAGAATTTAGTGATGAACCAATATATTTTGTATACTGGTGACTGGAATGCTAAAAATTGGTACAGCTTATTCCTGATTATGTTCGGTTGCTTAGTGAATACAGGCAATTTAAGCATTTTCAATTATATGTTCCAAATTAGGATAACAAACATTGAAACATTGAATGATTCTTAAAATTAACAAAAGTAATACGCAATGAAGTTTTAAAGGAAAGTAAATGGAACATATTTATTTACAGGTGTGGATGAATGCAATAAGTTTTTAGGTTCAATAGAAATTAAATTAGTTGGTTATAAAAATTACTCATCCCTTTGGAGAATAATTTTAGTATGTATTTTATCATAAACATTAAAAAATTATAATATTAAAAAATATATAACATAAAAAGAGATTTAAATTAGGCAGTTGTTTCATATGAATGTGAGCCTGAATGAAATATAAATTTTATAAAATTCATGAGACTAATAGTTATTGCTGGATTTTTCTTATTATTGCTTTTAAATTATTAAAATTAAATTTTGGGCTGTCTTTATTAATGATTTTTAACGTGTTTTTAAAAAATAAATCAAATGTTTCAAATATTTATGACCGGAAGTAAGGCGGCAGGTCAGCTGTTAATAATTGAAGTCGCATTCTTCTAGTTCTGATTTTAGGCCGCGGTGGCTGTCGAATTGTATTAGGGTCTGAAAATAATTTTAAGATTTAATAAAAAAACATGGCAATCATTTTAATATATGAATAAGTTAAAATCCCATATGAAGCTTAGAAATTATTAAATTTAATAATTATCAAAATAAAAACTCACTCTTAATAAATCTTCCCCTGCTGTCTCGCAATTGAGTGGGAGGTTTCTTTTTTGGGCGGCCTCTGGGTCTCCCCTGGTATATCGCTCGTTGTGGGGGAGAACCTCTGTCTGAAGGGGGAGTTGGTGGTGGCTGCCTACTAAGGTAGTTTAACAGACCTTGGGGCAAGCCAACCTTGAGCATTTCAACCTCACCCCTTTTTTTCCTCCTCCTACGAGGTGGTGGTGGTGGTTCTGGTGAGGCAACTTCTTGTTCATCTGGAAGACAGTATCAATGAGAAATAGTTTAAAATTTAATCATTTTGAAAATTGATTTCTATTATAATAATTAATGTCTTGTTTGTTTACAAGGACGTATTTAACTACTTATTTTCTTTTATGAAACCATAAGTTTGAATATTTAATACTAAAATAGTGCATTTGAAACAGATCTATAATTAGTGTCTTAAAAATTGCTATGTTATTAAGGCCACTTATTGTTAAATGGATGCCTAAATAAAACCTGAATAATTAATAACAGTGAAATTTTAGTTTCTGAACTTTTAGAAAATCATATATTTTAAAAATACTTGAAACAATATTATGTAAGAAAAAAAATATGTATTGATAACAATCAGTAATTTGAAAACCATTTGCATTCAACAATTGCTGTCAAATAAAGTCAATTTTTTTATGTAATTATAAATCACTGAAAGCAGTAAAAAGCATTTTAGAAACAATGTTATAGAAAGACATTTTACTATGCACACTATTTTACAGAGCAAAAATTTTCAGTGGTTCTTCACATTGAAGTGAAATCCCATCCATTCACAGTGAAATCTGCTCAAAAGAATGTTCATGTAAGTGCTTGGAACTTACACAGCCCTCACAACAATGAGTAAAAGTATTTAAGAAAGGTGATAAAGTTCAAATATGAATGCAGATCCATTAAAAACTTTATTCCTCTTAATTCGTCAACTTAAATGGTTTTATTTAGTTTGTACATAAACATAGCACTGCTTTTAAAGCAACTATTTCTATTTCTATGACGAAAACAAATTTATTCTATGGATAATGATCAATGTACGATAAACGCCCTGAAGTAGTCATTGATAAAATGTAGAAATATATATGTTCCAGAAAAGTCATTTCATATAATTTTTGTCTTCAATATTTATTTCAGAATAAATTTCTCTGAAACCTAAAATTAACGTATGATCATAAAAAATTGTTAACTAGAAAATAAGTTAATTTTGAAATTTAAGCAGATACAATTAAGATTCTTCAAATGGTCAATACTTTGTACCTTTTTCTTAAATAAACGATACATCAATTGTCAATTTAAGGGTCTGCAAGAGGCTTACAGTCAGAAAAAATAACAGTAAAATGTAATTATATTCAAAATATGTTATTTTCTAAAATTATATTTATAAATTATTACACTATTTAAAACAAACCATCTTTTATATTACAAAACCTTTTTTTAGCCAGATATCTTATAATGGTAACAAACTAATATTTAAGAAAAACTATTAATTAGTATCTAGGAAGAAGTAAGATCTATAAATTATCGATTCGTTTTAAAATTAATGTTTTTAGAATACTCTTACTTGGACACATAAACGATGTCGTCAAAAAAAAAAAAAAAAAAAAAAAAAAAAAATCACAATCTCACCAAGTTTGTAGTGAGTATTTTTTCTGTCAGAGCGGGTGTATTATCTTTCTAATTGGGTTAGAAAGCCAGAATTCATAACTGGTTGAAAATTTCAAGAAATAAAGAGAAAAAGTAAATTCCTTGAATGTTAGTTCATCTGTTATAGCTCTACAATGTACTTTCTAATTCTTTTCATTATACTGAAGAGTAATGAAAAGAACCATTGTTAAAAGGCATTTTGTAGTCGTATTAGAAGTACAAGCACAAAAATTCATAGAATGAAATTGTTTGCTCGTGTGTCAAGTAACTAAATAGGCACAAACTGAATATTTATAGATGATGTATAAACTTTGAGTTTGTGGAACTTTTCATGGATTTTTCATGAATATACTACATACAATAATTTTGAAATTAGTTCAACAATGTACTTTCTAATTCTTTTCATTGTACTTACTGAACAGTAATGAAAAGAACCAGTGTTAAAAGGCATTTTGTAGTCGTATTACTAGTATAAGCAAACTTTATGACTTTTCAGAACTTTAAGTATTTTTCATGTGTATACTACGTACAATATCTTAATTAGCTTGTTCATGTGAATTAATCAAATATGCAAGTCCCTATACACACTGGGCTAGCATACATGCATGAATTAAGCATGAATTTGTGATAAACTGAATACACAACATGAAATTGCCAGTTATTAAAACAGAAATATTTTGTACAGTAAACATAAAGCAACATATACTATACTGCTACATTTTTTATGTTTACATGCATTAAGAAAAACAGTTTGGAATTTACCTGATGATGCATGTGGCTCAATTTGATCCAAATCATCATCGTCGTCAACACCACGATGTGGAAGCTGAATGGGATGTGGAAGCTGAATGGGATGTGGAAGCTGAATGGGATCTGGAAGCTGAATGGGATCTGGAAGTTTTCAGAATATAAAATCAAGAAAAATTTGTCATTCACATGTTAACTAGTAATACTTTTTATTATAAGTCAAATACATTTGTCTAACAATATTAGTGTTCAAAATATATGAAAAATTCTTAATATATATTAATTTGATAAATTTATCTGGTCATTTTTTTAAAACTGCTAAAATTACACTAAGACTTGAAGTTTAAAGTGGAATCTAAACCCCTCTACAAACACACAAGCCCAAGGAGAAATTCGAACAAAGTGTTGACGATCAGAAGAAATGAATTCGTAGTCCTAGACCAGAGATGGTTAAACTTATTCGAACACGGGCCGAAAATTAAAAAAAAATTGGTGAGATAAGATAATGTTAAACAAAATAGAAGTATTACCATTTAAATATATTAATATGAATGAAATTGTGATTTCATTTTTAAAAATTCCTTATATTGAGTTTCAATGTGAGATGTACTGATTCTAAAACTAGACTAAATGTTCACTTGGCATAATCTACTTATGAAATAATTCTTTTTTTCATAGTTGAAAATAATTGTTCATATATACAAGAAATGTAACAAATACAACAAACATAGCACCGATTTTTTGGGCTTAAGATATGAAATTTCTGAGATTTCCCGCTCGCATCCCACAAACATTTCGCATACCACAAAGCATTCCTCATAGAAGAACGACAGAATGTTGTCGTTCAGCTGCCAAACTTTCTCAAAAAGACATCCTGCCCCAAGTCATCTTACTTTCGTGTAACGCAGTTCAGAGTAATCACCCTCTAAGCACTGTAGAAAATCTCGAAATTAAATGAGTACACCGACTAGATCGATTAATATTTACAAACTTCACAATTCCATCAACCATTGGTTTCAAATTGAATGCAGATTTACACAAAGCATTTTAATGTATAAGAATGTAGAAAACATTGCTCCCAGGATATTTTTAATTAAAATTGCTTAGATTGAAAAGTTGATAAAAGTTCTCATATGTCTGCTCCCCGAGAGAGAACGCTTGTTGGCGCCAATTCCACTTTGAAAGCTATCTGTGTTAGCTATATCTGTTCGATTTATGTTAACAAAAATATAGAGAGCAAAAACATTAATGTTTTGAAAAATAGTAAGAAATTTTTAACAAAATCAAAAATTAGAATATATAAATATATTTTTCCTTTATAATGCTCTGCAACAGGAATTTACAATTTTATCCGCGAGATGGAGTTGGTCCATCCCTGCACTAGAACATTCAGTTGCAACTTCTGTTGTAAGGTAACACTTTGTTGAAGTTTATGGAACATTTAAAACTAAAAGTCAGTAATTTACTGTTTTAATACACTGTTTTTTGAAAGATATAAATGTATTTAACTGATTTAATTTAGTAATTCAGCAGACTTAAATTAGAGATTTGACTTTTTAAAATATCTAAGGAATACTGAAATCCATAGTATTCTCTTCCCTTTTTGACGATAAAATTATTCGAGCAAGACATATTAAAGAAGAGTTAGAATATAAAACTGCTTAGAAGGCTGTAGTTTTTGAATAAATTTTAATATTTCGTAAAGAATTTAAACCTACTCCTGCAGTTAATCAAACATTGTATAAATGTTCATTTAAATAATTTTTAAAAATAATCCTTAACTGCCATCGAACCACATCAGAAAGGTCAAAAATTAAAATTTTGCATTTCAACAAGTAGATATTAATTCTGCAACGAGGACACATTTTACTGCACGAAATTTGAAAGTACTTTTAATGACAAGATTTACTTTTTCTAAATTTAAATTTTCCTCAAGAAATTATACTCAACGATTTAGTTTATAACATTTCAAACAACTGAAAATAGTTTGGCAAATTTAAATCAAAATGGATCATAAACTGTTGATAAATAAGTGTATTAACTTTATAGGGAATTAAACATAATTATCACTTAGGTTTTCTGCTTTAATGAACGCAAGAATTAGTCAACTTCTATTCACTGAAGTGAAAAAATGAAGGCACTGCCTGAAGTTCATTGAATATAGTGCAATTATCATATGAAAGCGTACAAAGCAACTCTATGCAAATGCCATTAAGTAGCCCATTTTAAACGATAAAATTCATTGTAGTAGGACATTGGACTAATACAGATATCGTCTCTAAATAAGAATGAAAAGTATGACTTGGGAGACAAAATTTAAATCCATTTCATCATAAGATTTTTGAGTTGATAGAATAAATTCAAGATAATGACTGTTGAAATATTTTTACACAAGTGTGCTTTTCAAATTGAACAAAACCACAGCGTTAATTTAAAAATGTAAAACGTATAGTATTTGATTTTATATTACTAAAGCAATACCCTAAGATGGGATATTCACAAGTAACAGAACTTTCATAAAACTAAGAGCTTGAGTCGTTGAGTTTTGTGGCGCAAGGTCCAAAAAGGACAAGCTGCACAGAGTTAATCATAGGATAAAACTAATTGAGATTGTTAAGATGAATAATTAATAAGAATAAATCCTAACAATTTTATATTAAAGTAAGTTTATAGAAGCCAGTAAAAGGAGACTTAAATATCATTAAATACTCCATTGTCTTTCTGAGAACTACAACTGTTCAATACAATTTTTTGTGTCACTTAGATCACGTTTATTTTATTTTTGTGTTTCTCTTTTCTACCCTTTAAAACGGTCAGAAGTTCCTTGCCATGTTTCAGAAAGGGATGTATAAATTATTCTTTCGAATTTTGGCATCATCAGTCTTAGGTTGATTAGAAGTTGAATTAAATTTCTTTGTGCTACTAGTAGTTGAAGGTGTACTTATGGAATTTGGTGACTAATTTTTAAGTGTTGAGTGTAATGGTAAACTACCTTTCTTTGCCGAATTGATGTTTATTTAACATTTTGTTTGTAAAGTAGAACAGTATTAGACGCTAAAAATTTTTTGTATTCTTTTTTTGACTATTTACCTTTCCAAATAAATGTTCTTACTTTTTCCAGGATTCAAATAAGATTCGGAAAATGACGCATGTGAGTTATAGTTCTAACATTTGAAAATAGTGAAATTTTCACTTCCAGATTGTGTACATTTTCCACTTAGAACCAGTATTCGGACATGCCTGTTATATTATATAATTATACCGGTGTCTGAAAAGTTAAGCCCTACGTTGAATGGCAAAAACTCTGAAATCCCGTCGAATGTTTGAACAACATGATCAAGGAGTTTGTGCCGCATGATGTTTCATAAAATTTGTTCACATTTATGGTGTCTAGGTTAGAACTGCGAGGTTTGTTTAAAATTTTATGATGTTTCCACTGGAAACTCTTTTCTTCTAAGTTACTCATTATCAAAGCTAGTTCGAATCTACTTGAACAAGAAGATCAAAATTTCGTTTATTCGATTTTGCACTTACGAAATTCGAAGAATTCGTATATTACCAACAGATGTGAGTTACGGTCAAGAACATAATTGATTTTATATTTGTACTTCTTCTATCAGTCCGCAATCGCAAAGTGTTTTATTCTAGCTTTTGAATAGTGTTTAGATTAATGTTACAGGGACTAGGTATATACTAACAATTAAATAAAAAAGTTTATTATCTTTTATATTTAATTTAAAACATTTAAGTGAATATTTTTAAATTTTAACTCCAGAAGAAACTTTTTTATAGAATAAAATAAAACTTACAACTCTGTTCTTCCTCAGAGGACGATCTCCTCCTTTTTCGTATCCCTGGAATAGAAAATGAAAAAATGTAGTACTTGATTTAACCTACAATATTTACACATTTTTATGTCTCTGTAAATGCTACTTTAAAAATACTTGATACTTTTCCCTCGTTGTCTCAGTGCATTACAAATTAGATATGTATATATTTGATTATATGTATATATCTCAAATATTGCAGTGTTATTTTCGTTAATAAATTGATTCTTTTTCAATGAGTAACATATATTTAACAAAGAAAATATAGTAATAATTCCATAAATTAGTCCTTTACGCACGATAAGCGAAAACATTTAATTCATTCAAATGTTCTGAATAAAAATCTTTACTCCGATGCTTTATTAAATTTCAACAGCTGTAGTTTTTCACATAAAGGCTAATTTAATCGGTCCTGCAATTTTAAAAGGACTCCACGCCACCACAAACAACTATTCCCCAACAGATTTGTAGCCTAAATAAACTGAATCGAAGGTTAGAATACCTACCATTCTGCAAGTCAGCTTTTTAATCTAGATATTTCTAAAACATTTAAGTAAAATCAACTATAGATTTTACAAGAAATTTAAATCCCTTCTCTGATGTGAATTTTAAGAATTATTCAAATTCATTACAAAGCATGTTTTTAGTTTAAAAGCTGAAAAAATGTAAGATAGTTCTACATATGTTAATGATTTGATAATTTTTATATATTTGACCTATAAATCTAAGTAATGTGAACATGATAGATTTCCTTTCTACTTTTAAACTTAAAACACTGTAGGTAGTTTTGAGAAACAAACATCTGTGGGATTAAAATTTCATTCGACAGCTATATCATAAAAACCAAAATGAAAAATTATATATTGTAAAATTTAAAAAAGCGCATATTAAGCGAAGCCAAAAGGTAAAAACAGATACTAGGGAGATATATAAAAAAATGCCAACTAAGAAAAAAATATGTACGGAAAAAATGTAAAGTAAGTTTTTATGAGAAAAATTAAACCTAGAAAAAAAATCGTTAAAAGCAAATACAGATCTTAAAAAAATCAAATATATTTAAATGGGCTGTTTCATTAAACAAGTAATAATTTAACGTAGTAATAAGGGGAAAAAATGAAAAATAATGTGTAAGAAATGTGAAATAATCGCCACTAGAGGGCGAATACAAAAAAAAAAAAGAGAGAGTTGATGTACGTCCACCGAGTGAGTCGGTCATAGAATGGAGAAGCGCGATATTTAATAAATTTGTTATTTGTTACTGAATTGCAGTCTTTATTAAAACGTCCTGACATGGTTACGTGTAGAAGAAATTCTAGTAAGAAATTAGTTTAGTTGATACACGTAGCTAACATTTCAGAAGCGGGATATGTTTACCTTCTTTGAGAGTTTTTACGTTGGTTTTCGTTTCGATACGGATTCATGTTGCTGTGAATTATAAGACGGAATACGCTCCATCTTTATCGAATTCATAGATATAAGGATTAATTCTGAGTGAAATAATCAAGAATTTATGGTGGAGGATTTTTGAAGCTACAACGAGTTACATCAACATTGGATAAAAACGAAAGTGTGCTCAAGTGAGTGATTTTTTTTTATTTACGCTTTTGATTTCTGCTTTGTTTAACATGGCTTCGTTTCTGGCGAAAGGAAAAAAGATAGATTTAATTACTTTAGCTACTGAATTGGGAGAAAACGTTCCCCAATATTGTAAAATAATAGAATTAAAGAATATAATTATTAATTCAAAAAATTATGAGGAAGAATTTGTTAAAGTTTCATTTCATAGAATTATTGAAGAACGAAAACAGGATGAAGAGGCAGCTCGAATTTCTGAGATAGAAAAATTACGCTTACAAGAAGAAAATGCAGCTCGCGAGTTTGAGCTAGAAAAATTACGTTTGCATAATGAAAATGCATTAGGAAATGCAAATAATTCGAATTCAGAAAGACGCGATTCTTGCAGTTTGCAACAGCTTATGCAAAAATATGATGTGAATGAAGGCGATTTAAGTTTTTATCTTATATTATTTGAAAGGCAAGCCCGGCGAATAGGTTTAGATGAAGCTCATTGGGTTTTTCATCTTCTAGGACTTTTACCATACGAAATAACTCAGTGTATTGCCCGCGAACCGGACGATAAGGCAAATGATTACTATTACATCAAAGAACTTTTATTAAAAAGATTCAAATTAAGTGCAGAACGATTTCGTCAGAAATTTTATGAACATTCACGTACAATTAAAAATACATTTAAAGATTTTACTTATGAGTTACGAAATTATTTTAATGAGTGGTTAGATGGTCTTAAAATTAGAAACTTTGAGGAACTTAAAGATTTAATTATTACGGAACAATTAAAGAAAAGAGTTTCTCCCACAATTCGTAATATTTTTATAGATGAATGGACTAACTTCACTAATCCAAAAAAATTAAGTGAAAAATTAGATTCATATGAGAATGTTAGAGTCGGAATAAAGTCTTGTGTTGAAAACAAAAACCCGAAATTTATTGAGAAAAGATCTTATTTTGATAATAGTGTAAATAAATTTAATGAACTGTGTAAAAATGAAAATTTCAAAGGCGAATTAAGAGAAAACCGCGAGTTTAAAAGATATCCGAAAAATGAGTGTTTTTATTCGAAAGAAAAACGAAACAGTAATTTTAACTCTCGCAGTGATAAAAATAGCATTAAATGTTTTAACTGTAATGATTATGGACATATTTCTAAAGATTGTCCAAAAGAAAGAAAAAGTTTAATTTGTAGAGAATGTGGTGAAACTGGACATACCCAACGATATTGTTTGAAAAGCAAAGATAAAAACAGTTTGACTGTGAACGTTGAAAACCTAACCCCGTCAAATGCTTATATGAAAAACGCAAAAATAAATAATTCTGAGAATTCGATAAATAGTTTAATAGATACGGGATCGAGCATTTCTTTAATTAAGAAATCAGTTGCAATTAAATTAAAATTGAATATAATTCCATTAAGGAGAAAATTGTTTGGATTTGGCTCTACTGCAGCATCTGCTTTCACTCTTGGAAAAAGTCAAGTGGATTTAAAAATCGACGACGTCAGCGCAACACTTGAAATATTTATTGTGAATGATGATACTATGGCGTTTGACCTAATTGTAGGAAGAGACTAAAAAGTCTCTTCGTCTAAAAAGACAAAACAGAAATTGCGTTCGCCCGAATTGGCTCCAAATTGCACATCTGGTATTCGAATAGTATGCCGTTTTCTCAAGTGGAAGTTGAATCAAAACATCAACAAATAAAGCTAAAAACAGAAGAATCTCTTGTAATAGAAAAAAATAGCTATCATTTTATTCAGACGAAAACGGGTCTTTTACTGTTAGAGGGAAAAGAAATAAATTTCGATTCTGTTTTTGAAATTAAAAACGGTAAAACGATGATTCCTATTATGAATAATGGCTCTTGTGACATTAAGTTAAAAGAAAACCAATGTCTGAGTAGGGTAACCGATATTTCGCAAAATGGGAATTTAAAATCTGAATACATTATTCCATTTAATAGTTTTTGCAATGTAATTGAAGATACATTAACATCCATCATAGAAGATAAATTAGAAGTTTGTTTGACTCTGAGTGAAGATGAGCAAATATTGATGATACAACAAGCCGATACAGAAATACGAAAATTGATAGAAATATTTAAGAAAAAAGACCAGGATAGAACAAAAGAAGAAAAACAGCTTATAAGAAATTACGTCTTCAAAAGAAACAGATTATTTAGATTCATAAATGAAAACGGAAAAGAAAAATTTCTCTATGTTATACCAAAGAATATGAGGAAAAGTACAGTTATTAAATTTCATGATCTTATGAAACATTTTTCTGCTGATAGAACTGTAAATAAGATAAAAGAGTTATATTGGTTTCCTTATATGAAACGTTATGTACGAAGACACATTTCGAAATGCTTTGAATGTTTAATGAACAAAACGCCGGCAGGAAAACAACATGGTTTGTTGAATCCAATTAAACCTGGCCAAAGACCTTTTGCAATTATACACATGGATCATTTGGGACCTTTTGTTAAGAGTTCTAAAGGTAACCAAGAACTTTTGGTCATGACAGATAATTTCACAAGATTTGTCCAACTGACTCCTGTGAAGAGTACATCTACGTCACATGTGCTGAAGGCTCTGAAAATGTTTGTTAATACTTATGGTCTACCTGAGAAAATAATTACGGACCGAGGAACTTGTTTCACTTCACATCTCTTTCAACAATATTGTACTGAAAATGGAATTCATCATACACTCAATTGTACAAAGCGACCCTGTGCAAATGGTATGGTTGAAAGAGTTAATAGAACCATATTGTCTACCATAACAACGGGTATGGAAAATCAAGATCATAAAGATTGGGATGCTAAAATACAAGAAGTTGAGAGAAACTTGAACAATTTTGTAAACAAATCAACAAACATGACACCATTTGAAATGCTCCATGGTTATTCTCCACGATTCAATCATGGAATTTTGAGAAAGTTAGCTGATGAAGAAGCTCAGATTTGGAAAGATCCATCTATACTGCAGGAAGAATCTCGAAGACAAATGGAGGAAAGTCAACAAAAAATGAAGCATTATTACGATAAAAAGAGATATAGAGCTATGACGTTTGAACGAGGAGAGATTGTCGTGGTGAAAAGATTTCCGCAATCTACAGGCCAACCTACGAAGACACAACTTAAATATCGAGGCCCTCTTATTGTTACCAAGGTATTGCCGAACGATATCTACCGTGTGACTCAGCTGGAAAAAAAAAAGAAAAGGCCACTTCTACGTAACAGCTCACATTAGTCAACTGAAACCATGGATAAATGAACTGGATTCGGATGAAGACAGTGATATCGATAGTGCCGATGGTGATGATAATTATTCTCTAAACAGCCCTAGACGCAATCCATATAGATCTACACGTAAGGACTAAAGGTGAATGAGGAATCCTAAATGGTAAGATCATTCCAATTTTATTTTTTTTTTAAAAAAAACTTCCAAATTAAAGGACAGTGAACTCTATAATAGAATATTGACTCTAAAAATAAATTCAAAGATGATTTATTGTATACTGAAAAATTTATCAAATAGTATGTGTGTGAAAGCTGGTTAAAATTTGTTTTGAGAATACGTTATGTTTTTAAGTTCATTTATTTTATTGTAAACATCTGTCATAAATAATTGTGTTGGAATTAAGAATTGTATTAATTAAGAATTACAAATGAAAAATAAGATTGTATTATTATTTTGTACGTATTCAGAATGTTTATTAATAGTAAAAATTAGTTGGTATTATTATATACGTTTAACACATATTTTTTAAAAAACTTTATATGATAATTTTTTTACTTTTAATGGAAAATGTAAATTTATTGTTAATGATAATATAATATTTGTTTGTGTGAATGAAAAATAATGATTATTTCTCTAATGTAAATATAGTTATTAACTTGAATTAATCTGGTATTAACTGCTTTATATCATTGTGTTGTTTAGCTATGTAGCAATGCTAATGTTAAAGAAATTTGTATTAATTAGTAAATAAGCTTAAATTTTAAATTACCAATTGAGGACAATTGAAAGGTCAGTCTGGCCGAATGTAAGAAATGTGAAATAATCGCCACTAGAGGGCGAATACAAAAAAAAGAGAGAGTTGATGTACGTCCACCTAGTGAGTCGGTCATAGAATGGAGAAGCGCGATATTTAATAAATTTGTTATTTGTTACTGAATTGCAGTCTTTATTAAAACGTCCTGACATGGTTACGTGTAGAAAAAATTCTAGTAAGAAATTAGTTTAGTTGATACACGTAGCTTACAAATGTATAAAGTTAGTTCATTCATATAAAATATGGCTTGCAGTTAAAATCATTTTATAATATGTTTACAAGACGGTTCGTTGACTCAGTTATCCTTTTTCCAAAAGAATTTGATTGTTGCTTTAATGAAATGACATTGAAAGGCTAGGATGTTCCAAGACGATAATAATTTTTAGCTCAATGTTTGTTCCAGAAATTTTTCGAAAGAGTACAAATTGAAAGAAATTAAATGCTTTACATCTCCATAAATTACTAGTTGGAGATTTTGCTTTTAGATTTGCAGTCAGCAAGCTAATAACCAGTATAATACTGACATGTTTATACATAAATATATATGTACAACATACATAAACATACACACACACATATATATATATATATATATATATATATATATATATATATATATATATATATATATA
>JAPDSC010108726.1:0-19881 GCA_026290005.1 Latrodectus geometricus
TTTAGACAAAATGTGCCAATATCTAAATTAATGTTTACAATTCTTATGCAGTGTTGATAAGAATGTTGAGTAATTCATGACTTATTTACCACAAAATAATTGTAACCATAACTGAATATGTTTACTATTAAATTTTAAATGCATTTATTTTGTTATTAGAATTTAAAATAAAGAAATGTTTGTGGCTTTTCATGCACTAATATTTCTTTCCTAGTTGGGATTAATATTTCTCCCTCTATTTCAGTTCCGCTGTTTAAGTTTTTATTATTAATTTATTAAACACTATTAACTGATAAATTAAAATAATAAGTCAAACAATGCAAAATTTCCTTTAAAAGATGGAATGGATTTCTTTTATTAATCCTCCAAAAGTTCTTCTTTATGCAATTATTTATCTGCAATATGGACTTATATAATATGCCTTACTTAAGTACATACTAAAATTTGTATTTCTTTTAACTATTAATGTGTAATATTTTCTTATTTTTGTGTTAAATTCTATTTCTCACCTTATTAATAAATATGAAATTTTCATTCTATAGATACAATAAAACCATACAGCTTATAAAAATGAATTCAAAGTTCTTTTTGCATTGGTGTTTTTTTAATGTCATTACTTCTTAATAGTGTGTTGGATTAATAAAAAAATATTTATTCCAAAATGAATTTAGTAATTTCAACAAAAGATTTTAATGTAATGTTATATTCTTAAAAGTAAAAATACATATTATATATTTTAACAACAAATCATAACATATTAAAAAAATATAAAATATTTTGTAAAAGAAAGATGGATTAATGGAATTGGTTCATAAATCAAAAGAAATAAAATTTTTCCTACATTTTTAAATAAAAATAAGTCATAATTTTAGAAAAGAAATGTATAAAATTACAATTACTTAGAAATTGTTTATTTTAGAGCTGAAATGAAAATTATTTTTTTTTTTTAAAAAGGAAATATTTTTACTAATATCATCTTATGTTGAAGTTCATATTAGATTTTTAATGATTTCTTTTATTTATTCGACATTTTTGTATATGCATACACCATTTTGTTTTCTAATTTGCCATGTTTACTTACGATATATTTTTAATTTTTTTTAAAAATTAAATAGATTTCCAAAACTTTAAAATTTGTCGATTCTTTATCAGTTTTGACAGTACTGTAATAAAAATATATACTTACAGTCCTCATGTTATCTTATATTATATTTATGAATAAGAATTATTTTCTTATATAACAGTATGTTTATGTAATCTTAGAACAAAACATAAAGCATTGTTTATCAAGCGCTGTTTTTATTAAAGTTCAGCAAAACATTACCCTAACTATTGATTTTTGAGGAACACTCGAATAAACACAATAATTACGTCTTCTGAAATTGTGCTAAAAATCGTTATAGATTTTTACACTTAATCTTTAACGATTAAATAACATTTCAAATTGACGGTTTTTACTAGCCATATTTATTTTTATTTGACAATTATTTTATCTTTGAATATTATTTCAGTAACTGTTTCCCTTAATTTTTAAGTGAATAAGCCGTACACAGAGAAATGCGATATATATATTTGTACTTAATAAAAAATATTATAATTTATAGTAATATTCATATAATTTTTTAATTTATTCAAAAGTTCCAGTCATTTAAAATATCTTCAATAATATGAAGATTTCAAATTTTAATTAAGAAATAAAAATTTCATTTTTAAACTTTCATGTCATTAAATTACTTAAATAATTAGTTATATTATAATATGTTGTTGTTACATATGACACTTGGTAAAGCCAAGCCTGCTCGTCAGGGACTGATCGAATTTTGTCAGAAAGAGCGTCTTCCGTTAATGAGCAGAGCACTCCTCTACGAGGGTGGAAGTACGATCTGTGTTCATAGATGGCAGCACCATCTGGGTCTTCCAATTTAGTTGTAAAAAGCCATGGAAGACAAAAGACCTGGCTCCAAATACACCCTTAGTTATTAATTAGGAATGGAGACATGGAAGCTATTGTGACCATAATGTATTTCACACGTGCCCATGTTATCGTGAACATGAATCATTTTCGGATAGGACAGTATTTGAACTCACCACCTTTCGGTAACGAGAATGACGCCATAAACAACTAGGCCACCACTAACTGCATATTATTATATTTTCATGTATTATCCATAATCCAATGCACCTTATATTTTATTACTTATATTCTTTTTATTTAAAAAAAAATAAACAAACTTATTCCACTGGAGCAATTGCTTCAAGTCAGAAATATTAATTTTCCATTTCAAATGCAAAATTTGTTACCATTAGGATTAATATAAAAACCTTGGTGTTTTGTATGGATTATTGATAAAAATCTTAAAGACGAATTTCGTAATTTGAAGATTTTGCTGAATAAAAATTTGCCTACGTTAAAAAAGTATAATATTTAAATATGACGATTAAATTATAATATTTGAACACATTAATCCGAATATGTTAAAGGATTGAAAAAAATAGGTCATTAATTGTAAAAATTTTAAAAATCACTCTTTAAAGAGAAATATTACAAAAATAGAATTAATACAATACAAATGTATTCATGTATGAATATTCATATTAATTTATGTAGATAAAAGTATATAATGTGAAGCTTATTTATTTTTTGAGACAAAAACATAAGATTTACAAATAGCAATATTTAATCAGGAATATTTAATTTTAAATCACAATTGATATCTTGAAATAATCAAATAAATATATAAAAAAACAATTAATCGTTTTTTTTTATGTTACGAATGTTTGCTGTTTTTGCAAAAAAATTCTCATAATAGACTTTTACACCAATTTTATTGTAATTACAAACGAAGAGACATATTTTATATATTCAGTGTGTTTACTTAAAAACAAAATAATGATATGTGTTTACTGCTTTAACCTAAGAAAAGACAATAAGTAAAATACTCATACATTTATATATTCAGAGTAAATCTTTACATTAAACCATAAATATATGCCTTAAGTAAGTGTAAGAATTTCCTTAAAATATAATTTCAAACAAATAATATGCCTTGAATTTATATTTTTGGGAAGGTACTATATTCTGTAAAGGTATATACTTTCTCATTTTAAAATATACCTTATCAAATAAATATATTCAACCTTGTTCAAAACTTGAAGGAAAAATCTTATTTCTACACATTTTATATTCTGCTCTATTTGAGAAGTACAAATGGGAGGACAATGTTATAAAAAATAAGCTCAGTTCCCAAGCGATTTAAAGTAGCCTTCCCCGTTATTCTGTTGAGGAAATCTATGGAATAAAACATGTAGAACATACAGAAAATACACAAAAATACCTCGAATTCTATACAAATGTATCGATGAAATATTTCACATATCTTCTGAAATACAAAATAAATCGTTCGAAATAACGCAACGATGAAAACAGCACAAAAAGAATTTCTCTTCAGTGAAAGACATATTTGTAAAATATATATCTTTTCTGAAAGCATGGCACTTATTTTCTAAATATTATCATATCTATGAAATGCATATTTAGCATAGAGAAATATTTGGAAATAATTTATTCAAATTTAAAACTCTTGGTTACGAAATATCAATTTGCTAAAATCCAAAGTTGAACATACATTTCATGATTTTCATTATTATATTTAGATTTTATGATGATATTTATAGAGAACAGCTTAGATTTGCATCAAAATATTTAATCCATTAAACGATCATTAATAAGCTATTATTTAAGAGCTAATTGTAATAGTTTTGCACTTAAGATAATGAATAAGTATTAAGGAGAATAGAGATATTTGCACTCTTCAAGAAATTATTTTTTTGCCGCCCAACCTGTCTAGTGGTTAGCGTAACTGACTACGGATGGGGAGGACCTGGGTTCGTATCCCGGCTCGGGCATGGATGTACTTTCTCTCTCTGTGTTTCTTGTCCTTTCCTCAGGTAATGGATGAATGTGGCTTGCCCTATAAATTGGTTTGTGGCGTGGAAGATGCTACTCGTACCTCCGTTCACAGGTGCCCACCGGGTAGCGATAAAATGAGTAGCAGTTTCCGGCCTTGTTGCGGCTAATGTACTATACTTGCTCAAGGGTGCCCGCCATTAGAAAGAAAAAAAAAGACATTATCTGTTTTTAAAATACCGGTTAGAAATCCAAGTGTATCTAAATAGAATGTAAGACATAATTTCACAGTTTAATTCTTCATTTAATTTTAAAGAATTTTTTTTTTTTTTTTTTAAGTTCATGCCATAAAGTTTCGGTGTACTTCGTAATTATGTTTAAAAATAATATTTAATGTTTGGAGTTAAGTCGCAGCTAAAAAATATCTTTTAAAGTATCATTATTTTTTATATATATAATGGTGCATAAGTATAGAATTTAAGAGTTTATTTACACTTTATACATAACTTTAGTAACATAAATTTCAATTTACGTTACTAAAGTGATATTGTTTTATAGCGTTGTACAGAAAACTTCTGAATGCAAATTTTATAAAGTCTTATCCTTAAAAAAACATTTGATAATATTTATAATCTAAAGCTGTTAAATTTAATTTTATTTGATCATAAAAATTATATAAAAAAGCATTTATTGGATTTTTTATTAAAAAGAAATGTAGTTGAATCCCGTATATATTTATTAAATATATTAGACATATCATTTTTCAATATATTCAGTATTTCAGCTGAAAATAGTATGAATGATAACTTAAAATTCAAGTGATTAAGAAAGTTTTAAAGTACTGCTCACATTACTTATAATACTTTTATTCGTGAGAATAATTTATGAATGTTAAAGGTATTGTCCTTTAAACAGTTAATAAGTAAACCACTGAACATTTTTGACATTAAGAATTGTGAACTTATCATTTCAAAAATCTTAATTTGGGATTGATAAAATATTAAACTTTATATTTGATGTTATAATAAAAGCAATTTAATTATAAAATTTATGAAGCTGCATTTTCTGTCATATTTTATTTTTATTCTTAGTGATTAAATTTATTTACTAATACTATAGCTTCTCTCCACACAGATTACAAATAAATTCCACCATAAAGCAAGGTATTCTTTTATTAACATTTTATACGGACAAAAGTGTTTTTTCTAAATCTTAATAATCAAAAAAATAAAAATAATTTCATAAAATTGAAGTATAAATATATTTTATACTTTTTCACTAACCAATAACATTGATTTAATCATTGATATTTAGATTAAAAAGGAAAATTTATATTAATATGATTGGTAACTCTTAATTCATTTAATATTATAAAACAATAAGCTTATTGCAATGTATTATTAAGCAATACATTGCAATAAATTGTATACATATATTTGTTTAAGAACAAATTGAAGTTCATTATTATGACACAACAAATACCTTTATTCTATTTAAAGGGAAAACACAAATTGCTCAATCTTTCATACAGATTGTTTCTTTTTCATATGATAAGTCATTCGTTTGATATTGCCAGATTTACTTGATTAAATATTATAACTTTTATTAACCTATTTAATTATATATTTTGTTGCTTCGATTTGGATTTGGACGTCGCAGCCGGACTCCCTAATCGCGAAGCGAGTGCAAGGTTTGAAATGCCCGCTGCGTATGCCTATCTCCCCTTTTTTTCGGTAGTCACAACACAAAACCCGAATGCGTGTTAATCCTTCGCCGAGAGCGTCATCATTATATGTGCGGGCTGGGGTATTGCTTCCTCTAGTGGCCGTATTCACAAACAGCTAGAGGGAAACCTAGAAAACCTCTAGCACTCACCTCGAGCTGACTGGCAACTCTACTGCTGTTACAGGAGGACCCGCAGTCTGTTCATTGACGATTGTCTTTAACATGGTTTTATTGGATCTACATCCTGACAGATCCTGGTGAATCAGAGAAGTTGTTTCACCAGCTTGTCACTGTAACTTGAATATAGTGGTCACGTGGTTTATCGTTACCAGACATGTAGATGCAAAGTTCACACTAACACGGATGGCACGTACTCGCGGGTCATGTAGGTATCAATGAGCACCTATGCTCATCTCCACTTCAACAAAAGTTATTGTAAATAGGAGTTGAACACTGCACTCGATGGTAAGTTAGATATTAGTATAATGTGTTAGCCGTCTGAGAGACCATGATTGTGGCCGGCTAACACCTTGTGAGTGGAAACTTTCCGAAGAAGCTGTTTTTTTAGAGAGTCTCTGGAGAAAATTGTTTCCGGCACACACAGTGTACTAAAGCTCATGAGATGCCAGTCCACAGCTATCACGAACGTCCAGGCTCCTGTGTTCTGTATTATGTTTGTTATTGTCACTATCGGTATAGCTAGATGTCCGAAGTTAGCCGAATTTGAAGATTGCTACATATGTTGCAGAGTTCCTTGTTCGTTGGGCTTTTGCATCTTTTTCATATCCATTGGATCCCTTCTTCCCTGCAAGGTGAAATGCTTCATCAAAAACGTAAGGAATGCCTATTTCTCAAGATAGTAAGGGGCTGTCAATATGTTAGTGCAGATGTGTTGTGTAGACACTCCTATCCTCAAGTAGGTGAGGTGTTGCTACTACTTGGGTTTAAGAATATATCTTAATAATAAATTAAAATGGGAAATTTGTTGCAAATAAACATATTTTTTGTAATTCAATTTCTAGAACAGGTCATTTCACACAGATAATTATTAAGAACAAAGAAAATACTTATCTAAGCTTATACATGCTTATCGAAGCCACCTTTGACCGATATTTGATTTGATACTAGGTCAAGCAGTTAGGATGTCCTCTGCATCTCTGGAAAATGAAAATATCTGCATAAAGGATGATGAAGATATCACAGACATCCTCCCTCATTGTTTTCTTGCCCAAGATCCTAGCTAAACAGCAACAAATGAACATAAGGATTCAATTCAACCATAGTCCTCCACCATAGTACATTTGGTAGTCCATGTAATTAAATATAAAAATGAGGAGTGAATAAAATGTATACTTCATGTTATTGATCCATCCTGGCAGATACTGGACAAAATTTGTCGATAAAGAATAAAATCTAATATGTTTCCTTCTCTTTGCTGATAATCATTCTACACATAAATGTCAATCTTGATACTTGAAGTAAGAATACTCATGCAATGCAATGCATTATTATTTACTGTTCAACGTTGCTTTTTGTCTCGGTACTCCAGCGAATTTGTTATTTCTTATGATTAAAGGAAAATCGAAGATACGATTATTACTGATTCCAAATGTAATTAACGCAGACATAAAATAATTCGACATTATTACTGTCTTGTACAGAATGACATCAATTGGATAATATTTAAAAGAAGTTGGATATCAAGGTATATATGATTCTGTAGAATCGAAATAAATTTGTAGGGACATTTCTTGTAAAAACATGCATTGAATCAACCTATTTAAAAATTTTAAATTCAACTTGCAGTTAAAAATTTTCAAACTATTCTTTACATAAAAAATGAAGCAAAGAATAATTAAAAGAAAAATCAATTACATGAAAAATTTTTATAAGCCCAGAGATAAATGTTTTTGAATCGTTTAGGGCAACATCTAAAGTATTATGATCAATACATCAATTCGCACACAATTCATAATTTAAATATGAGCTGTTAATGCTATTAACTTCTTGGAATTTAATATTCATGAAACTCATTGAAAGTAAAATCAAACAAGACATATTCCTAGCTCAATTGTAGTATGTATCTTTAAAATATATAGCTTTAAAAAATATCTGGCTTTAGAAAATATATGTTTCTTTATTAATTTCTTTCAGCAACAAGTAATTAAAACTTTAATCATATTAAGCTCCTATAAAAGCTATATCTTAATTACTGAGGTACACTCTGTGATTAAAAAATAGCTTCTTTTGAAATACTTTATAATGAAATTGATGAAATTATTTAAAAGGAATTTTAGCATCCATTTTAAATCAGAGAGTGTCTGATTAGAGCAGTAATTTCTAATTAGTACTTAGTGAATGTAGACACACTAATGAGAAAAAAGATTGTTTAAAGGAAAATAGACAAGCTAGCTTTTCTCCTTATTAAAAATATTAGTGTGTTAGTATGTTTCCTAAGGAATGATATAAATAACATGTACATAATTCTAAGAAATTTACTATCAGAAATAAAAGGATTTGATTATTATCTGATATATCAATCTCGCAAATGTAAGCATAAAAACTCTTGAAAATAAAAGAAACAATTTCAAATATAGGAAATTTGTTTGCGTGAGTTGATAGTAAGAATTGTGATAAAAATTGTCCATGTAAAGCTTCATTTTACTTTAAAAAAATTTTTTAATACAACCTTAAATTTTTATAAATGTTTTTCAGACTGAAATAGAATTAAGCACATTTGCTAAAGCATATTTCATTTATCATTATTCTATAAATATATTTCAAATAACATTGAGTTTAATATCTGTTGAAATCAGGAAAATTAAAAAAATTAGTTGATTCGGTTTGGAAAAAAATTGTTTTTCACAGAAAGAATTTTGTTTTCCTTTTCTATATACTTTCATACAGGTATATTTGTATTCCAAACTATCAACATATGTGCTCAGTAAAACAATTACTTTACTCACATTTATTGCTATAATAATCATAGGAATATCAAATTTATAAAAAAAGACAATTAAAAATCTAAGTATTTTTAAATTTTTATAAGTAATGAGTTTTCACAAATTTAAATTCTTATTAGACATTTAAAAATTTTTAAAATTTAACTAAAAAGTTATTACGAGTGAAAAATCGATGATGTTGAGTTAACAATGTATAAAAGAATAATCAAACAGTGTGAAAGTTCATCATTTGCAGAAAAATATACTATCATACTATGTTCACGGTGCATATCAAAAATACTTTTTAATGTTATATTTAAAGTCTTAGGAAAAACAATCTATCTAACAGTTTTTGTAAAACGTGAGTTATTATAATTAGTACTGATCAAGAATTAAAATGTTGATTACCAAATAATATAAATGTTGATGTAATGCTAATAAATGCAATTAAAATTCAAATCTATAATGTCAATATTTCTTTCGTATAAATTATGTTTTAACTGTAGTTAATTTCTAAAAATTAATAGATTTTTTTCAAGGAATATATTTCTAAGCTCAAATGTCTCGTTATTTATCTTTAAATTGGGTTAATATTCTTAACAAATGGGCACTTTTCATCATGTATATATTTATCACGAAATAATAAAAAAAATTAATAAAAAAAAACATTCATCATACAATAAAACATTTGTATTTTTATTTTTCGCATAATATAATTTACTACGATATCAATTCGCCCAGTTTGCTAAAATAATTTAAAAATGCTTTTTTATTCGTAAAATGCTATTTTGTCTGGTTTACAGTTGGAGAAATTCAACTTAAAATGCTAAATAAACACATATATTGACCTTAATTATTTCATTGTAAACTATTTTCTGCATCATAGATCTTTTAAATAAGGATGAGTTCAAATATATATTTAGGTAGAAAACATCATATTAGACATGGCTCATTCAACAATTTCAAAGTCTGAACTGAAATAAATTTAATGAAATTTATTTTTGTAAAATTATCGAAGTGAAACATGTATTTAACTTTTGAATAAATTTATTTTCTTACATTTGAAACATACTAAATCAGACAGAAAAATATCGTGACTTTCTATCGAATATTAGAATATGTCTATTGGAAATTAAAAAAAAATTAATTTATTTTTAAGTTAAGTATTTATATTTTTAAAAAAGTATACTTTAATTTAATGTTAGCTCTTAATGAATATATTTTTTAAATTTAACTCAAAAATGTATGCACATAAAATATTAGTTTTGTAACTGAATTTAATATTTCATTTTATTTATTTCTGCTAGAATTATTATGTTTTTTGGTATTCAAGATGGTGCTATTCAGAAAAAATATTTGCTGTTAAGTGTGTATTATAAAATAACTTGGTCATGTTTTGTGTCCAATAGTCCAACTAGATTATGCATTTCTATTCTGAGCAGTTTCCTTCCCATACATGAGCTGAAATCTATTGGAAATAGACTTTGTTGATGAATTTTTTTTATTTGAGGCACATTAGAGCATTTTTGGTTCTGTCGTACAATTCATCGTAGAACACTTCAGACATCCTCTTGATAATGTGACTTGGAATTGAAGTTGCATCTTCAAGGCAAGGACAGTGGATTTTTAATCCAATATAAGAAAACATTTTTTTGTCTTTCTGTATTGCCAAAGCCAAATCATCATTTTGCAGTTGTGGCCGAAAACGGTACTTTAATACACTATATAACAAATTGCCCTCATACAAATGTCTTACATCTCCAAAAGTTGTCCCCTCAGGTCAGGTTTTCAATTCCTTAAATTTAGCTCATCGGATTCCTATAAAAATAAGGTAACACAACTGTTTTCTTTTACTTTCTGTTATTTTTCCTCTTACAGAAAAGACTAGAAATTTGTAGTGATCAAGCAATTTAACGACTGGATTCTTCTGTTTATGAGAGTGACTCACGGGATTCGGAAGATTTCTAATGATGTTTCAAAACATAAAAAAATTCCTGAAATAACTGGTTAAAAGTGTTATTTATCAAGAAAATAATGGTAAAAATGTGCTTTAGGTCCCCTGCTTCGAGCGTTTCCAAAAAGGCCGATGCCATGGCCAAAATTCTACCGCTTATTCAAAGTGAAACATAATTAGCGAACAATGAAAATGCTAAAACAAAAGAATAATTAATGAGCATTAAATTCGCGAGTTGGCGAAGAAAGGAACCTAAACCGCAATTCATAATGACTTTTTATGAATATCCGAACAATATTCTGAAACCCATACAAACATTCAAGAAGTAGTAACTTTTAATCAAAAAACTCGTCGTTACCTGTCCCATAGTGTTTTCTGGCTATATTTACTCCCATTTTGTACTTTTAACTATTAGTTATAACTTTACTATTTACTTCGTTATTTTAAATATTTTAATTATTCTGCTAAATATCAATGAAATAAATTAAATAAATCAAATAAATTCAATACTATTCTCAATACTATTCTAGATAAACTCAACACCTGAAACTGAACAATGATATAATAGCAACAATGGTCTACTGCGTAGACCATTGTTGGCATACATATTGGGCCAACCATGTAGGCGTACATGTTGTACTGTGATTTATTTTACATAAACGAAATTCCAAATGGTGTCGATCGGGTGTGGCCTCTGGTACACGAAAAATGGTCGCGGTTCTCGACAGGCACCCTACACTCTTGTAAGATGTCTATTTTACAGGATTTAAAGAAGGAGCTTATCCTGAAATCTTTAGGTATAGACAAGGGCCCATCCTTCTTATTGTGTGTGTGTTGTCTTTGAGTATCCAGTAATATTTACTGTTTTCTAAATCCAGTAATTTAGTAATTATATTAAAGAAAGCTTTATCAATAGTGTTGTAAACAAATTATTTACTTTCTGTTATTTAAACTAACATTTTCTTTTTGTAAAGCACGTGCCTAATTTCAAAACAAACTGTATTTTATGCAAAAATAAATTATTGACTCGCTGTATTTGGCACGAAAAAAGAAAAAAAAAAAAAAAAAATTAAGATACCTTTTCTATAACACTTTTAAATCTAGAAATAAATGAGTATGCCATTTTAGTTTTTAATATACGGATATTAATGCAGTTTAACAGAGATTATGCAATAAGTTTTACGTTTGATATTGAGATATATTTTAGGTTTTTTTATATTAAGATTTAAGTTGCAGCTGATATTAAGAATGTTTATTCGTTTAGTATTTTATGCTGCATTTATTAGGCCTCTAGGTATTTTTTTTTCGCAAATATTTTTTTTTTTATTTCAAGTCGGCTACAGAAATAATATTCATCTTTTAACAAGTTCGAGTAATTTATTAAAAATTAAATTTGAATTTTTCAATAAAAACTAATAATGTAAATAAATAAAATAAAGAGTGTATTCATATTTTAAAATTACATTTACTATCGTATTATTATAATCAATTTAAAATTTGGCAATTGTATATTTTAAATTTATATTACAAATTTCATTTTAATTTGAAAATTTTCATGAATTAAAGTGCATGTATTAAAGTGTGTTTATGTATTTTTATCTTGCCATTCTAAGATAGACACTATTTTCACTTAATTTTAAAACAGAAATTACACTTACATGCATTAAATAATTTTCTTTTTATTTAAAACCTCCATGTAATCAGTAATAATAAGCTATTAAGCACATGATCATAATAATATTTTAACTATAAAAGTGAAATTATGCAATCTCTTTGGGAAATATGGATAATGAAATTGATAAGAACTTCTTGGCACATTTTTTAAATTAATTGCAGAAAATATGGTTTAAATTGTCTTATATAATGGAAGAGAAAATTCTCTCATTATTTTTCTTAGACAATAACAAATTTAGTTTGAGAAATTACGCATTATTAAAATTTGTATTGATTATATTTACTTAATTATATTCTTTACTACTTTAATAAAAATTCGTTTGTAGCAGTTTTGCACACTTCGTTTCATTGAGATACGATAAATATATATTAATTTTTTAGTATATACAGATATAGAATATTATTATAATTAAAATTTTCAATTAGTTGAATAAGCATTTTCACCATAGAAGAACTAAATTATTAAAAATTATCACATTTTTCTAAATAAAATTCTATAAAATGTTATTCACTGAAATTTTGTGCTTTATGAATAAGATAGCAAATTCTTTCATTATTGTTTCAGAAATGGAAAACAGTTTTTTTATTTCTAATGGTGGGCACACTTGAGCAAATAAGTACATTAGCCCATTTGTAGAAACAAGACCGGAAACTGGTTCTCATTTTATCGTTACCCGGTGGGCACCTGTGAACCAAGTCACGGAGGTACGGGTAGCCACACCACCACAAACCTGTTCATAGGGTGGGCCACATTCATCCATCATCTGAGGAAATGACAGAAACACAGAGAGAGAGAAAGTACATCCATGCCCGAGCCGGGATGCGAACCCAGGTCCTCTCCATACGTAGTTAGTTACGCTAACCACTAGACAGGTTGGGCGGCGTGAATACATTTTATTTGGTCTTAATCCCTCACATTTTTTCAAAACACTGGTGGCAAAGAAATATATTGAACATTTACATAATAAAAGGCAATACTCACTACCGTTACATTGTTTTAAGAACTATAAATTAAACAGAATGAAAATTAAAGGCTAAAAGGACTGACTCTGTGTCAAGAAAAAAATTCTAAAATGAACTTTGTAAAGTATGTTATTTACCATATTGCATTGGAGTATCTGTGAGAATTACAAATATACATATTTTTCTCATGATTTTCTCATGATCCAGGCTATAAAATTATATGGTAAAATTCTGGGAGAACACATGCCATTGGTGACAAACTGAAAAAGCGCCAGGGCAGAATAAAATGGTGAAGTAAGAATTCCAGAAATCGTTAAGTTTATCATATTTGGTGTATCAAAGTAGGATTACCAAGACTGGCAAAATGTATTGCCACCTAAAACTATTCCCGCCAATGTTAAGGGATCTGCTAGGATCCAACCGAATTACACCATTGTTTTTTGTAATTTTAATCATTGAATAAATGTAAAAATAAAGAAAAATGAATAGTTATCGCAAATATCCTCATTGTTTGCTATATGTTATTTATAATAATGTTCTCTATTTATAATAAAGTTTTTCTAATGACATTTGTTTTCATACACAATGTGTTTAAGATAAAATATCAACTTAAAATAGTATTTTATTTGCGAAATTTAGTCAAATAAAACGAAATATTGGCCACAATAAATGTTTTGAGCTAACTTTGATATCGATATATTTTTAACTGTCTCCGAGTACTTAATTGGTTGATAAAATTTTGTCAAGATATTTTATATCTTCTATTATGTTACTTTTTATGCTTCAACTCAATAAATTTTTTCCTTAGAAATGTTGATTTTAAGCTATTTGATTGATTTTTATAAAAAAAAATTGTTGCTGATAACTTTGTCGTTTATCAGTGGATATCTATTTTTATTGAAAAAAAGATTTCGGTCCTCATTTTTTAAGTAGTAACTTGATGAGTAATAGGAAATTGTATTTAATGTTAAATAATTTATATTTATATTGAAAGAAGCTATTTAAATGATTTATGATATATTTATATAGCTACATTGTGATTAAAAATTAATAACCTTATAATAAACCACATTATTGACATTTAAAAAGTATAAAAATAAAACTGTGATTTCTTAAAATTCATGAATACTTAATGAACATTTTTAAAATATCTCAGAAGACTTAGGCATGATTTCATAAAATTATGTTTTTGAAAATAGATTCAAATTTACTAGTAAAATAATTTGTCAAGAAGTAATCAGAAATAAAATAATATTGACATGATTGTGGCAGACTAAATTTCAATATTTTGCTTTTATAGGGAAATAATGTATTGCAATGTGTTAAACCATTAAAACATTGCAATATGTTTTGATTATTTAACGTGCATATTGTTCTAAATACATGCCTTTACTTAAATGTAAAATGGTAAATTTTACCGCTTGAATTTACATATAAGTATTTGGAAACATACATATTAAGAAATTATAACTAAAACAAAATTGAGTTATTATATTTAAAATTTAGCAAAAAATTAAGCATTCCTGAATAATGCGTCATTGAGAATTATGAAGAAAATCATATACTTTTTTTTAATGAAAAAGATACTGATATTACTATTTACTTCTGTAGCATAAAATTGGGAATAAATTTTTTGTTAGTAATAAATAGCAAGAAATTAGAATTGTGTGATAAATAAGTAATGCAAATAAAAAATAAAAACATTAATACTTTCTGGTGAAAATTAAAACAATCTTAACTTTTTTTTAAAAAATCATTAATGATAAATAAAACGATTGTCATAAAGTTTAACGGTAACAGTATTAAAAAGTTAAGCAAATCTCAGTTTTCAAGTATATACTACTTCTAAAACTTGCTTTAAAATTCTTGAATTTCTTTGAATTTACAGTAGTATCTTTGTCATTATTCAAAGCACAAGTGCTATAAAATTCATAATCTTAGTTGGTTCCCAATTTTCTTTTACATTTCTTATATAAAAAATGCTTTAAAAATGAAACAACAACTTTTCATTCCGGTTATCTGAATTCCTAGAGACTAACTGTATAAACATCATTAATATTATTTTTAAAAGAAGTTTACTTTTGCTGTTATAAATTGAACTGTATAAGGAAGAATATTATGTTTCTTTTATCTAGACAAGGTATTTACAGTTGCTTCAATGTTAAATGAAATTTTTCAATTTCCAGTTCATATATATATATATATATATATATATATATATATGTTACCGTGAAAGTCCGGAATCTGGAGAACGTCGACATTCGCTGGTGAATGTCAACATTCACGTAGTCGCTTGGTGTATGTCCGAAATATTTGCTAGATATCCTCATTTCTCACTTACACCGGCAAATGTCGACATCCACAATGCACTAATGGTGAATCTTGAATATGCGTTTCATCTCTCCGTATCCGAAGAGGAGAAATGCAGATTTGCATTTTCTTATCTCAATATTTCAGGCGTGAAAAACGTCACATGTGTGACGTAACTTATCGCCTCTCTTAGAAAGGAGGAGTGACCAATCACGGTGAGTAGAGGAAGTGTAGAGGATTTTTAACCCGCGGGACAAACCTGACAACAAACAAATTAAATGCTGTGGTGGAAAGGGAAGCCAGGGAATGGCCTTCTGTTTTCTCCTTTTCGAGCTCTTTAATCATCTTTTCAAATTCCACCAAAGCTTGTCGGTGATTGTCGACATATACTGGCGATGGTCCGAAAGTGCAAGAAATGTCATCAATTGTACGGTCTTTCACCAACGTTTTTGGTATGTGTTGACCTTCACCGGTGAATGTCGACATTCTCTGATTTCGGTCTTTCACGGTAACATATATATATATATATATATATATATATATATATATATATATATATATTGAAGAGTAATATGCACTTCTTTGTTTCCTAATTCAAATGGGTCACCTATCACCTACCATATCATTTAAAAATAATATTTGCCAGCCCACCCTGTTTAGTGATCAACGTGCCTGATAGGGAGGTTCTGGTTTTGAATCCCGGTTGGGGCATCGAAGTACTTTTTCTCACTTTTGTATTTGTCTTTTCCTTGTAAGAATGGTTACCTACCCAATAAACTGGTAAATAATGAATACTGAGAAAGTCGGACTCCACACCAAAATATGGTTCAGTTGAAAAATAGGAGCAACGCACCCAATATTCGACTGGCTGGCACTCAAAAAAAAAAAAGTTTTTTTATGACTCACCTTATTTGGTGTGCCTTTTTTTTGCAATCAAAATTTGTATTTTATGGTTCTTTAAAAATATACAGAACTGTACGTCACTTTGGTATATAAAATTACAGAAATAATCAAAAGTAATCTTATTTTCATCGATTAATTAATATACAATTTTAGTAAGGCAAACTTATAATTTGCAATAAAATCTGCGAGAGTAAGTTTTTTTGTTTATTTTTTATGCATGCATTTTCAGATTCAATTTAATGGAAACATTTTCAGTAAGACATTTTTTAATTGTAATATTACAGTTTAGACGCAAAGGTTTATTTCCTCTTTAAAAAATTAATAAGGAAATGACAATCCATTTCACTATACGTTTGATAAAAATTATATATTGCTATTATATAATTTCAAAATTGAAGAAGCATTTTAAGTATATTTAAAAACCCGAGTGTTTTAGCACTGAAATTTCGTATTATATGAGTATTTTTTTAATTCGAAATACATTAGTATTATAATTGAATTGTGTATGAAAAAGAATGCACAAAATGTCAAAAAATTCATCTTTAGACAAATGCAGATGAAGTGATCATGTTATGCAATTACATGCGTTAGTTACATGTAATTTCTAATACATAATTATTATATCCTATTTTAACATATTCAATTTTTTTACAAAAAAAGAAACTCTAAATGAAAATAATGATATAAAAGCAATGTTTTTGATAATTGTGTTTTTAATATTTTTAAAATAAAAACTAAAAAATTGCGATACTGTTTACACTGAAAATTTGTGCAATAGAAGAAAATTTATATTTTCTTGTGAATCTGATAAAAATTAAATGGTAAGAGAATAAAATGAAATAACAAAGAAATACAACTTTCAATTATTTTTCCTATTTTAATTGACACTTCCTGATATTTAATTAATGAAATGGTAATTTATCAAGAAATCATATAGATGCAATATTGCATATCAAAAATAATTTGTTAAGCATGCTTTCACATTTATATGCATCTATGAAACATTTTCATTATAAATGATACTGTTAATTCATTTCAAATAAATATGTAATACTTTTTATCGTCTTTTCATTAGTTTAAACATGAAACAAACATTGATTTATGATATTTTTATCATAAGTGAATATAAACTATAGTATTATTAAATCTCTTACTAGTGGAAAGCTTAAAAAATTAAAAAATAATTGAATATCTGCTATTTTTTTTTACATTCAACTAATTTTATATTTATTTCCAATTTATAAGGAAACAAGTTATTTTATATGGATGCTTACCGATTTAGAAATATTTATATAAATAATAATATTTATATAAATAATAATATTATAAATATAAATAAATTGAAAGAAGTTATTAATTGGCTTAACTATTTCTTTCTAAAGTAATATATTTCTCAATATTACTACGTTGATAACCGAATTTGTCTTGTTAGATTTCAAACTGCTTTCGTAAAAGTCATATAGCCATTAGAATTTGGAAGAAAAGAGTAACTGCAGTAAAAAAAAAAAAAAAGAAAATATATTTGAAAGTATTAAGATGATCTAAAAAAGAACTGTACATAAAAATTTTAAGTCAGGCTAAATAAAATAAACTGACAAAACTCCTTCTATAAGAAACAAGGATCAAAGATTTAGACTTGAAATAATGGTCCATTCTCAAGAAGATTTTCTTCTATCTTTTGTTGAATCTTTACTAAGGTTACGTGCAACTAGGCAAACAGAATTCTCCTGCGTACAAAAGATCAACCGGTTTATTTTTTTAACTATTCAATACCGGTTACTGTACAACAGGATACTGTTTCATTTCATACGGATAATAAGATTTATATTATATAACAGAATCCTTGTGAGAATTTCAAAAGATGATATCTTATATGAAGATTTCAGATTCTTTCAGCAATCTTTTTTAAAAAAAATAGTTAGTAGATTTGGAACATTATCCAAAACAAATACATGATATAAAAAAGTCGCGTGATTAATTGGAAGTAAAATAATCATGATTTAGATTTTGAATTTACTTTGGAATTTTAAATGTTTTCATATTTTGAAATTTATTATTTAATAAGCACGCAGTATTTTTCAGTTATAGTCGAAACCAAGACAAATGGTTTTTATCAGATTTGTTGATATCCCTTAAATAATTATAATATAGTAATTATAATTAAAATATTATTTATATAAAATAATAGTGTTGATTATATTTATATTTGTTCCTGATAAATGTGAATAAGCATTATATATCAATGTACATAATCAGTAAGCATTATAACGCAAGTAAACAAATTTATATGAAGTTTTTCTGTCACTTGTATATACATCATATAAATGTATTTTAATGACAATAAATGAATTTAATTTTACTATCTTCATGACAAAAATTTTTATAGTCTAATGAAGCATCTGCCTTATATATTGAGGTTTAAAATTCTGTTACATTGTTGTTTGTTTGTTGTATTTAATGTTACATTGTTTATTTTAATATTCAGAATGTTATAATCTACAATATTTATAAACAAAGTATATATATTCATGATAAATATATTTTATACACAAAAATACATAGAAATGAAAATTTCAGAAAAAATTGATTCCTTGACTAAAATTTCAACACATTGTTTTTTTTAAACACCTTGCGATTAAACGTTTTGAGAAAAAAACTCAAACATTTAAATTTTTTTCTTAACTGACTTTTCTAAAAATACTCAAAACCTTCTTCGTTTGTATTAAACAAAACAAAAAAAAATAAAACACTGTTATGATAATTTAAAATACATTACCAAAACAACTTATTATATAATATAAAAATGAATACATTAAAATTATACAAAAACTCAAGAAAATGAAATGGTTTTTAAGTCCATTAAGTTAATTAGCATATTATGGTTATCATAAATAGTTGCTTCAGATATATTTTATGTATTTTGGACATTTCATTTAAAAAAAAATATTTTACATCTTCAGAATCATTTAATGATTTTAAGCAGAATTTTGAAGTGATTGCATCATAATTACACTAAATATGTAGCATTAAATTATAATCAAGTTACATTAAATAATAATTTTATAGAATGAAACAATTAATCGTTTTATTGAAATATAAGAATGTTTATGAATATATCAATGTAATGATATTTTGGACTCGTTTTGTTCATGAAAACAAGTGTTCTAACATACAATTTCAAATTAATATATACTCCTATATGAAAATATATTTTCGTTACACATTACTCATGGTTATGTTTATTTACGCTTAAAAATATACTTACTTCGTATATTCCATGTTACATTCAAATATATTTAAAAGTATTCACTGATACATGTGGCAGAATATTAGTATTACGTAAAAAGAAAATTTAATCAGCAATTTTAATTTTTTAACAGAAATAACCGATTGACGAGAGTTAACATCATTCTAGGAATAATTTTCCAGTAGTAATAGCTAAATATAATAGAATTTTGCATCAAAATTCTTTAGATTAGTCATAAAAATAAAATTTGGAATAT
>JAPDSC010108734.1:0-20719 GCA_026290005.1 Latrodectus geometricus
CGCGTTTTTGTGAGCAAAATATCCGCACTGAAATTTAAATTTTCATTGTATTAGAATTCACTGTAAAGGAACTGGATTATATTTGTAAATTTTACCTACTTCCCTAATTAAAGCTGTTAAGCAGCATGGGTTTTGTTTGAAGCACTTTTGTGAAAAATGTCCATGTTATATGCTTTTAAAACGAAAATCAGATCCCTACACTAGTAAATTTCACGGTTGAAATAGTGAGCGGAGCTCGAATTAGTTTTAAATAAAGGTTTTTCTCCTGTTTAAAGAAGTTTCCGATTGTTAATAATTTCAAACTAATGTGCTTGCAAATTAACATACATTTTGTTAATCTGTGCTTAAATCAGTAAGGCAAATCTTATTAAATGCTGCTATTATATCCATTAAAATCCTTAAGTTTTTCTCCACCCACTAAAATAATTAACAGTTTTGAAATTCCTAAGTTTAAAAGAAAGATGTAATATTTTGCCCGATTTCCTTTAAAGGAGAATCACCAAGTACCCAACAACCTTTAAGCGAGATTCAAGTACTTGTAACTTAATTTAATTCTCTCATTATTAATTAATATTGATAACGAGAGAAGTAAACAAGTTAATAATTGGTCATTTACTTCCCTCGCTTGATCACATAACGGTACTTTAAACAGAAAAATAAAGAAAAATAGAGCTATTCTCGAAATGTTATTTAATAAAACGAAGTTAGGAAAAGGAAATTAGGATAACAGCTCGGTAAAAAATTTTTAATATTTTCATGTAATCATAAGTGCTTTCAAAATATTTAATTCACTTAATCAATTAAACTTGTAGCTAAGTGAATTCAATTACTAAAAAAACGATATTTACTTGGTTTGTCACTCAAAATTTTTTATTATTTCCTTTCTCTGCTCCACAAGATAACTAAGAACAAGAATTAAAGTAGATTCCATAACAGTGAGAACATTCACTGCCAAGGTAGGAATCGAACCGATGAACCGTTGAGCAGCAGACAAGGAAGTTAACCATTCACTTGCTAAGTCAGCGCACTGGAAGGGATATTTGAGCTAATGATCGTAAGTATTCTAAAGCGCTAATTCTTCAGTTACCATTTTAAAGAACTTAAAATTTTACAACATAACAGAAGAAGTCAGAAACAATCTTTCTGTTTTTTGCAATAAGATTCATGTTAGGAAGTATTTAGACAAAGTTAAAATAAAGTTTTCAAATAATGATGATAGATGTTTAATCTCCGGTTTTAAATAAAAATTTATAAATCTGCCTCCGTCTATGAAAGATTTCTAAACAAAATTAGTCAAAATGCAGATGTATTTTGCAATACATGTACGACACTAAATTGGTTTTTAAAACAAGACACGCGCGATTGCAGTTCATTAAAGAATATATCTCCATAACTAAATATACGGAAAACAAAGCAATAATATTGTGTCTAATACAAATAGGCAGCTGCCTCTTTAAAAAACACTTAATGAATGTTATTTCTTGTATATTAATATGCAGCTGTACTTTACCGATTATTTTCAAGTCATAGTTTCCACACACAAAGCTATTCTAATATTAATGAGCGCATTTCCTGTTATATTTTTTCCCTTTTGTTATCCTCAAAAAGAAAAGTCTAAACTCTTCTCCCCCCCCTCAAGTGGCACAAGATTCGATTAACAATTTAATTTCAGAAGCTAAAATAAAAGTGCTCTGTGTAAAGATAGTGTAAAACCTGAAATGCATATATTTTCACACACACACATTAGAACTTCACACACACAACGCAATTATTAACATAAGTAGATAGAATTTAGAATTTTTATGCTAAAGTTGAGTTATGGGGATTTTATATTAATATCTAGTATATTTAAAACAATACATTACAGGTACTTTTAAACAATTGGATTTAACACCAGGTGTTTCAATTTAATGATTGCGTACGTAGATCAACTTTGTAAGCTTACTTTTAGTTTTAGAACAGGCAAGTTTTTAAAGCAATGTTTCCCGTAACAGTTTGTCAATGAAAAATTAAAATATTAATTAAAAAGGAAACCTAAAAACTTCGTTGAAAAAAATAGTTTACTCATTTTTTCTAACTTCAGAAAAAAATTTAGTATATCTACAATCCAATATTAATTTTAGCTCTGGATGATTTAATTGGATTTCACACATTATGAAATTTTTATGCACAACAATTTAAATGAAGAGGCCATATTTTCCATAAGTTTTATGGAGACGTTTTAAGACAGATGGGTAACTTTAGTGGCCAACACAGAATATAAGAAAAGTATGTGATGATTGAAAAGCTTAAATTAAAATTTGATACATAAAATATACAACATGATTAATTAATCTTGGTAAAATATTTTCTAACGATAGATAGACAGTGATGTAAAAGAGACCCTGTCATTAGTTATCGGGTTGAGCTACTTTAAAAATCGGAAGATGTTAGTGCCATGCACGTTGGCCGAGAACCTAGTGCAACTATATCAATAATTTCTATTAATTATATGATAGGTAAATTAAATAGAAGATTACAGTTTTGGAATTTTGAACTATTACAGACATCAGTATGAGATAAAAATTCTTGTGTTCATTCGATTTCTAAAACTAAGATAAGAATACTGATCACTTAGCTGCAAAGTCTGGCTAATTAGCATTGAGAATCCCAAGATTAACTTTTATTGTGAGTTAAAAAATCGGGACAATACTCTTAAAATAGAAATGCTTAAAATGGATTCCGAGACATTATATTTAACATACCACGAAGTAATAAGACCAACAGTTGAATTGATATGAAAACCTGAGTGTAATTGGTCATTAACTCAATTGCCAATTAGGTTGAGAATGCATTTATTTCATACATAAAATATCATAAAATAAGTATGTGTTGAAGGAAAAATTCAGGAAAATAAATTTCTTAATATTGCTGCATAAAACTTAAAGAGAAGCACTCTTATTAACATGCAATATGTTAATTATATGACGTAAAAACAATACAATCATGATATTACTTTTGAGCTACAATGCAAATGCTAAAAATTTTAATGCAAATTAATTTTTGTATTTTAATTTTACATGTATTTAAAAACCACTCTCTCAAAAAGTCTTACTTATTGCAGCACTATCTATATTAATCTAATTTTAAAATACAACTTTAAAGATAAAATAAAATTATTTTCAAAAACCTTATGTTCAGTTCTGTTTGCATATAGTTGGTTTATATATTTATAGACAAAATTCTGTATAGAATATTATGAGGTGAAGGTAACAAAAACTAAAGTCAAGCAATAATTCTCTTAAACTCATATTACCACTATAAAATACTTAATCCACATTATGAAAATCTTGTGGTATTTTGATAGCATTAAAATTATCTTAAATAGAGAGCTGGACATGCGTTGCAGGGGTTGTATCGTTGCGCAACGGTCATTTTTGCACGAAGGAACAATCATTTAAAAATGGATTCTGAAACACTGCTAACTTCAAAGACTGGAGTCGAACCCATTAAGTGTTGGAACCGAAACTTTTAACCAATCGGCTTCCAACAAGGGAAATTTACGTTAGTACCAAAGGTTATTTAATATTTATAAGAGCTACTCAAATAATGGAAAAAGTGTGGATTAGCTTTTTACATTACATACGAATATTTACTACTATTATTAGATTAAAGTAACTTACTACTATAGATTAGACATGAATATTTGCTTTTAGCTTTATCATGAGCACAAGATATTTATAACATCTTTACAGTGATTAGAAATTCGGGAACAACTTTGATATACCCCCCCCCCAAAAAAAATTAATTTTGGTGTTGCTAATTTAGGTTTTTTCAGCTTTTAGGTTTTTGCTGTTGCCAAATTTAGTATTTTCTTGCATTTTGTATAATTTTTTGAGTTATTTTTTTAAAGTTTTTTTTAATGTATTAATTATTTGTACTTAGCGAGAATCCATCTTGGCGAGAAAAAAGGCACCAAAAACATGTATTTTGGGTTGGTGAGAAAAAACGTCGCCAAATTTCTGATTTTAGGGTAGGGATGGGACATAGTTACTTTTCTTGTACCTGGTACGTACTGATTACAGTTACTTTTAAAGTAACAAATATTTTACCGATTACATTTTGTACTTGTTACATTTAATGTGCTGCCATCTATTGGATTAAAAAACACTTACAAATTTTCATTAATTTACTAAATAAATTTATTAAAAATTAAATTAATACTAAATGAATTAATAATTAATAAAAATAAACTATTAAATATATAATATTTAATGTAATTTTATAAATTAATTATTATAATTAGCATTAATTTAAATTATTACCATTTATAAATAAATATTAACTTAAATAATAGGTGTTTATGTGATAATCTATAAGAAAAATAATTTTTATGTGGCTTACATTTCATTAGTTGCAATTTTATGTGTTTTCTTAGAATCCTTTAATTTATATTTCTCTGCATTGCGCATTATGCAGATAAATCTAAATTTTCTCCAAAAACAGTTTTTCTGTAAAAAATTACCAACTTTTTCATAAACATTTTTCATTCAATATAAATATTCATATTTCATTATTTATTTTCAGAATTTAAATATTTCTATTCGTTAAAATTAAATCTTAAAATTACTCAATAGTATTTTTTACCGATTTCCAATGTTACTTAAAATATAAAATTAGATAAAAATAAGAAAATAATTCCTATTTTTCAACTTTATCAGCTTAATTTTTTATTTCAATTTAGTATAATTTTTAAATGAAATAAAATTTTAAAATTAAATGTTAAATAATTTGTGAATAATTGTTATATGAGAGGATTAATTAATAACAAAGATATTTTTTATTTGTTAGAAAAAGAAATTATTACTTTTTGTTGAAAAACGCTTAAAAAAATACAGCAACTAATTAAAAATACAAAATTTTCAAATTTTTTTATATTTTTAAACATTAACAAAATAATTATATTAATATTTGTGATAATATAATAAACTGTAATTTTTCTTATAAAAAAACATTTATTTGTATATATTTTATGTGGTAGATAAATCAGGTTCTTCGGAAATAAAAATTGCATTAATACACATATCTCGTTTTAATTTCAATAGTCCTATATAATTTGTAGACAAATAAATTACCTTTGTTATTAATACCGTTTTAATATACTTTAAGTAGATATGATCATTCTATATTAGAGTAACTTTAGTAGTTATATATATATATATATATATATATATATATATATATATATATATATATATATATATATTATATGCAAAAGATTTCATAAATAAAAAAAATTATCTATGTTTCAGTAAAAATATAAAGGTTTTCTATTTTTATTAGTTGTAAAAACTATTTTCGTCAAAAAATTTATAGGAAAGAGTATTTAATTAATCATAACAACAGAAGCTTTTCATCGATATACAATTAAGCTTAAATAACGTGCAGAAAATATACGTATGAACATTATAAAAATACATGAAATAAATAAAACACTGATATGGGTATAATCATACATCTTACTTAAAATTCATTTAAATATTCACAAAATGCTTAATACAAACACAATTTATTTTTATAAGGACAACTAAATATAAGAAGATAATTATCACAAACACAGATTTAATTGTACTAAGCATGCTCAAAATTGTGAAAAACTATTCAAACAAAAAATGACTTATATTTATATACGCGTATATATTAAATTTTAGTTTCTTTTTCTTTTCTTTTTTTTTTTTTTTAATTCCTAAAGATAATAAATTTATTTCACTGTTTTATAGTTAAAAATTCTATATTAATTTTAATTAAATTTTCTTACCTTCAGATTAAATTATTTCCGTCGAAGATCCCAAGTTTCAACTAAGAAGTGAAGGACTGAAATTTGTTGAAACTCTCGAAATTATTTATAAATTTTTGCTTTATATTTGTTGAAGAAGTTTGAAAATGTGTTGATAAAATACGAAGAAAAATCAGATATTTTCTTCTGAAGTTAAGGAGCTCTGTGAAAAGTCGCTTCTAAAAAATAAATAAAATCTTTTTGCATTCCTTTTATACCCAAAAAGCTTAAACCTTAATGATATGTTCCATTATAGTGTCATGTAATATTCCTGAGAAAATGAAAGTCCCCATTAATAGAGCCCTTGGTCAAAAAGTTATGTCCAGCAGACTAACCTTCACAGTGGAAGAAGGGGTTTTCTGTTTAAGGTCGTAAAATAAAACGGAGAGTCCCATCCTTATTAAAATGCTCATTATAAAAATTTATGTCCAGCAGTAGACAGACCCCAACGGAAGAAGGGGAATTTTACGACCAAAAAATAGATAGGGTTCTTTATACTGTTGCTTTTCTAAAAATGAGATAGCATACACTGGTGGGAAAATTAAAATAGTTATAGGAAATTTGAAGAAAACAATTAATTTTCAGAAAATTTGTCTAGTTTTAATTAAGCGTTATGATTAAGCTTCACATTTTTCCCATTTACGATTTATTATAATATTAATTTAAAAAGTTTCAAAACTTAAAATTTAGTTTTTTTTAAAAAAATAAATAACATTTTTTGTAATATACACTTGGAAATAAAATTTATTTGCTATTTCCCATGTGTATTTTAGATTTGCAGCACATATTTCTTAAATATAAACCATTTATGTTCAATTATAACTTTATCATGACTTCGGTACTATATTTTAAACTGAAACTAATTACATTCTATTATTAAAAAATATTACATATTTTTCATATATTTAAGAAATTATTATATAAAATACACTTCTTGATATTTATATTTTAATTCACAATTTTGGTATAAAGTAACGATTCTATAAGAATATAAAGAAATAATATGTAATTTGTAAGGAATATGATTAAACATTTTTATCAAGATCTGTAAACTAAACCAAAAATGTAAGTGTTTTAATAAAACTTTACATTTTTTTCTTTTCCTTTTCTTCAATAACTATGGTAACAAAATTCATAAAATTTCCAATCATGAAAATTTTGATTTAATAATATTTCAAATACTTAGTGTTATGAACAAAGCATATCTGGAAATTTGATTTATTAGGGGCTCATTCAAACAGCTGGTGGTTTTTCAAATATTTAAATTATATTATATATACATATTTGCATTTTTTATTTTTAATACCACCAAAGTGATTGCTGAATTTAAGTCATATATTTTTATGATATACATCACGGTAACATTTTCAAGCAAAATTGTCGCATTTAGCCAATACTCTCATGCTTATAATTTTTTAAATTATGTGATGTAATTATATTATAGAAAAAGAATCATACATATTAATTCAAATTTTCTTTTATAATTTAATTAGGTTATAAAAATTTCAAACATTTTTTCATTGTTTTAAATTTTTATTAAAATCATAGTTTGTAAGAAATTTCAGTTCATTTATTAAATAGAATTATATTATATTTTGTCCAGAAATTTATGACAAATAAATTTCAATACAAAATATATTCTTTTTTTGTTATCAAATTAACTCCAGGATTTAAATTGAAACTTTCACAATTGGAATTTACATTCTTAATTAAAAATAATAATTATATAATTTTAAAATTCGATGTAGTTTGAAATTATAAAATTCAGGAAATATCAATAAGTCTATGCAGCGTTTTGTTTGTGATATCAAAATATTTTAAGCAGTATTTGGAGTATAATGATTGATGTTTATCAATATACTTATTATACCTTAGTATAAAAACATTTTCGCACATGTTCAAATGATCAAAAAAAAAAAAAAATTTTTTTTTCAATTTAAAATTTTTTTAATACAAACATTGAAATCAAAAATTAATTTTATAAAATTCATTAATTTTTAATTGAAATTCAAAATAAAACTTCATAATGAATTAAATTGAAGTTAATTAAAAATATTAATTATTTATTTGTTTGTTAATAAATTATTTGTTAATGTAAAAAACAGTTGCTGTATTATTAATGTAAAATATATTATAAAATTATCTTTAAAACTGAAATATAGTTAAAAAATCCCTTTAATTTTTTTTCAAGTTATTAGAAGAATTTTGGATACAAAAACCACATTTTAAAAATTTAATTAAAAATAAAGAAATTAAAATCTTAAAATAATAATAAATAATAAAAACGTGATATATTTGACAAAAAATGATAATTACTAAATAAATGCACCACGATTACTAACTTTCCTAACTCATTTATTTCATTAATCAAAAGGAATGAACGAAAAGCTTATTTCATTCAAGCGCATCTATTATTTTTATTTCTAGCAACTCGATTTTTTTTTATTGAAATTTATTAAATTATTTTTTATTATAAAAATTTAAAATTTTATTTTAATAAATTATAGTTTATATAAATAATGTAATTTTTATTATTAATAACTATATAAATTATTAATAAAAATATTAAAACGAATTTATTTTATTCATTACGCTCCCCTCTCCTACTCATGCGATCTCTTCCAATTTCAAAGAATCCCTCATCTATTTTCCAGTTAAACCAATTGTAATTTCCCTTTTCCTATCCATCCTCCCTTCTAGAGAAAGCGACTGTAATTACACTGAATATTTTGGAACAAGCGAGTACGCGATTGTTCCTTATTACTTTGGAACAAGCAAGTACGCGGTTGTACTATTACTTTGTAACAAGCAAGTACGCAATTGTACCTTATTACTTTGGAACAAGCCAGTACGTGGTTGTTCCTGATTACTTTGGAACAAGCGAGTACAAAGTAATCAGTATGTGGTTGCTCCTGATTACTTTGGAACAAGCGAGTACAAAGTAATCAGTATGTGGTTGCTCCTGATTACTTTGGAACAAGCGAGTACAAAGTAATCAGTACCTGCTTGTTACTTTGTAATAAGCACGTACGACTCGCTCGGCACGTACTTGAAACATATCTGAACTCGCATCAAGTTTGCAACAGGAAGTAACAAGTATTTTGGAAAAAAGTACTGATTACAGGTTGTTACATTGAAATACCGATTACAAAATACTGATTACAAGTATTTCTTCCCATCCCTATTTTAGGGGGTATATCAGAGTAGTTCCGAAATTCGAAACTGCACCATTGAATAGTACTGTCGTCCGAAAGTACAATAGAAGTTTTGCATAAGATTGCTTAATTAAGCTAAACTTCGTTAGTTTGGGAATTCTGAACCACAACTAGTACAGAAATCGTTATAGTTGAGTAGAGCAATAAATTGGACGATTAATTGCTCTCAATAATAACATTAAGACTGCAAAAATTATTTTAAATTCATAACTATGAAATACAAATTTTGAGTATTTCGCACAATTTCTATTAGCATGAAATCCTTAAATAGAATATATTCATGTCTCATCCTGCATAAGGTGTGCAAATGAAATGAATTAGAACATTTCGTTAATAAAAATACTAGAAGGCTAACACGCATTTTTATAGATAAAGTGTTTTTATTTTATAAAAAATATCACAGTAGTTCCAAAAGCAAAAATAACATAACACATAATTGCATAGTTAAAATAAAAATTAGAAAATTTAAGATTGTATGAAAGTATTGTTTTTTTCCATTTTGGCATAATTTTTAATGATTTATTAGATTAGAACAACCAAAAAAGTAATAAATACAAACATTTGCAACAGTAAAAAAAAATATAGCTTTATTAACAAATACCCAAGAAATAATTATAGCAAATTAGCTTACTAATTCATTATTGCAAATCAGTCGAGTATAAAATTAATTATATTGATATTAATTTGTGCAACTATTTTAATATATCGCGACTGCGATATTATTAAAATGGTTGCACAAATTAATCTGTATACAAGTATTTGTCTCAAAATAATTCGTAAATGATATAAATATATATTAAAATATATATAAATTAATATAAATATATATAAATAGTATAGTAAAATAGCAATGTTTATTTTTACAAAAATTAAATAAGAGATTGAGAATTCTAGTCAATAAAAATATATTTGCTGCATCTTGCTTTGGCATGTCTCAGCCAGTTTTTAATTGCCAACTCTATCTGCACCAGTGATGGTTCCACTCCCAGAAGGATTTTTTTGGCAGCAGCTGTGAAAAAGAAAAGTTGTTTATTAATTCAAAAATAATAAAAATAGGGACTAGATTTCTAGAATTCAGATCCATTATGTCAGGTGCATTCATGGTATGTAGCGGAATGCAGAATTTTGCATCATTAACCATAATTAAGAAAATAATTAAAATATGTTTAAAGTCTTGATGTAATAATTTATATTATTTTAAATGATCAAATTCTGTTATATACATTAAAATCAACTTTGAATTGTTTTCCTTTAAATTTAAAAATACTATTCAAATAACAAAGCACATTATCTTTCAAACTAATAAGAGATGAATACTAGAGCAAATAAAATTTACAAATAAGATTGATATTGATAATCGTGGAGCATACAGAAAACTCTTTCCTGTGTTGTGTATCAGAATTATTATTACAGAAAACTCTGAAATAAATCACGTAAATAATTAATCAAACATATTCATTGGAGAATTACTTTTTCCAATGATAATTTTGCAAAAGTTTTTATAAATAACCATCAAAGTAATTGAAAGTATAGAACAAAGTTAAAGTACAATTTAAATTTTAAAAGATCTGATATGGTAAAATATTAGTAACAATGATAAAATTATAAACAAAGTATATTTATCAAATAAGGGAATTGATCTCTTTTTTGATACTATGATTCTCTCCCTACTCAGATGAAAACAAATTCTAAAATTACGTTCAATACACAGTTCATATTAACATTGCATGTCTTGAAAGCGTAGTAATGATTTATAGTCAATAAGAAACATCCATTTAATTTAAATCGATTCAATCATCAGGAAAATGATACTGAGAAGCTATGGACATACAAAATAAAATTTCACATAATCTGAGACGATGGAAAACTTCCTTTTGCATTAAGCCAGCTATAATGTTGAGCTATAAAATCGATCAACTCTTTCATTGTTTTACTGTTGAATCAACTGAGTAGCTACCAGTCAGACATTCTAAGAATCTAAAAAAAAAAAATCACAAATTTGATTTTTGAACATAATAAACATTTACTCAGAATGGGGAAAAATTACCAAACAAACTTTTATAGTTTCATCTTGCAAAGAAATTTCTATCTTCTGCAAATCTTCACTTGAGTTAATAGGAAAGTTAACAGGCAGCTCAACAGATTTAAACTCATGGAGATTTTGATGGTAGACAGTGTTTGCTAAAATAATTTTTAAGATAAAGAAACATATGCATATGGAATTTATGCAGATTATTATGCTTATAGTTAATACAGACCACACAATTTATTTAAAATTTCTTCTTGATTCTGGAGAATGAGTTTTTGGTTTGCTTTAATAGTAAATATTTCTTTTGTTAAAAGATGCAAAGCTAAAAGAACAGAAATTTTAATGCATCATAATGATATTTCAAGAAAACTAATATATTTTATTGAATATATTTTATGTTTACCAATACTTTAAATTGAGTGTTATTAAATACACTGAGAGAAAGAAATGTACACATTTTATATTATTTTAATGCAACTATTTTTTTTTAATTTTATTCCTGCATTTTTTGTTTTATAATTTTGCAATATATAAACAGTCATTTAATAAACCATAGAAGTAATGAAATATATAAAAGTAAATATCTGAAATATAAAAATACATAAAATTAATCATATTTTAATGATGGCAATGCAGAACATGTCAGATATAAGCAAATATTGTTTCATTTATTATTAACCAAGAATTTCAAAATGTAATAAAAAATAAAATAAAAAAAAAAACTTTAGCACAATATTGACCTTTAGCAATATCCAGATTTCCAAGAGATTTACTACAAGCAGCTTCAGATGCATTTGCCATAGGCATTGAGGAGTATACATTGTCAATACCTTCATGCCTAGATGAACTTGAAGCTGGACTTATACTAAAGACAACAATGCCTGTTGTTTCTGTAAAAGTTAACATCATAGTGTCATCGTCAGACTCTAAGAAACGGGAAGGAAAAATTTTTCTATTTTCCGCACTTCTGGTCTGATGTAAGATCAGACGAATCTTCAGCTTTCTTAAGTGGTGACGAGCCAACTCAAGTCTCTAAAGAATTTGAAATTAAATAAATTGAAAAAAATGATACAATTCGTAATTATATATACAACGATTACAGTTAAAAATACTTTAACCAATAATGAATTTTTAAAATTTATATCAATCACTAGTAACTTAACATTTGTATGTAAAAATAAATTCTCATCTATATAAAGGAGTAAAAATGAAATGGCTGACTATGTTATTAAATTATTCTTAGTAAAATATATAATTGCTCATAATTAATTCATTTAAACCAGTTTTAAGTAATATTTATTAAATTATTAACTTAGTTAAATAGAAAATTGCTTTTTCAATTTGGATAATATTAAAATTGCTCTAATGAAGGATTATAGTAGTAACCATTACCTAAAATGTGAATATAGTGAAATATTAAAAGACAAAACCAAAGCAATTTTGAGAGTTAAGAATTGTTTTTTGATGAAAGAATACTTAGCATATTTACCAAGGATTCTAGCTTCGTGACAAATCCATTCATCACATGGCTTATGTAGCTTCTTGACCAATTTTTATGCACTGCTACCTTTAATTGGAGGCCAAAGATATCCATTTTCTCTCATCCATGTCAATGTAACAACTTCAATTTCATTGGTTTCGGTGAAATCAACAATGGCTAAATTGTTGAGCATAATTTCTATTTTGCTAACAATATACATATATTTAGTTTATTTACATTAAAAATAACTATAAAATTATTTGCAATAGCTTTAATTACTAATCTATTGTAAACAATTTAAACTTGCTGTAAAATGCTTTAAAATATATACAATTAAAAAATGAGTATAAATAATTTAATATTCATAACTTAATGGGAAAACTTTAAACACATTTCTATGCTTAAGTGCAAGACATTTACAGTGCACATTTTCAATAGAGCAATTAAGAGACGAAAGCATTTCGACTGAGCATATGTTTAAATGTATTGATTCGCAAGGGTAGGTATAGACATTACTGCAAATAATATATTTCCATTATATTTCTAAATAAAATTTCCAATTTTACATCCAGTACCATTTTTTAAATAACAAAAATTATTAGGCTGAAATATTGTAAGACTAAAATCCTTAAACACAGCTTTTTTAAATTGTACACCTGTACAATCCTCCATTTGAAAACCATCATAATGTTCTTTTAATAAATGCTCATTATCTGATGCAATAGATTTTGATATGAATGAGAATTTTTTTCTTCAATTCTATTAACCATTTGTTGTAATGGTTTGTCAGCTTTTCTTATTCTTTTAATAACATTCATGAAATTTTCAAATTGAAATGCCCTAAACAAATCAAGATGCCCAAAATGTTTTAAATCTTCCATTTATTAAAGAACATGAATATTGTATACAGTTTTCCGTAAAGATGAGAAAAACTTTCTACAAATGCCTTAAGCCACAATTCGGCATAAGGAAGAAGTGACATAAAATTTTCTGAATCTAATATTTTAATTGAGCAGTGCAAAAGTAAAACAACGTGCATACAAATCCTTTTTTAAGACATTTTTTAATACAATTGGACCGGTATGAAGTAAGAATTGGCGAAACTCTGTTGCTTTCCAACGATCAAGCTCTCTTAAAGATGGAAATATATGGCTGAAATCATTACAAATGCTGCTTCTTAAATCTAATAAAGATTGCAAAATATTTTCAACTTGATCATGTAAAAATCTAAATTTTGCACTTCCTTTTAACAATGACTTCAGAAGTTTATTTTCATCGCACCCAAACAAACAAGATACATATATTCATATGGCACTTGAGATACTGGCCCAAAAGTTATCTTCAACAAAATTGAATCACATTTATGATCATCATTCATTGGAGCTCCATTTCTGAAATTCGAGTCTGTTCGCTGAATAATATCAGTGTTTGGGAAACAAATTCTTTTTTAAAGTATTTCCCAGGCTCTAAGCATTTATTGCAACTTGAATAACCCGAATGACTTTTTATGCATAGCATAAATGCACAAACTATTCCTTTAAATGAAATGTTATACATTTTATTATGGGTGCTGATTTTATTTGAAAGTAATATATTTAACTCAACAAAATCTTTCAAAAATTCGTTTGAATCTGAAGGTTTCTCATTAGAATGGAAAACACACGGACTCTTAAGCGAATAAATTAAAGATCCTAGAATTGGCCAAAACTGACTTCCTGAACTTTTTGATGTAGGAAGACCATCAACACATTAACTAATAATTGTATTTAACCACTTAGAACGGAACATTGCTCAGAAATGCTTCTAATCCCCTTTTCAATACCAAAAAGGTGGTATAATCCAGTGGATAAAGTTTTTCATTTTCAGTTGTCTTGGTGTTTTAAGTAAAGTGCGGGCATCACTCGGTAAATTGGAACCAAAAGGGTAGTTGTTTAAGCAATTCATTTATTGCTGAGTGATATGTTTATCATGGACCAATTTGGAAGGTCATTTCGTAAATCAGAACCATTTTGGAATTTGGTTTTACCAAATTTTTAGGTAATGACTCATCTGATGATTCGGACACTAAGAAATCATTAGATCCTTCGAAATTGCTGTCATCAGAATTCACATAAGAAGAGCATTAAAAACTTGAGCACGATGGAAGAGCTATACTGCTCACTGAGCAAAGTAAATTCTGAAAAGAATCATTAATGTTTTTGTAAGCTTTTAAATGCAAACGTGACTTTAATTTTGGCCTTATCACTGCATAAATTATCTAACAATCCTAAAAAAAAAACAAAGCGAAAGTTGCCTATATTTCACATTGAATACACATAATTTCAATATTAAATATAAAAATAAATTATAAAATGTTAAAAATTCATTTAGAATAATTTTCAATAGTAAACTTACTTTAAATGAAAAATTAATTTCTGAAATAAGAAATCTCACTTCAAAATAATCTAAATACACAAGCTAAATTAAAGAGGTAGAAAACTATATCTGGGAGGTTACAATTTAAATCAATTGCGAATTTCAACCTCACTTCACTTAATGAGTTTAGCTACATAACTGCCTTGTTTTTTTTTATGTTACAAATGTTAAATGTTTTTTTTATGTTACAAAAACAGCCCTATTAAAATGTTACTTTTAAATTCAATGGAAATTTTGTATAAAAATTCATTATTTTCACTTGCGTTTATATTATATCTTTCTTTAGATGTGTAGGAGATATCTAACTTTAAATATCTAGTGTAGAGATTTTGAGATATCCACATTGAAAAAGTTGTGGATATCTATAAGATATCCGTCGTATATCTCCATGATAATATCTAAACAAGGTTACCTCTGCGATATCTTATGGATATCAAAATTGTAAACATCCAGTGGATGTGTTTTAAATCTAAAATATCTGGATTTGAATTACACGTGTTTTAGATATCTAACTAGTTTAAAAATCAGATGGTTATCTGGGGAGTATGTAAAAACATGTCGGTATTGTACTGGTTATTAGCTTTCTGACTGCAAATCTAAAGGCAAAATCTCCAACTAGTCATTTACAGAGATCAAATCATCAATCACATATTTTGGCATAAAGTATATCTGTTTCGATGAACCATCTTGTTAACTTTTTGTACAATTATTTTATTTGCAAGCCATTTTTTATATGAATGATCTAATTTTATATATTTTTAATTTTTTCCTCTATTACTACGTTAAATTATTACTTGTTTAATGAAACAGTCCATTTAAATACAGTTGATTTATAAGATTTGTATTTGCTTTTAATGTCTTGTCTTTTTTCCTAGGTTTGATTTTTCTGATAAAAACTTGCTTTACAATTTTTCTGTACATATTTTTTCTTAGTTGGCATTTTTTTTTTATATTTCATCCTAGTGTGTTTTTACCTTTTGACTCCGCGTACTATGCGCTTTTCCAAATTTCGCAATAAAAACTTGCTTTATGATAGCTTTTCATTTTGACTTTTATGATATAGCTAGCTGTCGAATAAAATTTTTAAACCCACATATGTTTGATTTTCAAAACTACCCACTGTGTGTTAAGCTGAAAAGTAGAAAGGAAATATATCACGTTCACATTACTTAGATTTATACATCAAATATAAAAATTATCAAATCATTAACATATGTAGAATTGTCTTACATTTTTCAGCATTTAAACAAACATGATTTGTAATCAACTTGAATAATTCTTAAAATTCAGATTGGAGAGATTTAATTAAACAATTTATAGTAATTACAGTTATAATTTTATTTAAATGTTTTAAAAATATCTGGATTAACAAGCTAATTAGCAGATGAAAGGTAGGTGTTCTGACCTTCGATTCAGTTTGTCTTGGATACGAATCTGTTAGGGAATAGGTGTTTGTGGCGGCATGGAATCCTTTTAAAATTGCAGGCCCATTCAAATTAGCCCTTATGTGGAAAACTACAGTTGAAAGTTAATCAAACATCGGAGTAAAAAAGATTTTTATTCAGAACATGTGAATGAACTGAACGTTTTCGCTTATCTTGTGTTATGGATTAATTTATCGAATTGTTACTATATTTTCTTTGGTAAATGTATTTTACTCATTGAAAAAGAATAAATTTATGAACGAATAGAACACTGCAATATTTGATATATATATATATAAATTTGTAATGCGTTGAGACAACAAGGGAAAAGTATCAAGCATTTTTAAGGTAGCATTTATAGAAATAAAAAAAATATGTAAATATTCCTGGTTAAATCGGGTACTCCATTTTTTAATTTTCTTTTCCAGGCAGACGAAAAAGGAGGAGACTATCATCAAAGGAAGAAGAAAATTGTAAGTTTTATTTTACTCTATATTAAAGTTTCTTCTGGTGTTAATTTAAAAATATTCACTTAAATTTTTGAAGTTAGATATGAAAAAGATAACAAATTTTTTTTATTTAATAGTTAATATATACATAGTCCCAGAAACACTAATCTGAACGCTTTTCAAAAGCTAGACTTTTGTAGAGTGGACTACTAGAAAACGGACAAATATAAAATCAGATTCTTGAACGTAACTCACATCTGTTGGTGATATACGAAATGTTAAAAATGTTGACCTAGAGATCTCTCTTCTTGTTTAAGTAGATTCGCACTAAGCTTTGATAATCAGTAACTTAGAAAAATTTGGTAGCATTTCCAGAGGAAACGTCATAAAATTTTATAATTATCTCGCGGTTCTAATCTAGACATCATAAATGTGAAGGAAGCAAATTATATGGAACTCCTTGATCGTGTCGTTCAAACATTCGACGGGATTAAGAGTTTTTTTTTTTTCTCTTTCCCCACCCAACATGTGGCTAAACTTTTCAGACGCCAGTATAATTAAATTTCTTATCCCCTCTGGTTTTCTGAATGTTAGATATGTTAATTTTTAAGACATGTCGGAATACTAGTTCTGTGAAGAAAATGTGCACAATCTGGACATGAAAGTTTCACTTTTTTCAAATGTTATAGTTCCAACTCACATGCATCATTTTCCAAATCTAAAGAGTCCTGGGAAAAGTTCTAAGATAGCATTTTCTTGGAATGGTAAATAGTAAAACACAGAACACAAGAATATTTGCCGTTTAATACTGTTCTACTTTACAAACAAAACCTTAATCATCAATCCAGCAATGAAAAAATAGTTTACCATGAACACTTCAATTTTGTAATCAAATTCCATAAGTATACCTTCAACTACTTGTAGCATAAAGAAATGTAAATCAACTTCTTATAAACCAATGACTGATGATGCCAAAATTAAAAACCAAAATTCGAAAGAATAATTTATACATCTTCTTCTGAAATAGGGAAATGAACTTCTGACCGTTTTAAAGGGTAGGAAAGAGAAACTCAAAAATCAAATAAACATAATCTAAGTGACACTAAAAGTTGTATTGAACAGTTGTGGTTCTCGGGAAGACAATGGAGTATTTAATGATATTCAAGTATCATTTTATTGGCTTCTATAAATTTATTTTATTATACAATTATAGTCTTTATTCTTATTAGTTATTAATCTCAATCGTCTTAGTTTTATCCAATTATTTACTCAAGCTCTTAGGTTTATGAAAGATTTGTTACATGTCAATATCCCATCTGAGGATATTACTCCAGTAAAATCAAATCAAATCAAATTCTATACTTTTTACTTTTTTAAATGATCGCTGCGATTTTGCCCAATTTGATAATCACACTTGTGTAAAAATGTTTGCAACAATCATGATCTTGAATTTATTCTATCATCTCCAAAATCCTTTATAATGAAATGGATTTAAATTTTGTCCCAACTCTTACTTATTTAAAAACTCTATCTGTATTAGTCCAATGTCCTACTACAACGAAGTTTATCGTTAAAAATGGACTACTGAATGGCATTTGCATTGAACTGTTTTGTACGCTTTCATATGATAATTGCACTGTATTCAATGAACTTCAGACAGTGCCTTCATTTTTTCACTTCAATGCATAGAATTTGACTTATTCTTGCATTTATTAAAGTAGAAAAACTAAGTGATAATTATGTTTAATTTCTAGAAAGTTAGTTCACTTATTTTTCAACAGTTTATGATCCATTTTTATTTAAATTTGCTAAACTATTTTCAGTTGTTTGAAATATTATAAACAAAATCGTTGAGAGTAATTTCTTGAGGAAAATTTAGAAAAAGTAAATCTTGCCATTAAAAGTACTTTCAAATTTCGTCCAGCTGTAAAATGTGTTCTCATAGAGGAATTAATATGTACATTTTGAACTGCAAAATTTTTGTTTATTGATTTGTCTGATATGGATCAATGCCAGTTAAGGATTATTTTTAAAAATTATTTATCCAATGCCGATATAACATTTATTCAATGCCGATTAACTGCAGTAGTAGGTTTTATTTACACATAAAATATTAAAATTTATTCGAAAACTACAAACTTCTAAACACTTTTGTATTCTAATTCTTCTGTAATATCTAAAATTCCCTTACTTATTTTCTTACCCCGAATTTTATAGTCAATAAAAACGGAAAACTATGGATTTCAATATTCCTTAGATATTTTAAAAAGTTAAATCATTAATTTAAGTCTCCTGAATTACTAAATTAAATCAGTTAAATACATTTATATCTTTCAGAAAACAGTCTACTAAAACAGTAAATTACTCCCTTTTAGTTTTAAATGTTCAATAAACTTCAACAAAGTGTTACCTTAAAACAGAAGTTGCAACTGAATGTTCTAGTGCAGAGATGGACCAACTCCATCTAGCGGATAAAATTGTAAATTCCTGTGTTAGAGCATTATACAAGAAAAATATATTTATATATTCTCATTTTCGATTTTGCTAAAAAAATTTCTTATTTTTCAAAACATTGTTTTTATTCTCTATATTTTTGTTAATTAACACAAATCGAACAGAAATAGCAAACATATAGCTTTCAGAGCGAAATAGGTGCCAACAAGCGTTCTCTTTATAGGAGTAGACATATGAAAACTTTCATCAACTTTTTAATCTAAATAACTTTAATTAAAAATATCCTGGGAACAATGTTTTCTACATTGTTATATATCAAAATGCTTTGTATAAATCTGCATTGAATTTGAAACCAATGTTTGATGGAATCGTGAAGTTTATAAATATTAATTGATCTCCTCGGTGTATTCGTTTAACTTCGAGATTTTCTATAGTGCTTATCCATTTCTTCTGATCGTCAACATTTTGTTTATTCGAATTTCACCTTGGGCATGTGTGTTTGTAGAGGGGGGGGGTTTAGATTCCACTTTGAACTGCAAGTTTTAGTCTAATTTTAGCTGTTTCGTAAAAAACAAAAAAAAATGACCAGATAAATTTATCAGATTAATTTATACTAAGAATTTTTCACATTTTTCAACTCTAATATTGTTAGACAAATGTAATTGACTATACGATGAAAAGTATTGCCTGTTAGCATGTGAATGACATTTTTCTGAAAACTTTCAGATCCCATTGCGCTTCCTGATGTTGATATTCCTGATGTTGATATTCCTAATGTTGATATTCCTGATGATGATGACTTTGAAGATATCAATCCAAATGAGCCACATTCATCATCAGGTAAATTCCAAACAGTTTTTCTTATTAGTGCATTATGTAACATAAAAAATGTATCAGTATAGTATATGTTGCTTATCTTTACTGTACAAAATTTTGCTATTTTAATAACTGGCGTTTTGAATTCGGGCTGTCTAACCAAATTGGAAAGATAATGCACCTGAAAAAAAACTCATTACAAACGTGGTGAGATTGTGATTCTTTTTATATCGCTTATGTGTTCATGTTATAGTTTTCTAAAAACATCGATTTTAAAATGAATCGATAATTTTAACTAGATCTTAATTAGTATCTAGGAAGAAGTAAGCTCTTCTTAAATATTAGTTTATTACCCCTTATAAGATAACTAGCTAAAAAAAGGTTTTGTATTATTAATGAAAATATTATGTTTTAAATTATGTAATTATTTTTAAACATAGCTTATTCAAAATGTTATTTTCTAAAATTAATTTCGTTTTACTGTCATTTTTTCTGACTGTAAACCTCATGCAGACCTTTAAATTGACAATTGATAAATCCTTTATTTAAAAAAAAGGTACAAAGTATTGATCATAGGATTCTTAATTGTATCTGCTTAAATTTCAAAATTAACTTATTTTCT
>JAPDSC010108738.1:0-13406 GCA_026290005.1 Latrodectus geometricus
ACAATTAGCTTATAATATCACAATCGTTCTTTAAATGTGATAAAAATTGAAAAAATTTAATAACATGATTCTCCAAATTTAAAAATAACAATATAATCGAGGAAATTATTTAAAATGACATTTGATGTGATTAAATTGAAATCATATCGATTTTGTTTTCGATAAAGAAACTTAAAATTATATACTGAAAAAAAAGCACACTCACTCTGTCTCATAATATAATTTTAAATAAAAATTAACGTATTATGACAAAATTTCTTTCTTTATATATTTTATGTTAAAATAACACATTACTTTTTATATATTTTTAAGTACTTAAAAATTATTTATCTTTAATATTTAATAGGTTTTTTGTAAAGAATTAAAAATAAACAATAATTAAAGATATTAATATGTGTTTTTAATACAATAACTGAAACGATCAAAGAGGACACGCAAAAACAAAATTTTATAACTACAACTTAAATAATTTTTAAATAACTTATAATAATTGAGATAATTGCAATACATATCATAGTAAATCAGATTAAATTCTTCTGTTATTTTTTAGATAGGATTACAATATTGATACTACTTAAATGTATGCAGGAAATTTAATTTATTAATATATTTCTGTACACATAAATTAATAAAATTTAAAACAATTGAATGAAAATGTGACTCGTGTTCTCAGTGAATAAAAATTGAAGCAAATACTGTCAAAATATACTTCAAATTGACAAAAATATATTAAAATTAAAACTTTAATTCGCTTTTTTCATGATTATTCATATATAATCAAAACAAATTCCCTTTTATATATAAAAAGACATTACAAGATACACCTTTTATATATAAAAGGAAAGCTCTATTTTATTTATTATTATTTTGACAACTAAATCTGTAGTCTTCAGCAAAAATCTGATCTCATTTGAGAAATTGTACTTAATTTTACATCAAATTCAAGCATTTGTAAATTTAAATATAAATCTTTTTTTCACACACACAAAACTACGAAAAACAAATATATTTTAGGTATTACATTTTAAATCAAACTCAAGTATTTGGAGTTTAAAGATTTAAATTAAAAAAAATTCCCTATAATTTTAATTATTTGTCACACATTAATATGGTATATTGAATTCTCTTTTTTATTAAAATATATATCATTGTAAAACGATTGCTATTTTCATTGCATTATTTTTGGTTAAAAAAATATAAAAATATATTGATAAAATATGTGAAATAATATCACCCATTTGAATAAGAAACACATTTGAATGCGCTTTATAAGCATTAAAATATAGTAACTACTTGTCTTTTCTTAAATAAAAATGTATATATTCTGGTAGTTTTTGGTAGCATTATTGGAACAGTGAGTTTTGAATATTTTTTAGAAGTGTAAGATGTCATGTAGAGGCCAAATTATTCTAGTTAAAAAATATTTTTTTTTCCTAGGAAAATTAACATTATTTTAAAACTAAAAAATTAAAATTATTTCATATTATAGCAGGTTAGTTTACAGGAAAGTACTCGTCTATTTCCGCAATTGAAATATAACCTTATGATCAATATGAATCGAATTCCTAAGATTCAGTTTCATTAAACGTAATTGAGAGCTATTAAGATCTAATGAAATTTTTTCATATAGTTATAGCCTTATCAAGTGATCTCAATTTTAAATATATTAATCAATATTAAAAACTTTTGACTTTATATAAAAAACAATAGAAAATTATCATGACCTATTTATTGAATTTTTATGACTACATATTAAAAGCTATTAAAAATTATTACGACTATGCATAACAAAGGATTGAAAATTGTTTATGAATTTTTATAAATTCTTGTAGCAATTAATGGTGAACTGGTTGCTGAATGATTAGCGTTCTTGCCTTTGGTTTAACAGTTCACGAGTTCGGTTTCATTAGCCTTCTAGAGAAAAAAATAACCTTTGACTGACTAACAATCCAATCGAAGTGATCAGTTTTTTCAAACTACACAGTAAACAGCTTAATGGTCAGACACAGTTATAAATCATTTTAGTAATCATTGCGGAAGTTTAATTCCGGAAGAACTGTTCATGGTGGGCTATGTTCAAACGTTGCAAGGGTGAAAATTTGTAAAACTAGGCATCTCTCCCCGCTTCCCCCTTGATAGATGTGAAGGTAAAATGTAATTTGATGTTCTGGGAGTATTTGGAGTTTCATTCTGGGGAAGCCCCCCCCCCCCCGAAAAAAAAAACAATTCAAGTCCGTTAAAAACCATTTTTGAGGATCGAAGAACAATTATTGAATGACGGACATATTATATTCACGAGTTTCAAGGAAAACAAATAGTAAAACTCTCAATCACGCATCCCATTAGAAATACATACAGAATGCAAAATGTTAAGATCCACATCTTTAGTTATTTAATGTTGACAAGAATAATTTCTACTTGGAATAGCTTGATTATTTATTTATCAAAAGATGAAAAATAATTTATTTACATAAATAATAGCGGTCACCTGAAATTACAAAATGAATAAAAAGGAAAGGATACAAGGATATCGTGTATCAATTGTCTCTAAATTATATGAACACAAAAAGTTGCATAATAAAATAATCTAAAGTGTTTGATAATATGAATATAGAAATCAAATAATCTGAAATAAATAAATAAATAAATATCACAATATAAAATATTTAACGATTACTTTTATTTCTATTCTTCTTATTTTTAAATCATCTTACTTTAGAGTGAGATTAAAAAATTTGTTGCTTTGTATTGAGATTATTCAAAATTTAATGTTAAGAAGTAATTGTAAGCACGTGCTTAAAAAGAATATCAGAGAACATAAATATTCTACAATGCAATTTTTGAATGCAATTTTTTTACTTAATGAGATAATTTAGTAAACAAGGATACAAAAATACATTCTATTTTATTTATTTATGTGAGACAAATAGAAATTAAAGCTACTTAAAACATATTTCCTAAAAATACACAATGGTTGGTGAGTAACAAGGTTCAGGTTATTTGGTTGAGACTTAGATAAAAAGTATTTAAAGAGTAAATGTTTGGAGAGAGAAGTAGATGAAAGGTTTTAAAGTCACTATGAAGACTTGACTTGGAAAAACTGAAGCGTCTGAGAAATCTTTCAAAAGATTTGGATTTTGCCAATAAAATGAAGATTTCAGCATTTCTGTCTCTACCGTGAAAAATTTAGATGGTCACAGTTAAATGTACACCTGACATATAATCCATCTTGCTTTGTTGAAACTTGACTTTTCTAATGGAATCGACCTTCCCTAAAACTCTCGGAATGCATTATACATTGAATCACGACAATGGCACAGCAAACAAAGATTAAAAGAAAATAAAAGCCACATTGTGTGCTTGGCAGTGGCCGGTGCTCGTGGGCGAAATGTAGCTTTTTGTTTCCTTAGGTATGTTTTTTCTATGAAGTAGCACGTGCGAGCGAATCATATAATAGAAGATCCTAAAAATGGAACATATTCTTTGGAAATGTTTTTTAATCCATTTCAGTTTTTTTATTACACTAATTACTAATCAAATGGTCGTATATATTGTCAAATAATTTAAAACTTAAGGAACTGCAATTACTTAAACCATTAAAACAGCTTAAAGTAATTTTAAAACATTGAAAATTTAAGTGCTGAAATATATTGAATTGAAATACTATTCAAAGGATATTCTAAATTTAATAATTGGTTTAGTTTGTGGTTACAATTTGAACAGGTGGATTAATTTCACTAGAATAACGAACAATAACAAACATTCAAACCCGATGTAGGTATCGAACCCATAAATTGTTGAACCGAAATCTTCAGCACTAATTTCACATGAAAACATATTATTTTCTTACGATTAAGGTTTATAACTTTACAAGGAGACTATAAACTATTTGTTTCAAGGAAGCTTTCATATCGATTCACACCTTCTCCCGAATTTATATTTAGGTATAGGACTGGCAAATGATATTAAAATACATCAAGAATTGTGAGTTTCATAATAATTACGAGAGATATTCCCTAAAATGTGTTTATTTACAAATGCATATCTCTCTCTGAGACATTATAATGCGATGTCCCCATAAGCTAATGATCAAATTTAAATATTTAAAAAATATTTGAATTTTGTATTCAAACATTATTCTATGTAAGCAAAACAGCAGAAAATATATTAAATTATTTAATTTTATATTTCTGATGCGAAATTGTTTTAATAAATTTTTGTGTAAAAAATTTAGGATATTTTAAACTAATATTTCATAAATATAGTGTGAAATCATTGAATAAAATTGTTTCTTATAAATTCCGGAAAATGAGAAATTTTCTTTACCATTAAAATAAATATTTTCATTTACCAATTTAATGATGACATTTTAAATATTATGTTTTGATTCTCATATACTTCAATATCCAAAAGCATCGTACTTTTACATTCTTAAAACGTAATAACACAAATAAGCACTATGTTAAGTCTTTTTTATTCCTTTCATGTGTTTTCGAAATAAATCTAAGTGAATTAATATTATAAATTTTATTATTATTAAATATTAAGCTAAGTAATATGAGCTTAAAGAAGATGTTTCTAACATAAATAAATTTTATCATTTTGATAAAATAATAAATTAAGATACTTATATTTTAATAGGTTAACATTAAATCAAATTATAATGCTACCAAAATTAGATAAAGTATTCATTTCTGGTTAGTGAATTTATGCATGCAAAAATATATTTTATAAATGTTTACTTCTTTAATCAAAACTCTTCAGTTTGATTAATTTAATCAAAATAGCTAAAGATTTTTATAACTATCAAAAAAGAAGGAAGTTAAAATCGTTTTACTATACTCTTTTTTAAAATACCTTTCCCCAAATTTACCACTTCTAATCATTTGTATTTTAAAGTAGTTATAGTTCATTGAAAGGGTAAATATTTAAATTAGAACTAATTTGAATATGTGAAAAAATGTCATATTGACATGCTCTATATTAAATATTCAATTATTATAATACTATTGTAAATAATAGTGTTATGATTTTCAAGTTTTTCATTGAAAAACAAATTTTGATGCGAGAGATACATTCGTTATAATATTTTTACAAAACAATGCAAGAAATTTTCTAAATATAATAACAATATGGATTATATATTTAATATAAATAAATAAGTTAAATTTCCTGATAATAAATTTCTAAATAAATTCATTGTTAGTGTAATTAAAAAGTATTATAGAGATTTGTTGAAGTTTTTTCGAACAGAACACATTTACAAAGTAGTAGCACATTTTGGTTTCTTCAGCTGACAGCGATTGATGGACTTCCCCGCTCATTAAAATATGTTTACTGTTAAGTTGTCTAGGTAAAGCGGAAATGCGTCCTATAAGGAATTAGAGGCTTTTGTATTTTTGACAAAAACGGGAAAAACTTGCATTGCAATGAAAACCAAAATTTTTTTGGAGGAACGAAGCAAAAATGGAGCACTCTCTTCAAATAGTTCCAGACGTTTAAGGTGTCAAAATAACAAATTTACTCTACTTTGAAAACTAGATTTATGGGTTATAAAAATTTTAGAAGATTTATTAACTTTCCTGAAAAAAAAAACATAAAAATAAAACGTTTTTGAAAATAAACTATTGAATTTCATAATATAAGTTTTCTGAAACAACCAGAATAGATAGATATTCAGAAATTGAATATCAAAATGTGGAAATAATATACACATTTTACTGAATGAAATGATTCAGTTATATGCAGATAATGAATACGGCACCAATCAATATTGAAAAACATCCAACGAATTGTTCCTTAGTATACCAAGGAAATTGCCTTTAAAAATTTCCTAAAAAATATATTATTACAATTATTCTTATGTTACTACTTGTATATAAGAATCGGAAAAAAGAAAATCCATACGTATAAAATTTAATAAGATTTATTTCTGAGCTTTTCTTTACTTTAGAATATCAAACAAAAAAAAAAAAAAAAAAATTAAATTACGATATGAGAAACTTGCTTTGTTTATAATAAACACATCTTACTATTTTTTATAAATCTAGCCAATTCTTCTGTTTATGGATCTAAGTTTAGCTAACACACTTTACTATCTATACTAAATATTTAGAAACATAGCAACCAAAATCAAATAACTTTTAAAAATACCCACTTTCTATTGGAGCACTTATGTGCATAAGTTCCCCCAACATGGATTCATTAGCCAAGAAAAGCCGATAGTAGGCGTGGTGAAATAATAATAATAGTTTTTGCATTGTTTAACCACGCCTACCTCTCGTTATATGTGGACTCAGCGTAAGCTGTATGTTCTTTTATTTATCTCTATAAATCTTTCAATCAACAGATCAATTTTGGATCTGGAAATCATAATATTAGTCATAAATTGTATGTTGTAAGTGATCACAAATAATTTCATCTCATCTAGGAGATTCGAAAGATACGTCATGAACGAAAAAATGACATCACAAAATGGGCGGAATGCACTATGATTCGGATTTTTCAGAAAGTTTTAATTACCTGTCAATTTTCTGTATGAAAAAGAAATTATATTTACACTTTTTGCGATAATAATGAAAATTTATAATAACGATAATAATGAAGTACATTTGAATAGTGAAATATATCAGAAAATGATTGAGAGCAATACACATTATTGAAATTTGACAAATTTTATTTCTTCGAGACTGAATCAGTCACTTTTACAGGAAAATCATCGTTAATTTTATTTTAAATACCTTTAAAAGCCCATGTAACATAAGAAAAAAGCTTTCTTTTTCAATGATAGAGGGCTATCTTAGCATTCTGTCATTGAATATCTAATCATCAATGTAGTAATTTTCAGTGATGATTGCTTAAATGTAATCAGTTTTAAACAATCAGAACACCATATTTACATCAAATATTTGCAATAAAATATAGCATATAAAAATATGTGTAAATACAAAAAATAAATAAATAAAAAATAAAAAATGAAATAACCCTTCAAAACTGGGATATGCATTTAATTTTAGGTTATGTCATGTTAGGTTGCTTATGTAATCAAGAACCCTTAAATCAAGCACTAAAGCTTGGAATTAGCACTAAAGGTAAGTATATTAGTGCTTAAAAACAAACACTTAAGCCTGGTATTTGTGCTTATTTTTAGGCATTAGTAATGTTATGTTATACTGTTAATGTAATCATGAACTTTCCGAGCAAGCACTAAAGTCTGGAATTGATGCTAAAGATAAGCATACTAGTGCCTAAAAATAAGCACTCAAGCCTGGTTTTATTAGCTCTAGACAGATAATCGGCCTTGTTGTCAATTATGGAGTGTTAAATCTATTACAAAACATCGATTTTCATTCATTTTAGACAATTTTATAAAAATGTAAAGTCCATATTATACTGGACACACCTACATTGCCTGCCTAGCAAACATGCAACAACTGCTATCAATGCAGCTCATAATACTTCCTTCACGGCAATGTGATGGTTCCGCTATAATATATAAATAAAATTTAGCAATATATTAGAACAAAATATTGGCTAAAAGAAACATCTGGCAAAAAGTTTTGTTCACAACAAAAATGATTCCAAGAAATTAACAGCTTTTAGGCCAGATAATAGATTTCTAAGTAGAAATGTTGGTATTAAATGGGAAATCATTACTGACAAATACTATTTTAAAAATTTACACGCAAAAATGAGACACAATTATTTTAAAAATAAAGTTAACGTTTTGATGGTATCTGAAAAAAATAACAAAAGTATCTAAAAAAATTTTGTACTGTTATTAGCATTTCGTTAATTTGGATTTCTTTCGCAATAAAAATTACTTGACAACAAATTCTTTATATTTGTAATCAGAAAAGCTATATTTGGAAATGCTGATTTTTCTACACCAAAATCCTACTTACACTTGGAAAACTTTCAAATCGCTTATATTTTACATCTTCTATTCTCAGAAACATTAAATTTTTTTTATTAAAAATTAAGTTAATCATATCTAGAGCAGTTGTTGAATATATTATGTATTCAATTAACTTTAAACAAAAATGGTTCATTTTAACATCAGGTATACACCCACAATGTAACAAGCCAAGTTATTATATGAAATAGATTTTTCTATTAAAACGAAAAAATCAACTTCGTCAGAGAAAATCATACCCATAAAATAAAATTGAAGAAGTGAAAATTCAATAAATGATAAGCATTATAAAGGCATTCAATAAAATAATCTCTTAATAAGGCTTAACATTTGAACAGCAAATATAAAATTTTGTCAAACATTGAGATTCAGTTTTTTTCTCATACATTACATTTTAGTATTTAATCTTGTCTACGTTCAAAATTTTCACGTGTTGCGGAAAATTGATTGCATAATACTAATACTGAAATCAAACAAACACCCTGTAATTTCCAGCAGTTATAGGCTAATCTGTAATATTTTCGTTTTTGAAAAACTTCCTTAAAATTTTCCCTAGTGTCCAATTATTTCTGCATGTATATACTGAGCAATATGAATTCAGATATGATCCTTCGACAAGTAAACAATTTCTTAGAATACTGGATTTACATTTTAAGCATTTATTTTTCTTACTATTGTTATAGAAAAAGCATTTGAGAGAGCTTTTCATGCTGTCCTGATAAAGAACAATTAAACTTTTCTTGTGACATTGTCTTTTTCAAAAACTCCTGTTTTGATAGAAGAAAATTCAGAAGAAAGTATGGAAATAACTTCTCCACAGAATGAAAAATGTTCTCTGCAAAGAAAATTGAACAAAATCTAAATGAAATTTTACTCTACAGATTTTCTCATCAAAAGAGAAATTCTTAATTCTATAGTTGAACTTCATTCAGGAGATACTGTGATCATTACTAAATCAAATTAAACATCAAAAGATACACAAAAATTGCAAAATAAAATGATGAAATTGAACGTATAGTGTACGGAGTTGGGAAATGATTAAACACCTAAGTTTTACGACTGTTACTAATAAAAAAAACACTAAAAATCGTATACTTTTCTGTAAAACTGTGTCAAATGTCAACAAAACTACTTATCTCGGACTTCTAATAAGTCAAACTGGAATGATCATACAATAACAAGAAGTTTCAATGAAATTAATGAGGCCTTTCAAAGATTATGTTGTTTTTAAAGCAGATTTTCAAAAGGCTAAAAAATTTAATATAAATAAATAAAAATAAAATTAATTAATAATTAAGCCATCATCTATTTAGGAAGGAACTTTACACAAAAGTACTACAAAAAAATTATACGCTTAAATTTTCAGTTATATTTCATAGATGAGAATATGAAATGTGCTTATAATATAAATTTGTTTCTAGTTTAAAATGAATAGAATTTTAATAACTTGCTCTTATATGGTTACAAATTTTTAATTTATAATATGATTCCATATTTTATTATAAAGTAAAAAATACTGAAAACAATTTTATTTTTCCACTTGTAAAATTAGAAATTTAAATGGTAATTTATTATTTAAAACTTTTTAATACGCATAATACGACCAATAAGTTATTTGTATTTTACCTTTTACTTATTATAATTATTATATTATTATGCATAATAACATTGTTTTTATATGGTATTGCAATACTAGTTAAAATTTTTTGAAATCTTTTTTAATAAATCAACAGGAGGAGCGTGCATGAGTTTACGAACATTAAATAAAACTATATTTTAATAGTTACTAGGTTAGTTGAAGTTTCTAAGTATTTAAATTTTTACGCTATTTAATAAAGTGCTAAAAATATTGTATTACAAAACTTTATTAATAAAAAATTAGGTTATTTGATACTTTGCAAGATCACAGATCATTTATTATCACAGATCAGATTTCACAGCATGCTGATCTCTGTCATCTGAGTTTGGAAAGACACTACTGAAGAAGATTTGAAAATTTTAACTGTTGAATTCCTAGCGAAGTCAAAATTTAAATATTTAATTATAATCCTTAAGTGGAGATGCATTTGTCCTTTCTTTTATACAAACACCCAATCGGCAATTTTTAGATTTTGTTAAAATTTATTTCCTTTGTCCCGTTGAATCTGCTATGGAATTGTATTATATTTTGAGATATCCCTATTGGTATAAATACTCCATTCTTTGTCGTAAATTTAATTCCTAACGCAATTTTGTTGACGTAATCTCAGAGATTAAATTTGATATCAGAAGAAACATTTTATAGTGTTTAAATATTATATTTTACAATAGCAATAGATCAAAATCTTAGGCAAATTAATTGAAATTTCAAAAAAACATTTTATTTTACATTCATTACTCAAAAAGGGATATCTTAGTAACTGACACTTTTATTTAATTTGAATGTCAAATTTCTGTTTTCAAGAATTTGCATCCCAAAAAATATTAAAAAGTCACTTCTTTTAATGTTCGTTGAATTTCGCATTTTGATATATAGTTACAAGTTAAACTATAACAATTTAATCATGCAGTTAAAAACTTTTTTGTTTGCTACCAGTGAGAAAATTAACTGCTTTATCGCCTACAATAATGTGATACAAATTGAAAATGAGCATTCTAGTAATAAAATATTTTATACAAAACATAGTAGAAAAATTAGTTGTACGAAAATTTTTTTATCTTATCAAGTGAAATGAGCTAGAATACTAGGTGGTGACTGATTCAGAATAGTCAAATTACTAACAATTTTTATCTTATTTTAGAGTTTTTTTTATAATATAAAACATCCGACCAAAATAAAAAAAGACGATCATTTTAAGATCATGACATTCCCTGGTTTATATTTTTCCCATGATATATTAAGAAAATTTGTGTAATTTGTAAACCCACAAGGTTTAAGGCTGTAAGCCCATAACGTACCTTAATACGATGTAAGCCTTTAATGAATTTGAATTACAGTTCAAATTAGAAGAATATCTATACCAATAAGTTAAACCTTTTTCATAATACCAAAGTCCTATTTCTTTATATCCGATAATAAACTTAGAAAGAAAAGTGATCAGTAAATTTTTGATAGAACTTGTTACAGAAATAGGTTTTAAAGTTCTTTCTGACTAATTATCGTAGCTATTCCAAATGTTAGAAAAGAATCAAATTCCTAATCCAACATAGTCATGTGAGGCTGCAGTAAGAAATGTTGTTATTTCTGGAAAATTTGAGGCATAAATTTCATTGAGAAGCATGTTTTTGATCAGCAAACTTGATCGGACTACACAGGAAGCCTATACCAAGCAGGAAACTCATACATCTGACTGAAATGTATGCGATAGTTTTAGTCAGATGTATGTGATAATACGGCAGTATGTATGACAAAATTAAGTCCTTCCTTCATCTGAAACTCAGAATTTTATCCCTTCAGTAGGTTGATGAAACTGAATACCAAGTATGTTTATGAACTATGTACCAAGTATGTTTATGTCCAGAAATTAATATTAAAATATTGGTGACAACTAAAAGAAAAAGAAATAGGCTAATCATAAAGCCCATCAGACATTTTTCTTCAGCATGTTTCTTCCCATTATTTCATAGAGAAAAATAATTCAAAAACAAGGAAAATTAGTAAAAAATTACAGATACATTGACTATTACATTTTTATTTATAAAAGGTTTTACTTCATAGAACCTATTATTGAGTGAAGTTCATTTTCCAAAATAACAGAAACAATTTTCTATGTATGAACTATTAATTTAATACAATTACTTCTCCTATGTATGAAACAGAGTTTTTAAAAACTTGGATTGCAAAACGCAAGGTAAACAGGTCATAATATGCAATTAGAAAGATCAATTATTTTTAAATATATTTTACAAAGTTTTACTTTGAAACATAAATACGTATTGTTTAGTTTATTGATGAAGATAACACGGTTTCATTGTCATGGTAAATTAAAATATATAATTATAATTGATAAAAATAATGGATTTAAATATTATTTATAATGTAAACCGATTATTAAATTTTCTAAGACTTTAAAACAAATTTTTTTTAATGCTTTTGTCATATTTTTACTATCCAATTCAATATTCATGTATTGATCGAGAAAAGGATAGTCGGTATAACAGAAACTTTTTTTCCCAATGATAGTTTACTTTGGCTATACATATTATAATTACGAAATTTATTTATTCATAAATTGCGCAAAAAAGTCATTTTGAAAATTACACATAATTATACTTTTAGAGAAACAAGCGCTTTATTTCTATCGAAATATTGCAAATCAATACACAACCCTGTGATGTCAGAAAACGAATATTCGCTATTTTTCTATAGAAACAGATGTCAAAAGTGTTAGGGGTTGATATTTCAGGAAGAAATTTGATAATATTGGATTGAGATACATTCCTTACTATTTAAGAAAAAGTTCATATATTCTGCAATAAAAAAATAGTAAACTCAAGGTAAGGAAATATTATTTAAAAAATATATTAATTTCTAAAATAAATTGTTATATATATATATAAACTACGAACTTTGAAACAGAGATACGAAAATGATTTTAAGACATATATCGATGGTTGGGATAAACTTTGATATATTGAAGTCAGAAATTTAGATTTGATGCCCATTGTCTTAAGCCATCATTTCACGCACGATTTATTGACGGTATAATATGTACATAATATAATAGTTTATATTATATTATGTACATATTATATGATTTATTGACGGTATAATATGTACATAATATAATAGAGAGGTGAGATAGAAATTACCTAGAGTACTTGGTAATTTTGTTATTTAAATTTCAAAATTAGTGGGCAAAATTGTCCATTATTTTTAACAAATTTAAAATATTATTTAACAAATTTAACAAACTATTTTTATAATTTGTTTGAAAGAACTTTAATTGGAAAAGTTTTGTGTAGTAGTAGTAACAAAAGCACAAAATTCCTAAATTTTAACTAAATATTAAATTTAATGAAAATTATTTTTATGATTTCATTGAAAATATGATAAATTTTGAATGTATTTGAAGTTCTTCATGAATGTGAAAATTTTTATTAAAAATAATTTTAATGAAATTATATAAAAATTTGATATCTTTTATATATTTATATAAATATATACATGATTATGATTTTTGTTTTCTGAAAATAATCCCTTTAAACTTTTATTTCTTGTATGAAATAAATGAGAATATTATAAATTTTGCACTTTTATAATTTAATAAAAATTTCTTTAAATATTTTTTTATTTAAAATTGTTACACAAATGGTTTTATCAAGTTTAATATTTAATGATTAATTACTGAATGGCTTAATAGATGACAGTTGTATTCCCAAAATACATTTCTTGAATATTATGACATTCAGTTTTAAAAATAATTAATTTGTTTAATCAAATGAATTTACTAAAAAAATTATTTAAGAATATTTTAGAATATAAATTTATAAAGTCATTTTTTAAATAAAA
>JAPDSC010108742.1:0-33248 GCA_026290005.1 Latrodectus geometricus
ATCTTCCCGTTTTTCATTAGGGAAAAGTAATTCTCCAGGGCTTGATCGTTTGACCTTTTGCAGTCGCAATTCCATGGGAAAGAAATTGTCGTGAGACATCATCACAAATCTGACCTTTTACATCATGAGCAACTACTAAAGTGTGTCCATACTTTCAAACGATTTCATAAAGGGGGAAGGCGACGAATATCGTCTGGGGAGCGTCTGAAATATTCATATCACACGCATGCCTTCAATGGCGTGAGAATATAGTTACTCCATCCTACAACAACAAAAGTAATTCGAAAAATTCTCGGTTCTTTCAATCGAATCGCTTTCGTCTGCCCACACACCCCCTCTAGCGTGGGGTGGGTGCTAGTGACAAAAATATAAGAAAGGAAGCATATTTGGAACACAGCCAGAGTCCAAAAATAGTAGACACAGTCTACGTGAACCTTCTTTTTCTTTGGGAGCTCGAACGTGCTTCTTGAATGAGCAGGCGATATTATATTGATTGGCAAGCCTCAGCAGACGATATCGGTGGACGTTCCCTCGGGGCATAAAATAGCACGAAAAGAAAAAAAATGCATTTGATTTTTTGCTGAGTGCTGCAGTTATTGGCTAGTAAATTACGTATGTATGTAAAGAAGAAAAAGCTTCACTTCCGACGAATATTTAAAAGTTGGATGAGCTTTTTTTTTCCTGCTTTTTCCCCCTCTCGCTGAACGAAACACAATGCTTAAATTTTTAACATTTTTTGTCAATTTTAATTAAATTAAAAATAATATACATATTTCAAAAATTATTTATTTAATCAGGAATTTGTCATAGTTGAAATTTACGGTATTGCAAATGCTTTTAATTGTCATACTACCCGTTTTGTGCTGTCAAACTAAGGAAATAATATGTTCAATAACTTTCGAGTAATGTTTTAGACACGTGATTATCTGAATTGTAATTTACCGAGATCCTCAATAAACAGACAATCACCAGGAATGAAATAATATTACCCATGAAAAAATGGATCATAAAAAATAATAATTATAGTTCGCCTGAAATAAATGTATTTTCATAAATTCTTTTTTATTCAATACAACATCCATTTATGAATGTAGACAGGCGTCAAGAATTGTTTAGCATTAGACTAAAAATAGTTTATTCCCTTTTTCTTTCCTTATTCTTTTCGCTTTTAAAGATTTTTTTTTTAAACAAAAGTTGATTTCGATGGATAAAGTTTTATCCATGTCCAAAGCAACCTTCGTTTTAATACATTAGTAAACAGCATATTTAAAGGAATGCCTGGCATTACTTAATTTCAAGATTAATGCACGAAACCATCATAATAGAAAAACCCCAAATATTTAGCGTTTTTTCTTTCTTTTTTTTAAATTAATCAAGTTTTAAGTAAAAATTTTTTAATGTTTTCTTTTGTTGGACAAATTCGATGAGCGTTTGCTAGATTCGGACATCTTAAAGTTTTGTATCAAATATTACATAAAAAATATTACTGCAAGGGATTGGAAGCATTCGTTTATTCAAATAGTTTTCTTTTCAATCTACATCCTTCATTAAAGACTGGTTAAGTTTGCTTTGACATACATTCAATCTTTATCGCCATCTTTTCAATCTATTTCATTCATTAAAAATTGTTTACGTCAGGTTTGTCACATTCCGGTTTTATAGTCATCCTTTCAATCTAAATCATTCATTAACGGCCGTATTCACCAAACATGGATTAACTTGAGTGTAGCCTAATTCGGATATAACTCAACTCTAGCATGACTCTTATTCACGAAGCGGAGAAATTCACTTGTAAAACAACTTTGGAGTTAACCGAACACGACATATAAGACGGCTTCTGACTGGCTAGCAATCTTGCACATCAATGTCAACAAACATATCGCTTAAGTCCGCCATTGTTTGCTGACTCGGCGCTAACACTCCGAAATCGTAGGGTTATTCTAGGGTTACATATAGGCGAGTTAATCGTTGTTTTAGTCTTGGTGAATAATGTTTCATGACTTAATTTGCCCTTTACCCTGAAACCTCGTTTAACTCTGGTTGGTGAATACGGCCGTAAATGAGTTAGATCTCATTTTCCACCTTAAAGTCACTTTTTGTACACTAAGTCTGATTCAACTAGGACCAACTGGTTGAACTACTACTAACATCCATACTCAAAATTGTTCTTAAAAAACCTCGTTTTAAATATTATTAAAAACTAAAAACTGAAAATTTTACAAGAATCTTCTTGGATTTCACTCTTTATCGAAGTTTTGCTTTGTTGCTGTTATTGTTGTCCTATGGCCAATTTCCGTACATGAAAGCTACTTAGACCGAAATTGAATTTAAAGTGGATTCCGAACCATACTACCGAGACAATAACCGAATCTACGAACAAAGGAACAGACCGTTGCATACATATCAAAAGGATTAAAAGTTATCTTTTTGACGTGTTTGTAAATGTTGCATTAATTCTTATTCATATTATCATATATTTATACTTAATTAACTGTCATTACCCGTAACACATGTTATTAAAATATAATCCCACACTATTACTTAATGAAAACGAGTATATTAACAGGCTCATTTAATTTGTCGGGTTGGTTTATTACTCAGTCAAATGACTTAATACCTTCTCCACACGAGATTTCAGCCCAAACCTCAAGTGTTTAAGTTACAAACACTAACCTATGGGTTGGGTATTAAACTTGTAAACTATTAAGTTGTAAACCAGAGCATTAAAAGAAACTATTTAAGGCGATATACTGTATTTATATACCAACATATATTTATATTTAATTAACTAAAATCAGTGAAAGTAAAAGAAATATAATCTCACAAACTATTTTTACAGATGACTTTTAAAAAAAAAATCCTTTTTATGAATTTTCATGTCATTGTTTAGTTTGCCAATTTACGTATCTTTTGCATATGAGGTATAAGCGAATCCTGCGATTCAAAGTGGCGCATTAGAAACTTTACAAATATTCACTGAAGTGGGGATCGAACAAATGAACTGCTTAATTGAAGGATAAAGCGCTGATATTCATTTAAAATATGGGATGAATGTTTCTAAATCGAGCAAAATTAAATAAAATGTTTAATTTATGTCATATACGTAAAATCATAAATATTCTGAAATGTAATATTGGAAAAATAATTAATGTGCTTCCAGTAATATTTTTGAAGGCGTATTCAAATTGAAAGAATCAATTAAAATAATATTATATTTTCTTGTTATTTCGAAAAAGAAAATTTATAATAATTCCTTGAATTCTGGTGGTAGCTCTTGTGGGAAAATAATAATGAATAGTCAAATGTTATTTATCAAATAATAATCGATACAGATAATCGTTGTTTTTATTTTGAAAAATGTAAAACGCAACAAAAGAAAAATTATTAAAAATCTATAATATAAAAAAATATATAATAAGATAAAAATATAATACGATAAAAGTAAAACTTATTATCTGAAAATTATGACTCGTCAGTGAACAGATTTTATAACAATATAAGATTGCTGTAACGATATACAATAATCGATAATAACCTTAAAATAAACTTTAAATTCACAGCAACCAGTCAAATATAAATTATACTAAACAGAAATTAAAATTAACTTAATTAATAAAATTAAAATCTATTAAGTGATAAATTGGAACTTAACTTTACAAAGACGAATATGAGGTATTTAACTATTATATATATAAAATTTAACTATTGCATAATTAAAAAAAAGATGTAAATTAAATGCATGTACAGGCTTTTAAATTAAGGTAATATTAACCATAAAAGTTAATGGCTTTCATTCGTAATTTCCTGCTTTTCAAAAGCTATAAGCCGTTATAAGCACGTTTCGATGCAATGTTGAAGTGATTTCGATTAATCAATTGCTTTAAAATCGATTCAAAAATTATCGTTATCTTAAGCACGTATTTTAATGGCCTCACTTCATGGTTTAAGCAACTTAAAGCAAACAACTTAAAGAATCTCAATACAAACTAATAAATTTTTCCCCTTTTAATTTAAATTTATCGAATATAAATATATATTGCATAAGTTGTTAAGCAAGTATTCATAATACTTTATTTTATGCGAATAAAAATCTACATTAACTAATTTTTTACATTAGATTACATGGGAAATTATATTCAGCATCATAAAATTTACTTATATATTTGTATAAAATATATAAAATAAACATGTATGAATAAAATATATAAAAATTAAAAAATATGCAAGATTTGGTGCATAAAATATATTAAAATATACAAAAGTCAAGGGACAAAAAACTATCAAAGAAATAAGAAATAAATAATAATTAAAATCAGATGAATATTAATTAAAATATTTACATATTATCAATAAAATCAGAAACTGAGCCAAAAATAATAAAAAAAAAGTGAATATGGTTACAGTTTAAAAAACGAAAATTTGTACGTTACCAAAAAAAGTGACAAATGAAAAGAAAAAATATTTTGAACTTGAATTAAATAAAAAAAATTCGCAAATTCCAATAATATTTAAAACACATTTCTATATAAAAAATTGTTAAAATCCTTTTTTTTAAAAAAAAATAATAATAAATATTATTTTAAATACAAGTGATCATATTTACTGCTTTCGAAAAAAATTCCCTTTCTAATTACATCGTAAAAATTGCATTTTATCTTATTATCTAAAATGTACTGCATCCTAAGAAAATAAAAATGTGTATTTTAAAGTCAAGATATGATTTATTTCACAAAAATAAGGCAGAATTTTAAAAAAACACAGGCACGGAAAGTAACATTAAGAAGAATAGCGAAATAATGTTTAAATTATTGATTTTTAAGGGACGAAAAAATTAAAAATCCAAAGATTATTAAAAGACATTTCTAAACAAAATGACCTATTCACGAAAACTTAAATCAGTTTTAAATCTAATTGATTAATTATATCTATTTAATTTCTTTTAAAATGAATTAAAAAGCTGTACAATCTATTATATATAAATACATGCAATAAAAATGCTATAAAAGTACATTTAACTTAAGTATAAAATTAAAAATAAATAAATAAAAATTTATATAAAAATACATAGTTTCAATATAAACTAAGTAAACTTAATCCTTTTTTTAAACTAGGCAGTTTATTAATTATAATTTTTAAACATTAAATAAAAGTTTAAATATAGATAAAAAATAGAGGAAGTATTGTTATTGTAATTTGATATAAAAACTTTAAAATAAAATAGAAAATCTTGTTATTCTGTTTATTTTTATTTTATCTATTTATTTATTTTTTTTTTTTTTTACACTCGGTAAAAACGTTTTCCATTAATTTTTTCACATAAATATTATAGAATTTATTCATTATAAAATGAGAATATGTTTGCATCATTAATGAAAAAAAAATTTTTCTCTCTCTCTCTCTCTTTGTGTTTAAAATAAATTACTTATGTACATAATTATTTAGAAGTAAAAATATGATCACATGATAAATATTGAATATTTTCCACAAATAAATAAATCTTTCCTTTCTATTTTAAAGGAAATTTTGTAAGAACATCTGTAGTTAATCTATAGAATTATTTTTAGTTAAAATAAAATCGCATCGGTAATTAATACAAATTTCTTTCTTATTTTAAGACAAATTACGTTAAATTTATTGATGATGCACATATTTTTGTTAAATTGCAATTAGCAAAAATGTGCGCTTCATTAATAAATAAATTAATGTTTTTTTTATTGCTATCTTAAAATAAATTATGCATATATTTACCTATTTACAAAAAATATAAATATAAAGCAGAAATAAAGTAAACTCATATGAAACAACTTTATGAAAGGAGATAAACAGAGCGGTTCATTAATTTTTAATCCTACGTCCACAAAACAAGACGATTACACGTAAAGATGAGCAAACGGGATAGAAGCGATTGCAATAGTAAACAAACTTACCACCCACACTTCCAAGCTAGGCACCTCGCTACCTGAGTTGGGGGGAAGGTCGGAAAATCACCCGGAATAGGAGGGATGAAAACGAAAACAAATCCGGTGCTGAAAGGGTGCGAGTTCGCCAAGTTTTCTTTTTTTCAGGGCCGACTCGGAAAGAATCTGAAAACTGTAACCGGTAGGTAGTAAGTTTCCAAGAAAGTTACCGTCACAGTGTGCACAATTCTTCCCCAACTTCTTCACTTTGCGTCGGGCATGCTCCAAATCGATGTAGCTAGATTCGCCGGAGTACGGGTACGGAGCAGAAGGCAGCGCCAGTGGGATGCCGGGAAACGAAAAACAAAACAAAAAATCGCACAATTCCTCCTGAAAACAAAACACGCATCTCGAAGACAACAGAGACTTGGAATCGTTTGTTTTTCACCTTATTTTACCATTCAAAATGAAGACGAAAACGATTTTTTTTTTTTATTATTTCTCTTTACTTTCTTCCTTCCTTCGTCGAAAACGATAGGCGCAGAAATCGTCTGCACCGCGAGAAGCGAAGTCACAAACCGACGAACCAGGAAGGATATACCCCAGTGATACAGATTCCTTTCCCACTCCAGTTGGGGCTGGATGGCAATTTTTTTCTCGTTTTTCACCACTTAGCTTGTGTAAGGTGATTATTAGAACCTCGTTAAAGGAAATAAGTGCATTTTTTCCCAGTCTTTTTTTGACGTGTAACTCGTTAGAGTGGTTTGACATAAATGTTAATAAGTAAAGTTGGCAACGGTGGAAATGCAAACGATCTGAACGACTAGAGGGAGAAAGTAATTTAAATAGTTTAGATAATTGACTTTCTCAGCAGATAAAAATACTTTTTTGTTTACACTTCCATTTTTTTCTGTAAATATGGGTTAGAAGGGGGAAAAATATTTCTTTTACCTAGAGAATTCAAGGAATCAGAAATGATACTTAATATACGTCACATGAATAATGTACATTAAGTATAATTCGTGATTCCACTTCAGAATTTCATTAGCGTAAAGTGACATTTTTTTCGTTTTATATGGGAATTGTCTATAAAGCAATTTTTAGATATTTGCATATTATAATATTTAAAAATACTAATTGAAACTCTATAGCTAACACCATACATAAAAATCCATATAATTTACTTAAAAATTTAAGGAAAATAAAAATAATGTTTATATAAACTATATATTACCCCAAACAAATTAATTAAATTTACTGCTATTGCTATTATATTAAAAACACATTTAAAACCTAAAAGAAATAAAATTCCTAAAACAAATCCTTTGAAAATATATAACATCTATATTGATTAAAATATTTCTACTTTTTCTTAATTTATAAAAATATTGCAGTAAACCATTAATTAATAAATATAATTAATAATATTTTAAACTATTAATATGAACTTTTATTTTACAATTCAATTATATAACTATTACAATTTTTTAAAATGAGTGAAATATGAAAAAGATATTATACGTTAGACAATTGTGATCATCTCATAAATTTATTAAAAAGATGCGAATGAAATTCATTCTGGTTTGTGTTTTCGATTACCCCCTCAGATGTTAATCTCAACTGAATTAAGCCTGATTTGCTATACAATTATAAAACAAAGCCATGGCAGTCAAACAAACCTATAAATTACAAATTGTTTATGTAAATGAACAATTCTTTAAAATAATTTCTTTTAAAATAAAAATTATTGTAAAGCTGTTACAGCTGTATGTACTCATTACTATATTATTTTAGTTACAGGTGGAAGCCGATAGCATATTTTAGATGCATTATGTGAGAGAGCATCGGCAAACTCCCCTTTACCTATAGCCCTGAGTTGTACTCTACCAGTTCAGTGTCATTTAGAATCAGAATACTCAACCTACAGCCCCCCCCCAGAGGTATTATTTCACTATGTGAAGATTGTGGACACAACCTATTGAATATGCCCCCACTACCTTTGGCGAACACGACGGATTTTCGATTAAGTCTGGATTTGAACTTACAACCTTACGAAGGAAAACCGACACCCTTACCAAACAGGCCACCGCGGCCTTTAAAGATGAATGGTGCGATCCTTTGGACTGGAAAACACGACTTAACCTTTCCCTGCTTTTAGACTCGATAAAATGAATACCACATAGTAAAGAAGCACTTCTTTGCATGATCGTTGCTGAAAATTTAGGACAGCAATTTTTTGAAAGGTCTCGGGTTAGATACCAGTCCCTCTTGAAATACAGGTTGCGCTTCTGTCTTTTGCATGGTCGTCTGTAAGGGTGAGTGATTGTCACTTTTCTGAGTAAACTTTCTTGTGACATGTGAATATGACACACTATCCGAAAAGTTCTCCCGAAAGACAATTTACGTTGTAGAAATTAAAAATGATTTATAAGAGCTCTAGCTGGTTAAGTTTTTCACTATGCAGAGTCAGAGATGAATAATTAAACAAAACTATATAAAAATAATAGGCAATAAATAAATAATGCTTCAACTAACGTTCTTTTAAAATATTTGTTTGAATAAAATATGCAATTTTGTTAGACTTTAAAAGTACAATTAATGTAAAAATTTAGAATTTAAATTTTTTTTAAGATTTTTATAAAAAGAGGAATTGATTGGCATAGTTTAAAAATCAGCACTATTTTTTAAATAATCTTAGAACTTAATGATTACTGAATTTATCTCTGAAATATTTCAATATTCGTAAAAAAGCTTTTAGACAAAATTACTAAGAAAAAACAGCAGACGATATCTGTCCGTAAAGTAAATAAAGATTAAACAACTCAACTCTCAAGGAAACGTACATGACACGATTTCTTATCAATTCAACTTGAGAACAAAATTATATTTTGCAACTGAATGGGAAAAAAAAATGTTATGATAAAATGAAATTCCATTTTTAAATGCTTTTTGATGTACATATAAATTCAGAAGATCAAGCGATAATATAAATATTCCATAAATGGTGAAATGTTTATACTAAGTTAAATTTTCATGTCTTTATTTAATTATTTAACGTCATTATTTAACGTTTAGTTATTATTTAAAATTTAAGCAAACGAATAGATTTTTAAGTAGCCTATGACCTTGAAAGTTCTACAATAAAAGTAAATAGCGAAGAAGTCTTGCTCTTGTCATAAAGTGAGACTGAACTAAACCCATGGGATTGTAATTTTTGTTAAATTTCCTCAATTCAGAATACATAAACAGTATAAATTTTTTTTGGAGCATTCATTATCTTTAGAACACTTCGGCGCAGGGTGGTGTCCCTCCCTAAAACTGATCAAAGCTACCAAAAATAGAGTTTAAAAGTCACTTATAAATCCCTTAGAATCTAAGAATTGCATTGGTGACTAGTTTGAGAGCTAAACACAATTTAACCGAAAAAGAATGATGGAGAAAGGCATCGGTTTAACAACTGTAAAGTGACTAGTTCGATATAGGAAGCAAGCAAAAACAGTCGTATTGTGATGGCCTATGCTTGCCAAAAATCCAGTAATCACCAATATCAGCCCGCTGTTGCTGTCACGCGGTTTGGAGAGAAGAGTTCCAACTCAGGTGTCAACTCCGTCACTTCAGACTAGTCCAAAGTTTTAAAATGGTTCAAAACTAAAACTCATCGAACTCTGGTGATCTCTACTTTAAATATGTTAAAGGTAGTATCGAATTCAGAGCTAGAATTCTATTCAGAAAATTTGATTGTGTCTGTAACTAGCTATTAACACGGCCAGTATCGAAGCGGTAAACTCATCGCTCGTGAAACGGGGGGACAGATAACGAGCAACAGAGGGCGGTAAGATAATTAAAAGACCTGTTTCGAAAATGCCAAGCTCGGCTATCTGTTGCTTCAAATACGCGCCTGGCACGGGGCCCGGGGCTGTTGGCAAGCACCCCGAATTTTCAAAAATGCCCTCAAACTGTTGCTTTTGGCACGTCAACAGTATGAGACCCGATGCTTCCTCTCGCGCGGAGAAGCAAAAATACAGTCAACTAATAAGGCAACAAAAGAATTTCCTACCTCCCCCTCCAAACCCCCATCCTCTCTGACACAGAAGTTCAAATTAAAAAAAAAATAAAAAAAACACCCACCAAGGGATTTGGCGCGTTTTTTGTTGCATACTGAGAATTTCTTTTTCTATTTCGTTCCATTTATTTATTGTCTTTTCTTGCACCCGTCACGTGATAAGAAAAAATAATGAAGGAAAAACAATTAAGATAAGAATTAAATTGTTTTGTTTGCATTACGGTTGATCTCCGCGTAATGAAGCATAATTTACCTTGTAATGCACACTGGAATTTTCGTTACAACTGTAATTAATGCACTTGCATCATACTAGAGTAGTGTACAAGAAAAGTGATAACGGTTTAAGACGTAAATCTGAGATATATTCTAAGTAAATTTTTAAAAAAGCAATGTGCCAATATTAATAAAAAAATTTGTCAATATGATGGAAAAATGCCGTATGGGTTATTTTATTGTTGCTCTCTAAAACTGCAATACTGAATTACCTTTACTATTTCTTCGTTCTGTTAACTTAGATTGGTCAACACTGTGATAATTTTGAAACACGGTAAAAAATTTGAACTTCACTATGACACTAACAAAAAGACATTAGAACCTAAAGACATTTAACAAGCCTAAATCAACTTAGCTCGACAATCATTGGATGAATCCGGTATTGAACTCGCTACCACCTACTTAAAAGCGACGCTTTCCTCATGAAGTTTCCACGGTCCCTTTCTTTTTATACTAGAATTTTTTTACAGTTTAGTAATTACCAAGCACTTAGAGCCCACTATGATACAATGCTAGGCCCACGATCTTGAGAAAGGAACCTCCAGGGTTCGATTTCAACCATTGTTAGATATAAGCACATGATTTATATAATACTGGATATTAAACAACGCAATTATAAAATATTTTAATATTCGCTGGGTAAACTGTCTTACGAGAAGAATTTCTATAAATAAAGAAGGGCCACATTGACACACAACTGTGGAAACACGGAAAATTCTCAAACACCCATCCCGACAGATATAAACAGGAGTACAAGAGCAATTTTCAACTCTCAACACTGGCTAGAATCGAGCCCGGGACCTTCCACGATGCAGAGTGCTATTCTACCACTAAGCAACGAACAGATTGTCAAGGCATGGTTCAAATCTTCTGCTTTTTATATTAGGTTGGGGAAAAAGTAAGCCATTATTTTTTCGGTAGACGTCTGTAGTGATCGATATCTCGTGAGGTGTCTATCAAACAATTTCAGATTTATGCTCGTTGGAAAGGTGACATTTGAAGCTAAAATATCCTCTTGCGGTTTTTTGTTTGATTCATTCAGTTACGAGTGCAAGGTTTTAAAAATGGAAGACAACAAACAAAAAATTCGATACATTTTCGTTTTTCTCTTGTAACGGCGAAAAAGATAGCCGGGTGGCTAAAATTGTGAAAGGTGTTTATCGTCCTATATAAGACTGTAACAACCAGTTACGTACAATTTTTGTTTCGTCGATTCCGTTCGGGTATATTTGATGTTAGAGATGCACCTCGCATGTGGATACAGCATCGTCGAAAATGTCTATAAAATATCAAAAATGATCGAAGTGAACCGCATGTCAGCAGTCGTAACGCGCAAGACCTAAAAATCTACATGAAAGCTGTTTTAAACCTTTTTACAAAGCGAATCCAAAAGAAGTTACATAAAGTTCACGTAAAAATAATGGATTTCTTTTTCCCCAACCTAATATAAATATCATTCAATGTGTTTATTTTAATATCATTCAATGTGTTAATTTCGGTTGACGTCTGTAGTGATCGCTATCTCGTCAGGTATCTATCAAACAATTTCAGATTTATGCTCGTTGGAAAGGTGACATTTGACACTAAAATATCCTCTTGCGGTTTTTGTTTGATTCATTCAGTTACGAGTACAAGGTTTCAAAAATGGAAGACAACAAACAAAAAATTCTATACATTTTCGTTTTTCTCTTGTAACGGCAAAAAAGATAGCCGGATGGCTAAAATTGTGAAAGGTGTTTATCGTCCTATATAAGACTGTAACAACCAGTTTCGCAAAATTTTGGTTTCGTCGATTCCGTTCGGGTATTTTTGATGTTAGAGATGCACCTCGCATGTGGATACAGCATCGTCGAAAATGTCTATAAAATATCAAAAATGATCGAAGTTAACCGCATGTCAGCAGTCGTAACGCGCAAGACCTAAAAATCTACATGAAAGCTGTTTTAAACCTTTTTACAAAGCGAATCCAAAAGAAGTTACATAAAGTTCACGAAAAAATAATGGATTTCTTTTTCCCCAACCTATTATTTAAGCACTTTTTAAAGTGGTAATTTAATTTCTAGTCTTTTTTAATCAACTCTAGTTATCAGCATGTAATTTTGATGAAATATGTGCCTATAACTATATTAACAGCTACACGACGTCTTTTCAATAATTTACTTTTTCTCCACCATGTGTTCAGCTGATATCTATAATCACGAAGGGAAACTACGAGAAGATATTTTGATAATTTCCTTTCCTTAATGCGTTATTTTTATTTTATGCGATAATGTAAGCTTGGTGTGGGTTGCGTATCACTCCACAATACTTTTTGGCAAACTAATTCGACCAACATCTTCAAAGCAAAATCAATTTCTAATCATTTGAAGCATCAAATTTTTGAGGTGGGAATCGAACCCCTGATCTGCTGAACTGAGTACTAAATCACTAAATACTTAATTATAACATACTGGACACATCATTTTATTCGCTGAGCTATTTTTCAAAGGCAACCATCTTTTGGTGAAAAGACAATTTGCCAAAATAATGGCTTGATAACGAAGCAAAACGAAATGATAAGTAAAACAAAATAATCAATGCAAAAGAGTTATAATATCTAATTAAATATGCTCGGTATGGTAAATTTTTTTAACGATAAACTATCTTTTTCACAAAAGATAACCCAAAATCCCAAAATTTAATAATTGTGCTTATTAATTTAGCGATTCATAATTCTCGCCTAAAACCACATTATTTTTAAAATAATTAAAAATTGAAGTAAATTAATAATTGTGTATTAGTGTATTTCAAAGAATAGAATTATACTGAAACTTGGACTTGGACGCCATAAGCGGACTGGTTAAGTTTCAGAATAATTCTATTCTTCGAAATACACAAATTAAATCTATTAAGAATGAATATTAAACATCAAACAAATAAAAAAAAGTTAAAAAAAATATTTCGATAAATATTTTTATTCGCCAAGAATTTCTTTCCCAATGCCATTTATATGCAGACAAATAATCTACAAGTTCTAATGGAGTGTCTGATGATTCTATTGAAGTCTGCTTTTAAAATAAACAAACAAATTAGAAAAAGCTACGAATCACATAAAATCTAGATTTAAAAGAGAATTTATTGCTTTAGAAATAAGCCCATACACACAAAAATGTCGCTCTCAAATATATTTCCCGAAGTGAATACATTAGACACAGCAAAGAAAATTGAAATCTTAGTTCTAAAAAAATACAAAATAAAAGTCATCTATATTCATCCAGCGGAATGAAAGAAAATCTCTGGCGTCATTTCCATATTTCGCCAACAAATTACGCCAACATGTTCCAACTATTACATTTTTTTTTTTTTTTTCTTTTCGACAAAATTGCAGAAGCGTATTAGGGTTATGGTATAAATTCAATCTATTCTTTTGAAATAATACGAAAAGGGAACATGAGTTGAATCTACAAGCGGGGGTGAAAATGATAATTTTTTTTAAGGAGTTGAAAAAAAAAAAAAATAGAATACATTTTTCTTTAAAACACGTGTATGGGGAGAAAATATATCGAGCTTATATTTATACAGCACATTAAGCCTTCAAAGAATCCGAATTAAAAACAAAATCCCATCGAAAAAGACGAGCGAAATCTACAGTATTTCTGGAACTTAATACTCGAAAAAAAATCACAGCATGAAAACAAATTTCACTTATGTTCTTCTCCCCTTTAAAATACTATTATGTTTTTTCCCTCTAGTTTTATGTTCATCTTTTTATTTTAGCCCTTTACTTCCTTTACGGTTAAAGTTAAAAAAAATCAATAGTGGTGTATATGTCAAAGATCTCTGACGTTGGAGAGGGCTAATGTCCTAGTTTCTATCTCTATGGTAAGGATGCTATATATAACTCAGGAAAGGGAAAAAATTCATGAATTTTTCCCCTTTCTTGTGATTAAGCCTTTAAGTGGGGAAGACAGGGAAAAAAATGAATTTATTTAAAAAAATTTAATTTTTGTAAGGGAAAAAAGAAAAAATTAATGACTGAACACATTTTCTTTTAAAATAAATTAGTACAGTTATTTTGTTTCCATAAAGGCATCTTCAATATTGTACCGGTTTCGACACCTGATTCCCATTGAAAGAAAATAAATAGGATTTGTGAAAAATATTAAACATTTTAAGGAGAAATTATTAGATGATCAAAAATTAGAAACATTTTACGCTGAAGAAAATTTTAATGAAAATCAAGGTCCTACAATACAAGAAAACTTATAAATTTGGATTTCAAAATAATAACAATTTAAATGAAGCTATATATCTCAAAGTAAAATGATTCTCTTAAGTAATAAACGATAAATCAGAAAAATTACAGGAAATAAAGTCAGATTATTCACAAGTGTCCAACTCCTGAAAAAATTATCGCTCGAGATTTTGTTAAGCAAACAATGTAAAAACAATTCAACAAAAAAATTCCAGTTCAAACTCCCCTAACATCTGAAAACTCATGCAAGTATAAGAAAACAATACTTTTCATCAAGTCATATCGTAATTCCAGAGCTTGTGTTGTAAAAGGACGTTTCTCAATATATTTTGATGTTGTTTTGCTTACTTTACCGACAATTTTGATGGTTATCAAAGGTAACTCAGCAACCCTATTCCGTAATAAATCAGGAAAGTTTGCTTTATAGATATAAAATTTTTAACTTCAACTGCACGCTTTACCGTAAATGTTTCCTGTGTTAAATATCGAATAACATTTGGAATGGGGGAAAGTTAACCTTGTTTCAGATTCGAAATGAGAAAAACCGTAAGATTCGATAATATTAAGTTGATAGGAGGATAGTAAGTACTCTGGTCTTCAATTGCACATTCCATTGGTTCGAGTCCCAGTAGACGTTTGTCGTGATCCCAATACTACCTTAAAAACTGAAAAATTTACCGTAAGGCAACAAATAAAGTAATTAAATATCTAAACTATATAAACGAAACAAAATAAGGTGGGTGACAGTTGAGTCAGATTCGAATTAGTAGCATTACTGACTAAAAGTAGTGGTTTTTTCTTTATCAGATTAATATTGATAGACAAAATAAAGTAGATAGTTTAAAAACTGAAAAACTTCCCAAGGCATCTCTGGATGAAATTTTCGTAGACTCTGGGACGTATTCCTATCATAGGCAGCGGAAACAATATGGAAGACTCCCAAGCACTCTCTTCAATAGATATGGATGCGTAAAAGCTATTTATGTAGTTCACTGTGGCTGGGTTCAGACCTGAAACTAGAAGTGGATGCCTGGAGGCTGGTTGACGAGTTACCTGGTTCAGAAGAGCCTCTACCCTCTAGTAGTAGCGGAAATGGACTGGTAAACTATGGCTTGTTCTGATTGGCTTAGAGAGGTTAAAGATTTAAGGGGCGGGGTTTAAGGAGAAATTATTAACCCTTCTTTGCATAATGGTGGAAATTTCCATCATAACCTATAATGCCCAAAAATTATATAAAAGAACAAGTTCACTTTAAGTGGATCGTGTTTGGATACCTTTTTAATGTCCATTGCATAAAAAGAAACATAGCTGTCAAAAATAAACAAGTGTCATTATCAGTGCTTAAAGTTGTCTCATTCCGCTGTTTGTTGTAGTTGCAATAAACGTATGATTTCGTTTAGAATTTTGTTTTATTATATTAGAGTTTCTATTGCTAAACAATTGAAAATGAGTGGAAGAAAGGTTTGTAACACGTGTTTCTGTTATTTTCCTCTTTTATTTCTATTGAGTACTAAGCTAATGATCTAACTTTGAATGAGGATGGAAATTTTTAGCATATTGTTTTTTGCTAAATTTATTCTACAAATATATTCTAAGATTTTTTTAACCATTTTTCCTTTAATTTTGAACATGAATTATATCAACTTGCTTAATTTCACCAATAAAGAAAAAATCATGCAAAGAAGAGTTAAATAGTTACATAAATTAGTCGATGATGTTTCTGAATTTAACGGATTAATTGGTATGCTGCTTTATTGCATAGTAAAAAATAAAAGAGTATTTCAACATCCATTCATGAGAAAGAAACGTCAAACAATCACTTTATGAATAGAGGGGAAAAAAAAACAACATCAGAATAAACAATTGGACAGGCTGTTTTTCAAAACATTTCAAACATTCTTTGAATCCCATAAGAAACAGAATAGTCTGGACTACACACGAAAAAAAATTAAAAAAAGGAATACAGTATTTCAGCGCACGCTTTTCAGTCTGCAACACATTTCGACAGACATCCCAAAAATGCTGGAAAACAATGACAAAAGCCGCCTCTCCAATGGAAAAATATGGCCGCCCATTCCGAGGTAACGCCGAACAAAACCGAAATTCGAATCTTCGGTACTTCCGGATTCGGACGGAGTTGCCTTGCGGGGAAAATTGCCCGTAATAATCCATGGAAGCGAGCAGAATATGAAAGATACAGCCATACCGGGAAATATTGGAACGTTAAGCCCTTGAAATTCGATTCCACTTCCGATGAAAGCACGCGTTATGGGCTGTTCCAATTTCAGCGGAGATGGAACACAACACGATATGAAATGTTCCGGTATCCCATTGTATAATGTAACAAGTATATTTTACAATAGTGAACAGCTATTACTTTTTTATTCGACTTGCATGAGAGTCGTGATCTTCTTTACTCTAATAGATGAGAAAGCCTATCATGTACTACAACTTCAACTAACAAAAACGTGAATAGAATGTCAGTTTCTTTCTATGTAATTATCGTCTGCCGTATCTAGGGATTTCATTGGCATCCGATGTCGATATAGCAGACGATAATGATTACTACTTTTGCAGAGACAGATGTTGAATTTTCTTGACTTAATTGTTAACAAACAAACAAAAAGACAGTTTTAGATAAATTCTATATATATATTATTACACTTAATTCATTTGGAACAATATTTAAGAAGCATAATAAATAATTTAATAATTAAAAAAATTAAGGCCTTAGTTCATATATTAGGAGTAACTTGAATAAAATAGACCAATTCTTTTTTTCCAAACATAATTTTAAATATTGCTGACAATTCTGCATAATTGTAGAAAATAAATAAAATTAATTATTTTATTAGTAATGATTTCAGTAAAAAATAGGTGCCACTAACTATTAGCAATTATATCTGGAAATATTTTGAAAACCTTCTTTTCGTTAACTGATTTAATAGATCATGTAAAATTTTGTGCCGCATAAGGGATGGTTTTACAGTATAATGCTGTTAGACTTTGTATATCCAAACGATTTCCTTTGCAAATGAAATGTTTCATGAAGAGTAAGAGGTACTCACAAGTCGCAGGAAAGCAAATAAAGAAACGTTCCAAACACCCACCCCGATAGATGTGCAACCAGAAATCATTATTCAACAGTAACAGGGAATCGAACTTTGAACCTTCCACTTCACAGAGCGGAATCTCACCATGATGAGTTCTAAATACGTCCCCTTTAACACTGCTTAGTAGATGGAGTAATAGCTGAAAACCGTAGCAGAAACATCGCCTTTTGACTTCCAAGGACTCTTTTGAGATTATGAAATGCGTTAAACTATCCATAGAGAAAATATGGAAAACTCTAAAGTAACAACCAACAATTTTCTACGTACGAGCAGAAAAGCAACATGTTGTTAAATAGAGCATCTCCTGCTGTCTAATAGTAGCTGGAATCAAACTTGGGAACCTTCTCTTTGAAGATTAAAATCCTACAGCTAAGCAGCGAAAAGCTTTGATCACGCTTCTTTAAAAAAAAAAAAAAAGTAATTACGAATATAAATAATGCAATAAATAATACTACGGTCATAGAAAACACGATTTTAATGCACTAATCACATGCCAAATAATTCAGAAAATTTATTTTTATTTCTCATTTATATCATTAAAATATTTCTGAGAAGGCACTGTTAATTTTTCTTTCTTACTTTTTTAGTTTTTTGTAGGTTGGACTATAAACACATAGACAGTTTCTATCCAGTCTTGGACATCACATAACTTGTCATATTTATTAGTAATCGACCAATACTGCAACCCATTTCAATTTGTCATTGTCAAGTGATAACACCAAACGTGATATCAATCAACGCAGAAGACGTGTTTATCAACATTAATTTGACCAATCAGAGCATCAGAGTGAGATGGGTTACACAAAATGGGCGGGGTCCAGTTGATATAGAATTTATATATGTCGCTTTATATATAAATGATACGCACCGGATAAAATACGGCGCCATTACAGAATTTAATATAACAAAAATAGTTGACTGTGACTAACTCATTTTCTATCAGCAAAAATGGCAATATGCATCAAAGACAACATGTTTAGAAAATAGTTAATTCCTCAAACCCTCCATGGCTAAATCAGCAGGAAGCATAATATATTAGCTGAAGAGCACCAAATAAAATATGTCCAGCAACAAGTTACGTCTTGAGTGTTTACTTCACATGCGACGGCTTATGCTGTTGCCAACGCAAGAGGAATAATTTTTCTCCACCATTAACGAAATCATTAAGGTTGCACGCGATTTCTAAAAGGGGAAGGAAGAAAAGAGGATATGAATATCGAAAACATAACAAACGAGTGAGAGAATAAGGCCTTTTCGAACAAGTCCCCGACACCGCTATTATTAAGATTATGGTGATAAATTGTCGTTTGCGGATAAACAAATTGGCCCTCTCATACAAAATGAATGAAAAGGAGACACACAAAGAAAAATTATGAAGGCAATATACTGCGGAAAAAGAGGAAAAAAGAAAAAAAAAGAATTGGTGAAAAATTTACGTTTTCTTTCTAAGTTAATGCGATTACAACCGCAGGAAAGTAATTAAACGTCGCCATCTTTTATCCACTTGACGGAAAATATACAAATTCTATTATTATTAAAAGGAATTAGTTGGAATTCGGCTATTTAAAATTATTTACGACGATTGGATAAAAGAGCATGGTGATTTATCGAGGAATATGAAAACGATAATTTGTACAGCGATTACTTAGTTACATATTTTTATTGTAAATTGCGTTATCGTTTGATTAAAACTGCTTTTCATATTTAATACTTTCATAACAAATATTTGGAAAAAGATAAAGTGGAAATTGTGCCTGCATCTTTTTTTAAAATATCAAATAACGAGCAATGTGACAGTAATTGATTGTATTTTGTTGAACAAGTGCAGAAAAATAAATTACTGCGGGACAATTTTTTAGAAAAATTCATAAAAAAAACATCAATAACAATTTCTGACTATGTTATCAGATTGTATAATAAGTGTAGAAAAGTATTGTGTCCAAAATGGATGTTGCGACTAAAAATTTAACTAAAAGTTTCTGTTAGCTAATTAGTTAAGCTTGAGGCTGACAGTGGAAAAAGATGTAATACAGATGCAAAATTATAACTTTTAGGTCTTATAGTTCCTATATCCTAATAAAAAATTAAAAATTAAGACGGAAATAGATATTTTAAACAAAAATAAAACATAAATCCTTCTTATTTATTAAATTAATCACAAGATGAAAATTAAGTTTTCTTTAGCAGTAATTTGAGATTAATCAATTCCATAAATATTAGGTTGGGGAAAAAGAAATCCATTATTTTTACGTGAACTTTATGTAACTTCTTTTGGATTCGCTTTGTAAAAAGGTTTAAAACAGATTTCATGTAGATTTTTAGGTCTTGCGCGTTACGACTGCTGACATGCGGTTAACTTCGATCATTTTTGATATTTTATAGACATTTTCGTCGATGCTGTATCCACATGCGAGGTGCATCTCTAACATCAAAAATACCCGAACGTAATCGACGAAACAAAAATTGTACGTAACTGGTTGTTATAGTCTTATATAGGACGATAAACACCTTTCACAATTTTAGCCACCCGGCTATCTTTTTCGCCGTTACAAGAGAAAAACAAAAATGTATCGAATTTTCTGTTTGTTGTCTTCCATTTTTAAAACCTTGTACTCGTAACTGAATGAATCAAACAAAAAAACGCAAGAGGATATTTTAGTGTCAAATGTCACCTTTCCAACGAGCATAAATCTGAAATTGTTTGATAGATACCTCACGAGATATCGATCACTACAGACGTCTACCGAAAAAATAATAGATTACTTTTTCCCCAGCCTAATATATTCTTGATACTTCAAATTTAATTTGATCAGTTTTTTCAGCAAATATTTTGCCAAATGATGCGATTTTGGGCCAAAAGTTACATTTAAATGAAGACACTAACAAATTTTAAATTTACAATTAAAAAATTCGAATATAAATTGAAAATCAAACTTTCGTTCTCAACGAAGATAAAAAATTAACTGCTCTATTTTTTCATTTTACATTTTGAAAAAAAAAAAAAAAAAAAGATTAAAATTTGCGACATATATTCTTTTTGTATAAAATATATAATTGCCTATTGTCCCAATAGGCAATTATATATATTTAATCACTTAAGTTTTTAATTAATTTCAGAAGCAAAAAATGATAGTTTCTTCATGTAGATAAAACTTGGAAAATAAAAATTAACAAAGTTTAATAAAAAAACACAAAATCGAAATTACATTTAATTTATATAAATTGAACACTCAAAATTTCAAAAACAAAAATTTCAGATAGTAACCTAACTCTTTCAAACAGTTCATAATAAAAATTAAAATAAAAAAAATAACAAAGATAAAATTCACTTTGTGTAATGACGATTTCCTTATAACTTGTGACCACAGAGACATCCGAGCGCCGCTGCGGGCTTAAATAAATCAATACAATCTTCCTTACCATTCGACGTGAACGTCCTCCGAGCTTACGAACACAAATTAAATTATCAGCAAACGGTCTCCGAGAAATTTCGTCTGCTTTTGAATCCGCCAGAATGAAATGACAGTTACATTGTTGATGTGATTGCATGACGATAAATTTTTCGTTTTCTATAAGCTGTTGTGCAAAGGGTTTGCCTCCACAGTCACGGTTTTCAATTTCTTTTCGACGGCGGTGACGGCAACGGGAAATAAGCGTGAGCAAACGACCGTGAAATGTGGTCGTCTGAAGTTTTGAATAAGAAAAAAATCAGACTGACTTTCGTTTTCGTTTTAGAGAAAGAAACATTAAAAAAAAAAATGTTACATCACTTTCATTTTGGAAAGCTTTCTTTTAATGTTTTCGATTGACTATAATCCTTACGTGATTCGTTTGATGAGATTTTAGCGGATTTTTAAATTGCTGAAATTTTATTTTGGGAACTTCAGTAATTTTTTGGAGCTATGTTCAGTGGAGTTGTGCTAATTTTTTTTACTTGAACGCGTATATATAATTATATAAACAGGGCCGATCCTGGGTAGGCGGCCGCTCTGTGAGGTCTCATGTCCCAAATTTAACAACGGGGGGTGGGGGTGATTTACCATGATAATCCTGGCAGTGACGGTTTTTTTTTTATTTTTTTTTTTTAGGTCTTATGCCCTCATGCCCCAAATTTGCCGATGGGTGGGGGGGGAGAGTTCTCCCAATTTTCGCCTGTCGCCGGGATCAGCCCTGTATGTAGCATAAAAAGGAAAGGAAACGAAAATCATTTTGTGTATATGTATAGACATATATATGTTTATTACAATAATAGGAATGTTTAATAAAAACTAGTTAAATTATAAAATACGCATAGTAGATACTCAAACAATATTGCATAAATATTTTTAACAATACATGAAAACACTAATGGTTTTTATAAAATATTCCAAATAGGATTATGTTGACTTAGGTAGCGTAGGTAGCGTGCATAGAATATTTTGCTAACAATAGTACTTATTAATCTTATTATTACATTGTATTGGTTCGGGTTCGGTTCAAACCCTTATTTATAATAACACATATAAAAATTCGTCAAAAATTAGAAGAAAAAAATCAGCAATTCTTTTTAATTTTTTTTCAATACGTCAGCCAATTCTCATTATCAGAAATCATCTTTAGTTCCGGAACGCGTTCCTGTCCAAAAAGGAAGTACCGGAACGACGTTCCAGAGCGTTCCGGCTCGACAACACCACTGGCTATGTTTCCTTTACATACAAAAGACAATTTTTTCAGAGTTTTAGACTGAAAACATGAAGTGTTAACAATGCCTTAAAACTAATTTTGATATTGACTATTAGTCATGGTTACAGTTGCAAACATGATTATAGGAGGGGATAATACAACTTTTCTTCAACAGAAATCAAATGGCCTTAAGATTGGTTTGGTTTTTTTGTCACTCAACGATCATTTTCTGCAAACGAGAGCTAATTAGATCAGGATCTGCGGCTAAAACTGATTATGAACCATTACAAACATCCATGCGCACGGTGGGACTCAAACATACAAACTGTTGAATCGAAGACAAAAGCACTAACCACACGTTTACCAGTTCTCATACTGCCTTAAAGGAGATTTAAGAAAGTGTATTATAATTTAAAAGTCATACCCTTTTTCCTATTTTTAAATGTAACTGTATTTTTTATATCAATAAAATTAAAAAAAAATTGAGTTATGACAATTCTAAGTGTAATTATAAGAGTCAATGCATATAACACCACAAAATTCTTGCGAAATAATTAATAGCCAATTAAATAATACACAATCCCGATTTCTTACCATATTAAACGATCAAAATCAAACGAAACAATCAATGAGAAAATATAAAAATTACTAAACATAAAACTGGAATATGGGATGGATATAAAATTTTTCAAACTGACTAGCAGTTGCATTTGACTCCTATGCGGTCAACTATGACTTCTCCAAACAATAACTACAAAAATATGACGTTACTTATATGTAAAATCCCGCCAAACTGAGGCAAAATCGTTTTAGACGTTCTTAAGAGTATATTTGAAAAGAATTAAAACTAAGACGGATTTTTCTTATCGCAATTTTTAACGTTGTAACGCTATTGTTAGCTGGCTTCACGTCAAATTTCAATGTGGTAGTCGTTGGGAAATGGTTGAAATCCAAACCTGATTTCAACCATTGAGTTGAAATCAGGTTTGAATTTCAGCGTTAGTAAACCTCCCAACGCTGAAAATACTCAATAGCATTTTTATAAGTCTCACATATTTTATAATTTTGTGCATTAAAATTTGTAAAATGAATATTAGCACAGAATTTTTGTTTAAAGAAACACAAATGGCTTATCAATTAACAACCATACCAAATTCCTAACAACATTGTTTCACTGTTAAGTGGTCCACCTCACGCTACCCGCTTTGGTAAACAAACTCTTAGCACTCTAATCCTCTTCTAACGTGGAATCGAACCAACGAACGTGGAACCGAAACACTCAAACATCGGTTCAACTGTTCGAATTCTAGTTCGGGGCCTTGAGTGTTCTTCAGTCGTTTGTTTATTTGGTTTGTCACTCAACAACCACTTTTGGCACACAAGGGCTAAGTGAATTTCGAACCACTACTAAGATTCAAGTCACCCTAGGTGTGATTCGAATCCATTTACTGTTGAATCGAAGGCAAGAAGCCAACCATTCGGCTGGCCGCACGGCTGTTTGTAGTGGGTTCGGAATCCACTTTAAACTGTAGGTCAATCTAAGTAGTCCTTGTGTGCAAAAAAAACTACCAAACACTTTGCGATATCAAAATAAAACTACAAAAATAACAAATGTGAAAAGCGTTTAAGCGAGGGAGATATTAAAACGGTTTTTTACCATACCATAAAATACCGTATTTTTCGCCGTATAAGACGCACTTTTTCTCCCCAAAATTCGGGGGGGAAAACTGCCTGCGTCTTATACGGCAAATACAAATGCCCACCATGACAAGGAATACGAATCAAAGATTCTGTCTTTTCATAAGTTTGTTATTGATGCGAGGAAGAAGAATAACTTTGAAATGAGCCAGATTGGGATCATGGATGAAGTCCCGCTAATGTTTGATGTGCCATCTAACAGAACCGTAGATAACAAAGGAGTCAAAAGCATAACCGTAAAAACCTCAGGGCATGAGAAAACCCACTACTCGGTTGTGCTGTCCTGCTGTTCAGATGGTACCAAACTGCCGCAAATGTTGGTCTTTAAAAGGAAAACATTCCCAAAAGAAACAATTCCACGGGGAGTCATCGTGCACGTTATACAGTTGATATAAAATATTTTACTACAGAATTTGGTTCATAATCTTTTTTTTCTAGATTTGCCACCTTTAAAATAGGGTGCGTCTTATATGGCGGTGCGTCTTATACGGCGAAAAATACGGTAAGTCTTTCAAGCGATTTATACTAATAATTGCACCCCCGAGCACGATATTTAAGAAAAACACCGACGTGACACAGATCGCTAAGCGAAAAATACAAGTTAGATGGAAAGCATAACAAATGCAGTAGTTTATAATAACCGTAGTTATTTTAGTAGATGAAGGAATAACAAGAAAAACAAGGAGTGGGTTTCCATCGGAACAGTCCTCCCAGAGGAAATTCCAACCGATGGAAAAATATCATTAGCAGCCCCAACAACCCTGTACTTTATGCATAACCGCTCCCTTTTGCGCTGTTTGCTCTACTCCAGTGCTTTTGATCTCTAGCTCTACAAGCTCAACAGCTGTATTAATATTCACTATTAATGAATGCACAACGCATTAATAGTGATAAATCCTGCGCTTACTTTTTGTACCAATTAATTCTTAATCTAGTCTAATTTAAGCAAGATTTAAAAAAAAAATCCAAAATTAATCTAGCATTTTTTTTTAAAGTCGTATTTAAAATAAAATATATAAATATTAGGTTGGGGAAAAAGTAATCCATTATTTTTTCGGTAGACGTCTGTAGTGATCGATATCTCGTGAGGTATCTATCAAACAATTTCAGATTTATGCTCGTTGGAAAGGTGGCATTTGACACTAAAATATCCTCTTGCGGTTTTTTGTTTGATTAATTCAGTTACGAGTAAAAGGTTTTAAAAATGGAAGACAACAAACAGAAAATTCGTTACATTCTCGTTTTTCTCTTGTAACGGCAAAAAAGATAGCCGGGTGGCTAAAATTGTGAAAGGTGTTAATCGTCCTATATAAGACTGTAACAACCAGTTACGTACAATTTTTGTTTCGTCGATTCCGTTCGGGTATTTTTGATGTTAGAGATGCACCTCGCATGTGGATACAACATCGTCGGAAATGTCTATAAAATATCAAAAATGATCGAAGTGAACCGCATGTCAGCAGTCGTAACGCGCAAGACCTCAAAATCTACATGAAAGCTGTTTTAAACCTTTTTACAAAGTGAATCCAAAAGAAGTTACATAAAGTTCACGTAAAAATAATGGATTTCTTTTTCCCCAAACTAATATATCTAGATTCCGTTGGACTGGCTTTTTCCGTTTAATGAAAATTTGAATCTTTATAATTTTTATTAGCTAAATTAGTTTCAATTTTCATTAATAATTCTTTTATTTCATAAATAATTTCATCAATACTTTAGATGTTTTTGGTATTTGGATATTGGCAACAAAATATTTTCTACCCGGCAAATTAGTCGCTTTTCATATAAATTAGTTCTTTATAATCTATTCCTATTCCTTAAAATGTGTATACCTTTTTAAACTTATCAATCAAAATCTATTGAATTTTTCAACAAAATATTAAATTTAAAAAGTATCTAAACCTATTAGATTCTTTTAATACTTGATAAAGTACGTTTTTACAGTTTCTATTGGCTAAATGTGCAGATCTAATTTCTCATAATTAATTCATTTTTTATCCTAATTAACTTTAAATTTAAAAAAAATAAAAAATTTCGTTTCTTCATCATGGTCTAATACTTGGACATGGTTACAAAAATCATTAGTTATTTTTCTCCACTGAAAATTTGAAAAGATTTATTAATGATATTACGAAAAATAAAAATTCAGGTATAAGTTAACAACAATCGTAAACAAACAAAAACCCGCCTATCTAAAGCCAGGTTTAAAATGTGTGAATGGCGTAATACGGTATATATTTATTTTAATCAGAAGTCAATAATTATAATGTAAATAATTGTGCCAACTGCGCACAGTAATGAGATAACAAAGAAAAACACCAGAACTATAACTAATGCATACATCTATATTTTTAACTAACAAATAAAAATTCGTTAATTAAATATACAAAAATTGTTTCAAATCAACAAATAAAAACACTACAGAAAAAAACTATTAAAAAGATTGAAGATTATTAAGTTTTTCAAAAGTATAAAAAAGTAACATAAAAAATAATTTGAAATTAAGAGCGGTTTGATATTGAACGGTCATTTTTTGGGTGACAGTTAACAGTTTAAAGTGGATCATGAACCACTATAAAAATCCAAATCGGAGGCTGGAATCGAAGTCAAGAGCTGAAGATTTAAAGGCAATAGCACTCATCTGCTCGCTCGGCACAAATGAATAGCACTTTAAGAAAGGTAAATGAGACTAAGATAACCATGGTCTATGGGTATATTCTTCAAAGTGAGGGGTAATAAGTTCGAATCCTATGAATTGTTAAATAGATGAAAATTATTAATTTTTACATTAATCATCTATGCCAGTTAAGCGCTTAGCAGTTTTCTTTGTTTTTCCTTTACGTAATGAAAAACTACAACCTCAGCGAATTCCTCCTCCCCCCCAAAAAAATACATTTAAAAAGCATTGCAGCAGGGAGGGCCATATTTAATCTCTCCCATACAATTATCCAACTTACAACATACTGATTTATAAATGTTTTTTAAAAATGCCGAAATAATGAACGTTAAATGAAGTCTATAATGAAGTTTTACGTGCACTAATCTTTAAGAAAAGTACAAAGCACGGATTTTTATTTAAAAGCGTTGAACATAGTAAATAATATTACTCAAACGATGATATTCTAACATATTTGAGAAATCTGGTAATAAACTGGATATAACTCCTTTTTTTCCTATCAGATGGGGAAAAGAGAAAAGGGAAAATTACTCCTTCTCTTCCCGAAAACTCCTTCCCAAACAGATTTTTCTTCTTCCTCTTTCGTATAAGATCTGGAAGTGGGACGGGCGTCCAATCGGCGAGAGCCACGTCAGCAGGGAAATATCTTCGCTAAATTGAATAGAGAAAGGAACTGGCAAGTGGGTAAAATAGCGTGAAAAAAGTGGGGCAGGGAGGAGAAAAAATATTTTTCAGGATTTTTCAACTGGAGCATGCACACATTTTATTAGAAAAGCATTTGCTCGAGTTCTCATTTTTCCAAGCAGCGATCCTGAGGTTCAATTTTCTTGCAGCCATCAATGTATGAAGTACTTTTTATGGATATTTTTTTTTCTTCTTGAATTAAATAGGAAAAAAAACCTTATTTTTGTTTTTACGATTTTGAATTCATATAAAATATAATACGTAGAAATATTCAAACCTGTAAATAATCTATTTATTTTTAAAATTCTCGCAGAATTGTTTTACTAAACATCGTAAATGCAGGAAAAAACAAATAAAAATAAGGTTATATAATTTTTTTTTTATCTAAAGTTATATAAGTTATCCATCCGTTTATTAGGAAATAATAATTTTCAATCTAAACAATACAACATACATTTACATTATTTTTCAAATTATAAGAAGCAATTCCGTCATGTGGTAATAATGACAATTTCCTAAGAAACAAAAAAAAAAAGTGGTATTCGCAATGTCTTCCAAGAGAAATGATACCTTTCCAGGCCAGGCCTGATACTCTTCTACTTGATCCCTGCTTCTAAATTATGATGATTTGTCCACTTTGAGGGGTTATGATGGCACACCCGCTGCTTGTATCACTATACACCCAGTATGTGTGGAGGCGTAGGCTTACAAATTAAGTAGCATTTCGAAGAACAAAATATTAGTTTGGGGAAAAAGTAATCCATTATTTTTTTGGTAGACGTCTGTAGTGATCGATATCTCGTGGGGTATCTATCAAACAATTTCAGATTTATGCTCGTTGGAAAGGTGACATTTGACACTAAAATATCCTTTTGCGGTTTTTTGTTTGATGAATTCAGTTACGAGTACAAGGTTTTAAAAATGGAAGACAACAAACAGAAAATTCGATACATTTTCGTTTTTCTCTTGTAACGGCGAAAAAGATAGCCGGGTGGCTAAAATTGTGAAAGGTGTTTATCGTCCTATATAAGACTGTAACAACCCGTTACGTACAATCTTTGTTTCGTCGATTCCGTTCGGGTATTTTTGATGTTAGAGATGCACCTCGCATGTGGATACAGCATTGTCAAAAATGTCTATAAAATATCAAAAATGATCGAAGTTAACCGCGTGTCAGCAGTCGTAACGCGCAAGACCTAAAAATCTGCATGAAAGTTGTTTTAAACCTTTTTACAAAGTGAATCCAAAAGAAGTTACATAAAGTTCACGTAAAAATAATGGATTTCTTTTTCCCCAACCTGATAATTAGCAGAACACGATACACAGATAACAGAATATTCATCTAACACTGACCGAGAGTCGGTTTGCGGAAAAGTTTAAATTTGAAATGTACCTACTTATGTATTTATGAATATATAGGCATATATTTCTCCAGCTAATACAATGAGAAAAAATGGTCGAATATGTTCAATTTCTATTTTCAATGAATACATTTTTTGAAGACTAAGCTTTAGAGCTTTCTCTCGTGCGCAAAGAAAAAAAATATCTTACAATTTTTGAAACAAAAAAGCAAAGCATGCAAAGTGACTGCTCTGTGATATATGCATGCGCGTGATTATCAGCTATAGCATGCCAAAAATTTCGAGCGCAATAGGTTGAAAATAAAAATGTGAAGAATACTTAAAAGTTCCACTTACGAAAACAATGCAATGCTACACAAGAACAGATCAGGAGAGTCAATGTTACTTACCTAGAAAAGAAAGAAACATATTTTAGAAAAAATATATTTCGATACATTTCATTCAATTTTTAATGATCGTAAAATTATTTCTATGCATACTACTAGCAAACGAAATCCATCTAGAAACTAAGCAAGATATGAATATCCCATCAAATATTTTCCACATAAATTTATTATTAAGTATTTTATGGAAATTTAAGATGGTGTACTTTACATGCATATCGCTCGGTAATTGGTTTTACATTCTTTGTCGGTATGATGACATGAGTGGAGCATCGCTAAAACGTGACTTTGTCCCAGAAGCAGGCAGTCTTCACATGACACGCCAGTACAAGTTCGTACAGGATGGGCCTCGTTACCATAGTAACGATGTCTTCACGTGGATGGAAAGGCATTTGCTAAGCGTTTAGTTGCATAGGATGCAGAAGCATTGAAAGGATAAAGTGACCCCCATACAGACCGGACTTAAATTCGTGCGACATCTTATGGAAGTTACATTGAGGACAGAATCCATAGAATGTCCCCAATTCATTGGAAGAGCTGATATTGACATTCAGAAGTGGAATGGATGCAATTAATTCTAACACAGACCAGAGCGTTATGACGAATTTCGGAACCGGTTTTATAACGTTATTATATCGGTAGCAGTAGACATTTCGAACCTTGTGTACATTAAATGTCATCTACATACCTTTATTAACCCTTCTTTGCGTGATTTTTTCTTTATTGGTGAAATAAATCAAGTTGATATAATTCATGCTCAAAATTGAAGGAAAAATGGTTAAAAAAATCTTAGTATATATTTATAGTATAAATTTAGCGAAAAACAATATGCTAAAAATTTCCATCATCATCCAAAGTTAGATCATTAGCTTAGTACTCAATAGAAATAAAAGAGGAAAATAACAGAAACACGTGTTACAAACCTTTCTTCCACTCATTTTCAATTTTTTAGCAATAGAAACTCTAATATAATAAAACAAAATTCTAAACGAAATCATACGTTTATTGCAACTACAACAAACAGCGGAATGAGACAACTTTAAGCTCGTTTCACTGATAATGACACTTGTTTATTTTTGACAGCTATGTTTCTTTTTATGCAATCGACATTAAAAAGGTATCGAAACACGATCAACTTAAAGTGAACTTGTTCTTTTATATAATTTTTGGGCATTATAGGTGATGATGAAAATTTCCACCATTATGCAAAGAAGGGTTTAGAAAACATATTTCATGTTCGCGCATAAAAGAACTCACTTTCCGCGATGCCATTTAGGCCACGATCTACCTACTTTTCGATGTGCTTGTACAATCTAGTTAAATGTTTCTTATTTTTCAAGGTAAATAGTCTTTTCAGTTACCTTAATAAAAAAAATAAATTTATAATATTTTTAAAAATAAGGAGACTTCGAAAACTTTTTTAATAAATCTTATGAAAAAAACCTTATCCATTTTTTTAAATATTCACCGAATTATCTCTATCTTTTTTTATATTGGGTCATATTTATCTAAAATATACTATAAACTCTGTGGAGCGACAACCCATCGGGCCCAAGCACATGCCTTAGTTAGGTGGTTAGCCTAACGCGAAAAATTCCAGTGCTTATATCTTGGTACTCATTTCATCTACTCACTGAAGTTATGAATGGGTGAGTCGACTTTTCCCATCCCAAGGAAGGAACCTCGGACCTGTGAGTTGGGAGCGCAAAAGGCTTCCACTACGTCATCGGGAAATTAATCTATCACAAAAAAAGAAACTCGGAAAACTCCCAAGCACCCTCCCAATAGATATGCACGCACAAAGCATGAATGAAAATATCTATCTTATTGTTCAGATATCTATATATCTTACTGATTCAAATATGTATCTTATTGGCGGTTGATGTCGCAATTGGTTTGTTTTCACTCTACGGATACTTATTGCACATAATCAGCAACTATCATTTTAAATGAATTTTGAACTGCCATAAATATGCATACCAGATTCGTACCCGCAAAATTTAAACTAAAGGCAAGATTGAAGCGAGGTGAAATTACTTAAGAAATCTTCCATTTTGAAAAGTGTAATTTATCAAATAGAATATGGTGAGCCTCAATTATCTATATTAATTTTTCATAATTTAATGAACATGATTTAGAAAAGTCGGTAATAAAATAATAGTTAACAGAAAAAAAATATCTTAAGAGATTCATTTAAAAAACTATTCATCGAATGCAAAGACCAATTATCCCTTTTCTTCTTAATTTTCGAGCGCATTTTCCCTCAGCATGAATAAAAGAGTAACTGTAACCGAAGCAAAATCTATTCCCGCGTTTTACAGGAAAAGCGTACCGAAGGGCGATAAAAATGTCATTCCCCATCCTCCGGCCATTCATCATCCCCGAAAGCAGAGTCCAGGTTCATCCATATTACGGGCACCGATCGAAGTCTGGCACATCCGCCCCAGGCGCCATTTTGCGAAATTCCACCATCGCCCCCTCCCCCAACTTCCTCCTTGACGTAAGCCGAAAAGAAAATTGGGAAATACTTTAGCGAAAGGGGTACGGAAGAAGACACGATGTCAGACAAATTCGACCAAAGAAAATCTTAAGCTTGTCAATGTCAATGTAAGGTGGTTGTCACCTTCCCTGGTGTTTACACATATTAATCCGTTATAAGCGGAACTAAACTTCATAATAACAATACTCATGAAATCCGCTCCAATTTGTTCGTCTTACTAAAAATTCATAGTGACGAAGTTTTCTGCGATAATCATTGTGTTAAAGAAAATTTTGTTAAAATACCAAATACGTTTGCTATACTGAAATTTCGTTATATAGAAGTTTATTATGCGATTTTCATTACGTTAAAAGAAAAATTGTAAAAATATTAAAAATCGCTCATTACATAGAAAAACTCATTGAAACAAAATTCTCCTATAATAAACATTCTGAAAATGTTAAAAAATGTTCGTTATACTGAAAATTTATTGTAGTGAAAATTTTTTAAGACTAATATCAACATAAATAAAATTTTTCGGACAAACTGAACGTTTTTATACAGAAATAATCAATTGTAACGAAAATTTTTGTGATAAAAACTGTGTTAAAGAAATTTTGTAAAACATTTTAAAAAATAAAATAACGTTCGCTATATTGAAAGTTTTTATTACAACGGATTTTTCTTTAACAAAGCTCATAGAACATCTAAACATATTCATTTATGGAAACAAATTGTAACGCGAATGTTTTATAAATATTGATTAACAGTGTTTTTTGAAATAGTAAAAAAACCTTTGTTATTTGCAAACTTTCGTAATAACAGATTCCGCTCAAATGAGATCAAATTATTATTCAAGGATTGTTCCAGTAATTATTGAACACAAGTGTAATGATGGTCTCAGACGAAATCGGGGCAATAGACAGTTGTTTCTCTGCACATGTTTTTCGTGCCCGATAGGAAAACGAACAAAAGAATTGTTCAACAAAATAACCAAGGCGCTAATGCTATACATTAAAAGTCCACAGACTTCAAATATTTGTCAAATTAATAAACTGTTTCACCTAGATAATATGCTTTAAGTAAAAAAAAAAACTTTAAATAAATAAATTGTTTATTATAGATAACAGTCATAAAAAATTATGGAATACTTATTACCAAACGACAGCGAAAATCTTAGATGCAAACATCAAAATTAGTAATCATTTGAACCGATAGAGGGCGCTGTATGTTATATTGGCTAAATAGAATGAGAATTATTTTTAATACTGATGACACTGGCCCTTGCAAATAATATTTTTTAATAAAATATGCACCAATATACAGCATAGAGAGCGCATATTGAAAATTATCATTTAGAGCGACACCTATAGATAATATTATTAACTAATTTTGGAATTTATCAATCAGACAAAAATGGAGTCACCACACTAAAAATTTAGTTTATTCTTCAATGGATCATAGAGGTATGTCTTAAAGATGCTAATAAACCATATTCAATTTATGGACTATTGATCTTCTAGTTTGGCGAAGAGCAAAAGAGCATAATTCTAAAAATCAAAATATATCCCCAAAACTGATCAGGCACAAACCTTAAAACATGACACAAAGAGCAAGCAATAATATAACTACAAATATTTATCACGTGTATCACCAAAATGAATCAAGTACCATATAATATATATATATATATATATATATATATATATATATATATATATATA
>JAPDSC010108746.1:0-24940 GCA_026290005.1 Latrodectus geometricus
AAATTATTTGCATTGTCCATAAAAGACTGAAGGTATCTAAAAGTGATATAAAGTTTGCTTCTCTACCTAATTTAAAAAATGTCACATTATCATATGTAATAGAAAAGCTTGTATCTGAAGGAAACTTCTTTATTTTTACTTGGTCAGAAACTTTTGCTTATTCAAAACAATTTTATGTAACATTTGGATACTTTAAAATTAACAAATTTCCATCTAAACAACATAATTGGGTTAAAACATAATCATATTCTGATATTTAGTAAAACATGTGAATTGGAAGTAAAACATGCATTAAATATTAAAAAAAGTATTATTTCTGTTTCGTTATAGATTTTAAATTAATGGAAAAAAAAAATCTAACAAAACAAAAATCCTATGGATTTTATAAATTAAGAAAATGACAATAAATAGTGTTTCTCTATAAAAACTCGAAAGTATGAACAATTTTTTCCTGATTTATTCAATTGTTATTCGGATTAATGAATTAATTAAATTATTTAATCTGTATATATGTGAGCCCATTAACCAGATTTAAATTTTTTGAATTTAATAACTTCAAATGCTTCTAATTTTCACAGAATTTTGGGAATGAATTTCAGGATATTTTCTTCATGTTGGACCAAAATGTTTATAGATGTATTATATAATTGAAACATGTATGATATAATTAAAAGAATTTTAATGGTAATCAATTTAATTTCTTAATAGTATTTTCTCTGAAATAAATGTTAGATATTCTATATATTTGTCTAGAGAACTCTAGTATAAAAATGATACTGACTTAATTAACAGAAAACAAAAATTCTGATTTGTAATGAAAAGACATAATTTAATGAGTTAAAAATGGTGCTCGCGGTTGAGGATTAAATTTCTTTATCTTGCGCTGATCTTTATCTTTTGCAAAAGATAAAGATCAGCGCAATTAAAAGGTATTCCAAGAGTCTTAGGTTATAATTTTACTCTGTTGTTCATATGTGACTTTTCTTCGTTATTTTCTCTACTTGAATCCATTTCTCTTATATTAAATAAATAACTTAAAGAAAAAAAAATCAAACATTGAGAAATCGCTGTTGCTTTAACCGACATTTAAAAATGAAATTGAAAGGCTCATTCATGTTTCTGCTGCGCTGAAGTCGAAAGTCTGGAAGGGTGTAATGCGCTTTGCCCTGGTGACCTCCCGCAGAAAATGAGCTTAGCTCTTTCTCATCTGTAATTTATCCTAATTAAAATAAAATAAAAAGTTGTTTCGCCAAGTGTTGTGTCATGGTGCGTGTTACTTTAAGTGTTCTTTGAACTACTGATATTAAGAATCATCTGTTGGGCATAAAAACTTGTATTAAAGAAGTTGAAATATAATGGAAAAAATAAAGTTATCTTTATTTTGTATTTGATCAAATTCTTGGCATTGAAATGTGTGCTACGAGAGACAGCACGAACAGCGTTTAAATTCTTTTGTACACATTTTCCTTTTCGTGTAACAAAAGATGGAATTATTTTTTGGTTATTGGCTCGTAAGATTTTAATGAATGGGTTAACTAAATATATAATTATTTCCTACTCGTGCAATGTTATATAGCAGTATGTTGCGATATTATTTTATATTTAAGACTTCAATAAATTAATTAGTAAATTTCAGTTATTTTGATATCTTTTTCTCACTAAACAATAGTTGGCAAGTTTGTGTAATTTTTTGACGTCATCGCAAGTGAAGAAATGGTTGCAAAATGTATTCCACCCCCCCCCCCCAAATTTCTTATTAAAGATTTTAATTATGTCTAATTGGTGAGAAATTTTTTCTCAGTGAAGCATTGGTAATAAATCAATCATAAATTAAAAATTTTTAAGCAAAAGGTGATTAGTGGAAAGGATTAGATAATTACGAAGTTAATATTGATAATAGTAATAAAAACGGCTTGTGGAAGAATATTTCCATAAATTCTTCTGAAGATTTGTGAAAAATTTGTTGTGAAAGAAAAATTGATGTTTGTAAAATTCTGTTAATGTTCTTCAAAATCAGAATGTGTAAAACAATGAAATCAATTAAAATTTGACAATTAGGTTTAAAAATATTCAATAACACTCACAGCTTTTGTAAAATTCACTGATCAGCTTAAAGAATAATGTTTGTATGTTGCCAAAAATTTGAAGCAAAAATAAATGTATCAGGACACAGATAAAAAATATAAAACCTAAGTTTTTTTCAATTTATTTATTTCTCTTTCTTTCCTATATTTGTGGTTTATATAATTGATTATGTATTATTTTAATTTAAAAAAGTATTATATAATTAGATGATTTAATTTTATTATTTAAAGTAAGTGAAATTGAGCCGTCTTAAATCCTTCACTTCTAAAAAAAACATTTGAATCTTGAATATGCGTTATGGGTTATCTTTCGAACTTCATTCCTGTGTTACATGTACTGCGCTGGCAACCTAATAGTTAGCTGTCTGACCTTCAGTTCAACTGTTTGTGGGTTAGAATTCCATCTTGGTATGGTTGTTTGTAGTAATTGGGAATTCACTTTAAGATGTAGCAAACTTGTCTAATTAGCTAGTTTTCGGTTCTAAAAATGTCCGTTGAGCTAAAAACAAACCAAACCAAAACTGCATTGCAAGTTTTAAAAGGCTGTAACATTAGATTGAGAGTTGAAAATATTAAAATTTGACCTTTCTTTCATATAATAAATCATAAGATGAAGTGAAAAGTCATTGAGTATTATAAAAATGGAAAACTTATTCTTAAAATTGGTGAAAACTTGAAAATTATTTAATCAGCACTATATTTTTAAAGCATAAGAGACTAAATTTGTTCAAAATAATTCAAGGAACGGATGGCCAGGTATTTTTCTACTCCGTATTTAGCATGGCAAAGCTATTTTGTCAAGTAAGAGGATGTTTTGTTACCAAACTCTAAGTGGTAAAAAAGGTTTAATTGAAGTTTTCTCATCTAAATAATATGTGATGTACTTTAAATCCTTGCTTATACAAAATACAAGTTGCTGAAAGGAAACCATATATAAGTAAGAAAAACTAAATGATTGCAGTTTGTTTAGAAGTGTATGAAAGGGCCAAAGGAATTTTAGGAAACAAGTTGTTATTGTTCATGAGTATAAATTAAATAAGTTTTGTTCAGATATGGAAAAAAGAATGTTTTCAGAAATCATTACAGTGCATTTAAATTTAAAAAAAAAATACAGTGTAACATGCTTATGGTAGCTTCAACCTAATAGTTTAAGGTTTTATGAACAATGACCTATTAAGAAACTTTGATATATTGATTACAAAGTTAACAGATTTCTTTATTTAAACATTTGAAGAAGAAATGAATTAAAATTTTTATCTGGATTATGATCTTAACATAAGTCTATGTTTGTAAGTTGAAAGCGTTTTATCATTGCTTTAACTCATAAAAACAAAACCTCAAGTCTTTTGAACATTTATAAGATGGCATTCAAAAAACAATTTTGTAAAATAAAAAGATTTCCAAACTAATATGTGTATACATATTGGCTGTTTCAATGCGCCAGCGGATTTAAAAAGCACTGGTAAAGTTACCAGATATTGAGAATAGAATTTTATATTTTAATCACTGAAGTATTTAAATTCAAATATAAAACAATACATTCGATTTTATGTAATTTATGAATTAAAGTAATTTTAATATGTAATGGCACTTACAAGCAAAATACGCGTTACTGTTTTATGTTTTTTAATTTTAATTTTTTTAAATTTGTCCATAGATTCAAATATAAAGTATTTTTGTGTCATTTATATTGTCAGCAGATATTCATACTGAAAGTATGTAAAAAAAGAAAAATTTTGTTAAGTTTTCCTGTCACAAATTACGCAATTATTATCATAAAAGTAGCTCAGAAGATCATGAAAATCATATTTCCTATTTTTGGAATTTTTCAACGTGCGTTAATAAGAGATTAGTAATTTCATTCATCAAAACTATCATCAATCTGACAAACTTTAATTCTTTCTTTTGTGTGTAACCGGGAAGACTCGTATCCTCAACTTGTCCCTGTTAATAAATCGTATTTGCCCAACATACGTAGTGACTATTTCTTTTCAAAATGACAGCCTGGGAAATTCTCATTTAAATTTAAAAACATTTACTTGTTTGCAGAAGTAAATCCAAATGAGTTCAAAGATTAATCATTATTTTATCGTTTTAACATAATTTTGTTATATAATTGTCTTGTATTAACTTCCTATAAAAGTTGTCAACATTATAAATGATAGAACATTCTCTTTTTTTATATAAGTTAGAACTTTTATAACACACCATTAGTACATTTATTTCATTTCATATGTCATTAATAATGGAAGGCAAAATTTACTGCGAATATTAGAAATGAAATAATTTTTTTTAACCCTTGTGCAAAAGTATACATGTATTTAAATGTTGATTTCAATGTAGTTTAATTATTTAAGGAATTTTAATTGGATTTTCGGACTAATTGTGTAATAGTTTATTGACCTCTGTGAAAAGAAAAATCGTTAATGTTGAAAGAAAATTAGAAGAAAAGAATATTGAACTAGTTTTGCTCTTATCAAAATTGAAATATATTGATAATTAAAGGATTTTTCTGCAAATAAGTTGCAATTTATATTCCTTTTATATGCAGACTGCGTGCAATTTTAAACATTGAATCGTACAATGTGTTACGACTTAAATTCTATTGCATTATAATCTTTTTTCCAATTTTTGGGAAGAAATTTTTCTTTTTCTCAGTTAAGTTTGCTTTTTTAAAAAGATTTCACCCTTGATCCATTAGATGTCAGTTTGGTGTTTATACTAATGTTTATAATTCGTTTGTTGGGCGAAAAACGTTAATATTTAGAGTAAGTTTTTGTTTTAATTTTATCTTTAATTCTTATTAACTTTTTTTTTACTCTTTAATAGTGTTTATTTTTAGATTAATATGCATCATAATAGACTTGTAAGTTATGCAGTTCGTTTTAAAATACTTACTGCGCAGATATTTTCTCTCTCATAAAAAATGTACTGTTATTCTGTTCAAATTTGAAAAGTCTTTGATCCTTGTAAATTGTTAAGATTTTATATGATAACATAATTATATATTTCACTTTTGCTATTAAAAATTCTTTAAGAAAGACAAGTTGTTTTATTTACGCTTCAAATTTATTCTCGTTTGCCCTTAAAACACTGTATTTTCTTCGAAAATTCTATTTCATACTTTTTATGATACTTTTTAATAAGTTGGATGAAGTACGCATTTAAGAACTGAAGGTTAATAATTTATGTAGTGGTTTCAAAACTGCATAAAAATTTTCACAAAAAATGCATCGATTATGATATACGAATAGTACTTCCTAATGAACTCTGATCGAATTTCTAACTATGAAACACTGAATTCCTGCTTTGTCTATTGCATAAACTAGTTTTTCTTTTCTTTAAGAAAATAGTACAATGTTTATTCATAGAAACGTTTGTTTAAAAATGTTTCACCGATTTCTTTGGCGCTATTACAATAGACCTTGGCATGGAAAACTTTTTCCTCATTTCTTTTTATTCTTCGTTTTTTAATTATTTTTTTTCTATATTACCATTCGAATACATTTTTAAGGAATTTTTCGAAAAATACTCTAGCTGGAATAGGATTTTTCTTATTACTAAGAGAATGCAATTTTGATGCATTAATCACAGAGTTATTAACTGCGTGTTTTGTGTAGAAGTTCTTATATAAATTACTAAATATGTATAAATTGTTACATACATAAATTTTTTTACCCATAATTTAATAAATTAATAGATTATTACATACCTTTTTTATGCATGATGCATATATTAAAATATAAATTACTTGTGTAAATTGCAAAATCGGTAATAAATTACTGAAACTAATAGGAACAATTTTTAACTGTTTTGATGAGAAAAATTGTGAATGTAATTTTTTCAATTTATCTTTCATTTAAAATTGCCAATATAATTAAGAATCAAGTTTCTTAGCAATAAATGTCTTTGCTGAAAACTTATTACAGAAAATAAAATTTTGATTTTTTATAAAATCCACTTACTAAAAAAATAAGAATACCTGAATTTCCCAAAATTGCCCATAAAGCAAATTCTTTTTTAATTTTATATTTTTCTCTCTCCATATCTTATTTATTTAAACTGTTACATTTGTAGAAAATAAGTTTTGAAAAACCACCTTTCTAGAAAACGGATGTCTGTATCAAATATTTATACACAAACCAAAATATAAAATAGGCAACCATGATAATGTGTATCACATCACCATAAAATTCTCCTCTCATATACATTGTTAGTGTTTTTTTTTTTTTTTTTTTTTTTTTTTTTTAAATCATTTATGTAATTCATTTTTATTTGGTATTGTTACTGTAATGAATTTTTTTCAGAATAAAATTTGTTTTTGTTTCTCTTATTGTTATTTGTTATTTATTATAAATAGGTATTTAAAAATATTTGGATTGAAAAACAAATTTTATTTTTCCATTTGTTTCTGTTATATTTTCAAAGATAAGATAAGACTTAAGTTAATAAATTAAGTTTTATAAAAAAATTAGTTAACAAATAACAAAATTTCGAAATGATTATTTAATTTTTTCAATTGTTAAAACTAGCGGATCCACAAATCAAATTGTTCTGCAAAGATAAGTGCAAGATTTATCCATACGTATTATATGTAAAATCTTTTTGGCACATAAATACCAATTTTTGTAATGTTTATGTATTAGCTTTCTTTTATAAGTGGGTATATTTCTATCTGATTTTATTTTAATGAATTAAATTTATATATGTTTTAAGGATTAATATATTTTGTATTCTAAGTAGAAGGGGTTTTTTTTTGGAAAAAAAAAATGAAATAATATTAATTAGGTCTCCAAATTTCAGCTTTTATCACGTGTACGAATTTTGAGTCTGCTGTTCGCTTTCTGTAGGAAATTCTGATAATGTATAACGCACGTTCATTTCAATTTTAAAGATTTTATTTATCAAAGTAATCAAAATAATTGAAATTCTGAGATTAATTAATTAGATTCAGTTTACTGAACTTTTGACAAAAAAATTTTTATTTACAAAATTTAAGGGCTGTTGAATTTTGTAGTGTGGACGAAATATATATTATCCAAAAGAGGGTATTCGGTCACTTAATAACTGAATTTTTGCATTTTTGTGTCCTAGTTTGTATTTAGGGTTCGAAAAATGAACTAATGAATAAACTTATTCTTTTTACGCATTTTCTTGATTTTTAAAATAAATAAAATGGCTTTTTTTAAAAAAAAAAAAAATTCAGGACACATAATTATCAAAATATATTAATTGTAAAATTTCTCATAGAAATTTTCATAAATATTTTGCTTAAAAATTTTGTATTTCAAGATTATATTGTAAAAAGGAAGTTATATTACTTTTACTTGAATTTTTCTCTTAAAAATATCTCAATGTATTATTTTTTTTATTAAAATGTGTAAAGAAGAATCCTATTCTAATCTTTGTTTATCTTTTTTTCAGGTAAGAACAAAGTAACAAGCATAAAGAATTATGATACCACATAAAGTAATTTTTTAAGATCATTCTCTGTACATTATATTTAGAATTTTTTATGGGTCTCTTAATTTAGATATATATGTTTATGTAACTATAAAAATTTATATAATCAGCTAAAAATTTAATCCAACCAATTAATATGTGAATGGATATAATGAAGTTTATATGTACCTGCACCCCCTGTTTATATGTACCCTGCACCCCTTTATATATACTTGTGCACTTAAAATGCTAAATGTTACACCCTCGAAAAAACATGAAAGTCATGTGAAATTGAAATCATGCGTTTGCAAAGATGAGGTATGCCAATAATTAACATTGTAGTGCATAAAAAGTCGGCAGTAGTACCACCTGCTGACAACATATTAAGATAGAAAAGATTTCCGATTTAATGTATGGCAACCGTTTTTTTGTATTTTTCTTTTTCATAAGTTGTTTAACTATGCCTTGTAGATGACATCGACCCTTTTTTTTTAGCAAGATTCTGAGTTCGATCGAGAAAAAAATAGGCGCTTATGGGGATAGCGATTATGGGAATCTTCAGAGTGATCAATATAATCAATTCAGTGATGTAATATTGATCGAAATCAGGTAAATGATGCAGAATTGTCTGAATGCAAGAAAGAACGGGTCTATGGGACTGATCATAGTCGCCTCGTTGCACCATTGAATATAACAGGCATGTTGAGTGCATGACAATGATGGATCTCTGTCATATCACGAGCAATATCGTGAACATCCAAACATCATTTGCAGCTGAGTGGAATGTCCGCAAGGCGCCTATTGTTTCGCTTACCTTTGACTACAGGCATATGAGCTGCCAGTTGTGCGATGACAGTGGACATGAAAACCGAATGGAATGATATTGAATTTACTAACGAATCGCGAATTTGCGATTGTCTGGAGATAATGTCGTGAGACATGAATTAGAACATTATGTATCACCACACTGGCCCTGCACTCCGTATCATGATATGGATGGTATTGATTTCAATTTCGTATTCCTCTGGTTCGGATTGCCGGTTCTCTAAAGAGCATTTCTGTGGTGTTGAACTTTGTACTTCTTCCATGCTTTTAACGATTGTCATCAGTCATATTCCAAAAGGGTAATGCGCGACCTCACGTGGCAAATATCCGAAAGTTCTTTCCCCAACATATTTAATTGCTTCTTTGGTCTGGTTGTTCTCCCGATATGTCCCCAAGCGTAAATGTGGGGTTCTTACTTATTTAATTACTATCCCGGTATACCTAACTCGTTGTTAAACCAGATAAGCTTTGGCAATATGAGAAAGCCATAGATAGCTATATTTTAAGGAGACATTTAAAACCGCCTTGATTTTATACAAAGGCGTGTGGTGACCTCGCGAATATATATATAAATAACAATAGCTGGTAACTAACTGGCTTGCGCTCTTGCCTTCAGTTCAACTGTTCATGCACTGGAATATTACTTGGCTTGGATGTTTGTAATGGTTTGGAATCCACACTTTACACCGTAGGCCTCAATCCAATTAGCTCTCCTGTGCAAAAAAGGATCATTGAGTGACAAACAAACCATACCAACCCAACCATGGTGGCTACATTAATTACTAATTTTGCCATAATCTATCCTTCAGAATAGACTATAATTTAAGCATTTAATTTTTCTATAATGTGTTACGTATCAAAAAATATATATATATATATATATATATATATATATATGTGCTACAATTTAAGTGCCCAGTTGTGTACTATATATATATATATATATATATATATATATATTATATACACGTATATATATGCATACAAGATTATAATAAATACTTTTTCACTATTAAAATTTTTTATGATTTTCAAAATCTTATAAGCATAACATTCTTTTCAAATTTCTTCATATTATTGTATTCATTTTAATAATAATTCGTTAAATATTTATTTAAAAGTCAGATTAAATTGTCTTAATATTCAGCAGTTATTTCAATTTGAGGATTCCATTGCTCTTAACAATCTTAAATGTTACATGGATGAATAATAAAAAAGTGGGGCAATTTCGTGTCATAGAGAGATTCTGCAATTTCGTGTGCATAAAAAACATTTGACTTTGTTTGGCAATAATAAATTTTTATTTATTATTGCCAATCAAAATAAATTTTTATTTTTGATAAAATTTTACAATTATCTTTACTATTATTACTTTTACTTTAAACCCTCAAAACTAGTTTTTTTTCATAAAAACTGTAAAAAAAAGTATTCTTGTGCAATCTATGTTTAATAAGTTTAATTACAATCTAGTTTATGTATTTTTACTGGAATGGATCTGAGACATAGTAAATAAAAATAACGTGAGATACAAGCCCGCCCGTGTCAGACATAGGCAAATCAGACAAGACAGATACGATCGCATGTCATATCATACCATCATTTATTGCTACAAAATGTAAAATTGATATTATATATAAGAACAATTGGATTTATATACGAAAATCTATTCTATCTATGTATGGGTTATGAAATTTTATAATTAGAATCTTTTTCTTTTACGTTTCTCAGGTAATTCTAAATTAGTCTGAATCTTTAATGTTTTTCAAATGAATTAGAATAGTGCTGTTGTATTGAATCATTTCTGACAATAATATTGATTTGCTATTGTATTATAATTGATTTATCCTTGATTTACCGCAACCGTTCAAATAAAAGAATAATCCATGATTGTATAAAATTACTTTTAAAAGTCGTGTTTCCAGTGTTTTGTTACGTGTTTCGCAACCATTCCCAACTGATTGTGGCAAGAGTTAATGCATGCGTTCTCGTCATTCAGCCTTGCCACTAAAGCCTGCTTTCAACCACTGATGACTGCAACCGCTCAGGAAATTGGTGACCGTGGTAGAGAGTGGAAACAGTCGTAAAAGTCTAATTTGTAATGTCTTCGAGAACTCCTGTTTCAGCACTGATTAGATTGTATCTGCGCCGCTAAAAGAGAGTGCGACCGGTTCCTCGATAAATAAAGATGGATGCTGCGCAACCGCTTTGCTTTTTAAGTAATAATTACGTGCTAAATTGCATTATAGTACCCTTCTGCCTCCAGCATGATAAATGAATAATACTCTTGTGCACATAGGATGCGTAAAAGCGACTCTTTTTTGCATTTGCTAGAATGAATGAAATGCTTAATTTATTTTTAAAAAAAATCTCCAAATGGACATTTTTGTGTAATATTTTTATTGATTTTATATTTCCTAAATTTTATTTATAAATAGAAATTGCGAAAGATCAGTTCGATTCGCTGTATAAGAGTGGACACAATCTGTTGATTGGTTTGGAAGATAAATTTCACAAGGTTTAAGAAACAACTGTGAGAATCAAGGTCAAGATTCAACGAATTTAGAGAATTTTTCTATTATATATTTATTTCAATGGAAAATAATATCGCAAAGGAAATATTAACTATGTATATTTTAAGTAAATAAATATGAAAAGACCAATGATATTGAATTCGCAATGTATTAAGAAGCTATAACTTTAATTTCTGTTGTGAAACGTAAACATTTTTTACCCATATTTTAGCAAACATTTGTCTAATGAAATCTATATCAAATAGAATAATTACAAATTGATGAAAAGTGTAATGCGCGTTGACTATTGAATATTAAATGATATTTTCCAATTAAAAGAGCTGCAGCCATGCAGACTATTTCGTAGGCAAAATTAATTGTGTTGGAAAAAAATTTTTTTTATTAGAAAAATTTCTTTCAATTTTGTATACAAATATTGATTTGCAAAAAAAAAAAAATGAAACAGATTGATATCCGGTATCTGATATCTATAGCAGTAAGCAGGGGCTAAGATTTAGAGAATTTTTTTTTTTAATCATGTGATAGTCAGAAACTAGTCATGCGAAAGTAGTATTTCGTCTTGTAATTGTCTGTTAAGGCTAATACGAAATTTACTTACAAAATATATATAGCAAATTTTCTTTCGAGTAATTCGAAATTGAAAAAAGGATTCTACTATATTCATTTTTCTAATAATTCTGAGTGAGTTAAAGAAGGTAACCAAGTTTGATCAACTATAGACTATAGCAAAAATCATTTCCTTTGCATTCCTTAAGTATTTCTTTGCACTTATTGATAATATATAAAGAACTTTAGCAAATTGATGCCTCAGAAACTGCAAGATCAAAATCATCCTAATGTGTTCTTTTCTAATGAGTTTTTAAAATAAATGGGATTTTTAATAAGTTGTGATGTTCTAGAATCGTATTTGTTCGTCACATTATTAAGAGTTATAGAATGTTCATGTCTTTCGATGCTACATGACTGTGATGAATGGTTCGCTCTCTGACTTTCAATTCAACAGTTCGTAATTTGACTTTTGTTTTAGGGATGAATGGTTGTTAGGGTTTGAACTATACATTTAATCTTGGAGCAGGTTCAGATTAATCTGCAAGTGCAAAAAATGACCTCAAAACTTAAAAACAACTCAATAACGTGACACAAGTTTTCACGTTGCACTAGAATTATTATAAATTATACAACTTTGAATGCATAATATGGATAAGCCATATCAAATGTCATTGATTGCAATTGTCTATGAACTAAACTATAGAGTTATTTTTAGGAGCAATACCCTTTATTCTTGCAAAGTTGTTTGTCTGTAGAGTTTGACCAAAATCACATGTTATTTAAAAAAATCCATAGCAAAATTATTATGTTATAAATCAGTGATCTTGGTTACACTTTGCGAATTTATGGCTTTTTATTACATTTTTAACTTTAAGACATGTATGGAGGATTTTGGGAATAAGACTGAAAAAGTAAATGTATCTCCTTTTGAAGATGTTATTATTATTTTTTTTAATTAATATATATTTACAAATACGTTTTATTGTGTGCATAATCTCCCATCTAAGCTGACGGAATCGGAACAAATCAATGAAACTCTTGACTTTAATGAAGTCCGATCCACAAGAAATCAACAATGATAGATATCCTTCCAGTCCTGACCAAGATATGCTAAGATGATGCCTGTTCTTATTGGTTTGGTTGGGTTTTTCTTGCGCAAGGTGCAAAAAGGACAAGCTGCCTGTGCTTATTGGCATTTAGGGGGAAGAGGAAACCTCTTTTTACGCCTAAAATATATAAGACTTTTAAGTGACTATTTTTCTTTATTTTTGGTATCTTGCCTCAAGAATAACTCTTAAATATGTTGACCATTCTGTCCCTTCAACCTCAGAGTTTAGTTCCTCCTTTGCAAGAATGTTGGCTATTTCATTTTCGTAGGTATTGACATGGAATGGGATCCATTGAAAATGTTCTTCGTGCTATGAGAGATGAGCTTTACTTTTTCGTTGGATAAATAAACTGGTTTTATCTCCTATGTGGACCCAGTTTTGGAGATGTTGAATTGAACTATTGCTCCCAGATAGTAACCAGATCTTCGTAGTTGCTTTCGCTCATGAGTCTAGTTCTATGTTGTGCACTTAGAAATACGGAACTGAAATCTGGGTTAAGCTCTTTTATGCAGTGAGTAATTTGAATGTATATCTTAGAAAACTATTTTAAGAAGTAAGCTAAAAAGTTGAAATATTCATGATGTCCGTGTTAAATAAGTGAAAGAATTTCTTCAAATTGTTAATAAAAACTGGATTTCCAAATATTTTCCCGTCTTCACTGCACTTTTTTTTATTAACTACCGAGCTGGTAGCCAAATGGATAGCATTCTTGCTTTCGGTTCAACAGTTTGTGGGTTCGAATTCCACCTTAATTTGAATGTTTGTAGTGATTCAGAATCCACTTTAAACCACAGGTCCCGGTCTAGTTAGCCCTCGTGTGCGAAGAAATGACCGTTGAGCGACAGGCCAAATCAATCTTTTTATTAACTGCTCTGTATTTCATGTACATAACTTTGTTATTCTTGTATATTTAAAATCTGATGTCAAAAGATTGTTATAAATAAGGACCCTGTCTTATACATAATATGATCTAATGAATATCTTGCCTATTAAAATACGATCCAATGAATATGAAATTTAAATACTTTGAATACCGTTGATTAATGCATTTTTAGACTCCCATTATGGTATTCATCACAGCGATTAATTTATTATAAAAATGGATAAAAAAGAATTTGCTATATTGTGCAGATTTTAGTTTCTCTGCATAAAACTTTTTTAAGAACAAGAATAGAAAATACAACTCATCTAAGATACTGTCACAAATAATGGGTCTACACCGTTTCAAATTATAGCTAACTTTAAGTTTTAATACTTCATCATAATGTCACTCATCTGTCATAACTTAATTAGAAAGGAAATTTTCAGATTGCATTTATTTTACTTTTTTTTTTATTATTATCTCAATCTCAAAAATAAAGTGAAATTGGCCTATTACAATGCAGATTCGACAGTAGTTATATAAAACTTATTTTTCACTTCAAGTAAATTCAAATATTTAATTTGTATACATTTATGAGGAAAATAAACGCAAGTTGATTTGCTCTTTAATTCTTAAAGAAAAATAAATAATTAAAAAGAATTTAAAAGATATTTTTTATTTAAAAAATAGTAACTGCATTTATATTATATATTACTCTAAAAATACTTAGTTAATAGATTGAATGATATCAATTTGTGTTCGAATATCATTTATTTTATATGTAATTTGATGTCATGTTTTATTTAATGTTTAATTATTTATTACATGGGTCATTTATACATGTAATCAAAACTTATTTTTAAGCAATATTATATTGAGTATGGTATAAACAAATATTTCATAAAGTTTTTATAGCTTGTTAAGTCTTAAATTTCCTTCATAACTCAACCGCTTCATACATCAGGCCAATTTATGAACTGCTGACAAAAAATTAGTTTATAAGCTTCTGTTTTTTTATATTTTTTATCTTATAGTATGCTGCTTGGGCAAATTTTTAGGTCATTCGAACGAACGTACGAGTTTGTTTTGGAGGTGCGGATGTGTGTGTATAATGGATATGAGTGAGAAGGCAAAATCCTCACTCGTCCGGTGTATGTATGGTGCCAGGTCAATGTCTTTTTATTTATTTATTTTTTATTTTAGAGTTTTTTATTATTTTAGGGGTCATTAACTCAGTGCTCACAATCGTGGCTTTTTATTACAAGGACATGCTGCTGTGTAATTCTTACGTCTTCCCCTTTCTATTGCTCTTCAAGTATAGTTTTTCGATAAAGAAAAAAATAAAATATACGAATTGTCTTTTTTTTCTTACTTTTACATTTGAACTATGTTTGAATTTTTTAACATAATTATCTAAAAATTTTTTAATTAAAATAAAATGACATTATTTTCAAAGCCTATTTAATTCATTAAAATACCATTTAGAAGCTGAATTGTGTATAATTTTATACTAAGATTATATATAGATCATCGATTATATTATTTATCCCGAAATTATCATAATTAGATATCAAAATTATTTATGCCATATCAGCAAATTTAACAAAAAATGATTTCTACTTTTTTTTTTAGGTATTAGGAATCGAAAGAAATTTATTCTTAAGAATTCTATGATTTCAGTAACAAAACAAGTGTAAAACACTGTAAATCAAGTAAAAAGGTCATTTAAGTTAATTAAATTCCAAATTCCAATTCCAGTTGTACTCAAAAGTCGTTGCTTAAAAACTATCATTTGGGATAAGTTAAAAAGGAACATTTTAAAACAGGGAAAAATGTTCTATTTTGCTATCTATTTCAAGATTCTATTTTGCTTCATATTTTAATGAATGAAAGTGAAGAATAAATTTATAATTGACTGATTTTAATATAATTATTCCGTATGCTGAATTTCGAAATAATTGTTTTCAACAAATAAATTCCAATTATTTATTCATATCTTATTTTAGCGAAAGTTAAATGTGCTTGCTTTGTTAGGTTATTGAGATACGTAGCTGCCTATTTTTGGCCGACCAAAGTCGCTATACGCAGCCACCGTCTCATAAATTTGATCTATGATGAAGTGGCGAGATAAATATTTAAGCGGCCACATTTTTATCTAATCTTTTACATCATATTATACAACACTAATAGTGAAAGATTAAATTCTATTTATATTTAACATACTTAGATTGTCAGCAAAACTGTGTCTCAGATCAAATACCAAATTTAATTTCTTCCGAACTTTTTCCCTCACCAAACTATATGCATATGTAAAAATCCGTACAATTTTTTTTTTTTAAATTCCATGTAGATTGCTCTATTATATTTATAAGATATAAAATATTTAAATTACAAAAATGACTTATTGTTATTATACATTTCATTATAGTTTCCTTTTCCTAGTTATTTTTAGAAAACAAAATTTTAATAACATTCTATATATAATATAATCTAAGGTTCAACTACATTTGAATGTTTTAAAAGTTTTTAGTTCAATTGCTTGTCAAGCTCGCCATTATTCATAACTTCCGATGGAAAACATACATTGTTTTCAAGGAAAAATTGCAATTTTGAAAAATAAATGATATGTGCTACTTTTTAACGTTATTAACTGTTATTTTTAATGTTCTTCAAAATGCTATTTTACATCCCAAAATGAGGTCTTGTATTAGATAAGCTAAAAACAGATTAATGTGGTATGGAATAGTTGAAAACTCTCTTTGGTTAACCCTTCTTTGCATAATGGTGGAAATTTCCATCATAACCTATAATGCCCAAAAATTATATAAAAGATCAAGTTTACTTTAAGTTGATCGGGTTTGGATATCTTTTTAATGTCCATTGCATAAAAAGAAACATAGCTGTCAAAAATAAACAAGTGTCATTATCAGTGAAACGAGCTTAAAGTTGTCTCATTCCGCTGTTTGTTGTAGTTGCAATAAACGTATGATTTCGTTTATAATTTTGTTTTATTATATTAGAGTTTCTATTGCTAAAAAATTGAAAATGAGTGGAAGAAAGGTTTGTAACACGTGTTTCTGTTATTTTCCTCTTTTATTTCTATTTAGTACTAAGCTAATGATCTAACTTTGGATGATGATGGAAATTTTTAGCATATTGTTTTTTGCTAAATTTATACTATAAATATATACTAAGATTTTTTAACTATTTTTCCTTTAATTTTGAACATGAATTATATCAACTTGATTTATTTCACCAATAAAGAAAAAATCATGCAAAGAAGGGTTAAGTTATTAAATACTGAAATCTGGACTTTTATTTGGTTTTGTTTTTTGCTCTACTGTCATTTTTTGCTCTCAAGGGCTAATTAGACTGGGATCTAATGTTTTAAATGGATTCCGAACCACCAACACAATACCATGCCAAACTTGGCATTCGAACCCTCGAACTGAAGCGCTAACGTTTCGACTGGAGTGATTTCATCCACGTTGTATTGTATTTCTAGTAGGCAGTGTATTGCTAAAAGCGTTAAGCAGTGAATGAAAACAATTTTTTTTCCAAAAATCGAGAAAAGGAAAATGTTTATATTACAACGAAAATATAAATAATGTTTGAATGCAGAATTGAGGATGTGATGCCGTATATATTTTTTCACTCTCAGCAGTTACGCAATGATGGCAATTTTAAAGGTGGAAAAGGACAATTCACCTCCGTTTTTTAAACGAGCAGATTTCTCCCGAACGGCATTAATCAATTACATCGTGAAGCACGTTACTTTACCATAGAGTTCAAATCATCGTAAGTTATGGTTTAAACCAATTTCTAATGCCGCAATCGTAATTTCGAAAGAAACCTGCTTTATGTTTTAAGTTAGATCCCAGACAAAATAAAAATTCAGCTCTGGGCAAACAGAATAAATTTTATTTATTTAGATATTTGCAAAACCTTTGGCCATAATACACCACCAACCAAGAAAAATTGAACGTCTTTTATTGATTTTATGTGAAACTATTTTATATTAAATTGCATTTATACTTATCTTTCTGCCGCTTCAAAACTCCGGAATACAAACGATTCCTTTATAATTTTATATCAATACTGGCGCATGAGTTATGACTCATCTATTCAGATTTCCATATTAGCGAAGAGGCAGGTCGCGATATGTTAATGTACATTGTTCCACACATATATAGCGGTGCAGGCGAGCTGCTGTATATGTACCTTAAGGTTAACGGTGTACCTTAAGGTTTGGAATATTCATCCATCATCAAAGGCTTCGTAGTTTTGAATCATGGTTATTTGATGAGGTTACACCTGAGCTCGCACGCTGCTCTCCACATCGACGACCCACTAATGGAAAGACTTTGGCTGTCACAGATTACCCCCAATGATACGGACACGTCCCCAACCCACAGAGCTCCATCAATCCAGTGAGGGAGAATGTGGTCACCCTCCCAATCACTGCCCTTGGCAAATGATGATTAATTTTGCTATTCCTTGTGAAAAGCGGCGTGGAGCCACTGGAGCTCTGCTGATTCTTACAGCTTAACATTTCTTGGTTTGGCAAAATGCATTTTTATCATTGTTTCTCGTTTTAGCTAACTAAATCAAACTATTTTGTGCCCTTATTCCTCCTCCCCAGCTTTTTTATGTCAAAATATTGAAATAGTAAAAATTTGCGGTTATTGAACTATTTAGATTACAGAATCTCGAGTTGTCAAAAGAACTGATCTTATTATAATCTTCCTTGTCAGAAAGTGTTGTTTTAGATAACTGCATAACTATGTCCTTTAAAAATCCGTTGTCACATTGGTTTCGTTGTGCAAAAAGTGCGAGTACAGATATCTTCTTCATTTAACCCTGATTCAAAATTACAAGATTCTTAGTGTTACTTAATCCATTAACCAATTATTACAACCCAGAGTCCTATATAACATTACGTTTCTAATGACTTTTTCTGTACACATTATTCTTAACGCATTCCGAAAAAAAATGCTTGAACGGAAATATTAATGAGACTCACTTTAGTTTATAAAAGATTATTAAGTACGATATAGAAAGGTTACTTCAGTTCTTCTGGTTTATCTGTAATCTTAATTAAAATATCGTGATTTAAATTTAATTTGAATAACATTTTGTAACATGCCAACTGTAATCTTACATTAACATTCATTGAGGATGATTATAGATTTCTCTTATTTCGAATCCAATTTTGAAGCTGTGTAAACGAGTATTTCGGAAATTTCTGTCATGAAGTTCACATACACCTGATAATACAAATACAGTTCTTTATGTCCATATCACCGCGTTTCCATTCTATTTTCGTATTTATTTTGCTTTTTTGTTACCTTTACAAAGTGAAGGTGGCCTTTTTTTAAAATTCGATAACGTGGGTGTTTAAAGTAACTCAGTCGTAATGTGTTTCAATAAATTAATAATAATTACTTTTAATAAATCATTGTATAAGTTACTATTATCATTTTTTGTGAAACCGTTATAAGTATTAGTTGTGCTTTATGTTTAACATTTGGGGAGGTTATTTTTTTTGGGTTTCCTGCATTTTTAGGAAACTTAAATTGTTAGTTTTTATGACCTAGGTTCTTTCATTATGTTTATTTATTTAATAGTTAATATTAAATATTAGTAGAGTCTAATATTAAATTTTTATAAGTATCAAGTTTTTATTAAATGGTGTGGTTAAATGCCAATTTAACATTTGTATAATAACCAATTTAATAATTATAATAACCAATTTAACATTTTTTTAGTATTTAGACGAAAATTGGCTTTTTAAAAGAGTCAAGTTTTTAAAATAAGTCTCGAAAATTGATTTAAATTTATTCCTTAATTTTAATATTTAAAATTTTATAATTTTAGACGTATACATGAAAAATTACACAAAATCAAATTTGTGCTATTTTATTTTTTATAAATGAAAATTACTTGTAAAACATAAATATTAATAAAATTGGAATATTAGAAAATTAATAATGTAGATTTATAAAAGCATAAAAATTGTTTTAATAAATCTGCATTATTCATTTTCTTGAACCCTTAGTGATTTTACAGTAACATTTTATACATTATTACATGAAACATTTTTAAAAAACAGTATTAGAATTCACTGTTTCGGATTTTCAAAGGTTTTTCAATTTAAGTATAAGAAAACTGCTGTTCGTGATCCGAATTTTGAAAGAGTTTCGAATCCGATGAGTTTTAAGATCTTTGTGTATAGTTAAGTTTTTATTTGTTTTTTTTATTTAAGGTTAAAAATGTAAAAATTCTGTTATAGAATAAAGTAAAGCTATAATAATTTATGAGATTCCAGGCAAAATATGTTGCTATATAGATTTGGCATATGATTTAATTTTTTTCATTAAAATCAATATAACTGGTTAATACAAGAATTTATTTGAGAAGTAAAAATTTCTATATATAATGGTATTTAGTTTTAACAGTGTTTACTTGCTAAAACTAAAAAAAATATTAGATTTGTACTATATACTAAATGAAACCAGCCATTGGAAGAAAATGTTGAAATAATATTCGTATGCTTGTATGTAACATTCTACAATTAACGTTTATATATTTATTTAATACAATTAATAAATTATAGTAAACCACAAGATTATTTTTAATGATTACATAAATTAGATAAATTTTTATTCGAATTATTTGAGTTAAGGGAAACAGCGGAAAGAATGAAATTATCAGAACTTTGTTTCCTTTCTTCCCAAAATTTAAGTGCTTGATTTATTGAGTTAAAGTATAAATATAGTTATTTATGAGTTTTGTTAAAGTTATATTTATTTTCTTAATTCTTTCCTTAAAATTTAAATAGACATTTGATTTTTGTGTTAGAGGAATATTTTTCCATTGGTTAGATCTTAATGGTACAAATAATGCATCTTTCCTGGAAATGTTGAATTATCAATGGAATTTTAAATTTTCAGGAATTGTTTTTCCTTGTTAATTAGCGAGAAAAAATTCTAGAAATATCTTTAACCTTAAATTCTATCTTCAATGTTCCCTTACTTTCGTTTACTTGCATAAGATCGGATTTTAATTTTACATACTGAACTCATGTTTATCGTAAGTCTTGTTTAAACTATATTGCTTGGCAAAATTATTTTGATATTTTTTTTATTTATTTTTATGGTAATTTTTGCTTTATTATTCCTTTAATGTAAAGGTAGTAAGATGAAGCACTTAATTGTAAACTCAGAATTTTAGAACACCGTAAATCCCATTTCTATACTTTTTAATTATTACTTTTCACTTTTACCTCAAAATTGAATTTGTTGATGTAAAGTCATGTTTCAGGCTTTAATGATTTGTTTCATAAGCCTATAATAGTTTGCTATGGTACACATTTTGCTTATCTAACTTTCATTTATTTGCCTTTTTTAAATTAAATTTATTTTAAGAATTTTTTGATTTGATGTGAATGATGATGAATATAAATGAAAAGTGAGAAACGGATTTTATTAGTACGTAATTAATAAGTGGTATGTTGATTACTCCATGTTATTATTGTACTAGTTTCTAATGTATTCTGATATTTAATTTTTAAAGAAGAATTTTTGATTTTAGTGTTAAAATTTGAAATGAACAAATTTGATGTGGTGTGAATCGTAAATTACACCGAATCCAAAACTTACTTAACTCTTATCTTGCTAATTTCTCAAATCATTTATCTTAAATGTAATAAGGGCAAAATAAATAAATTTAAAACGCGTTCTACAGTATTTAATAATTCTTAATAAAATTAACCATTACGTTCTGGAGTTTATAATAGCACAGGTTAAACTCACAAAAAGTTACAAATGAAATTTAGCTTTCCAAATAGAACTATGTCTATTAAATGATTGGAATTATGTAACTGAAACGAAAACACTGGGGTAAAATTTTGGCAAATTTATGCTATGATTATACTGAACATGAATGAGAGTTAAAAGCTCAATTGTTTTGTGAGTATTTGAAAAAGCGTATTCAATAAATGATCATTGATAAGTAACGTACATTGTATCCATGTCACAAACTAAATAGTTCAATATAATATAAAGGGACAATACCGAGTTGATTTATTTTAGAATACTAACTGTTGGTATTTCAATTTTGAATCACATATCCTTACAATATTCACATTTATTTTATTTATACTTCATGATAATATTTGAAAACATTAATTGGTCTTAAGAAAATAATCGTACAGAAATTAATTTTATTAGGTAATTGTTAAATATAATTTCACGAATACTAATGCTCCGTACAAAAATAAATTCTATTTTAATGAGAAGTAAATGATCATGAAATCTCAGATTAGCTGTATAGAAAAGTATGTCCAATGAATATTCCAAGATTACTTTTAATAAGATGTGCAGAAAATCGGAAACTCAGCAAAATGAACTGCTCCCAGAATTTTCGATGGGAAGCCATATCGAGGGTAAAGAAATCAGTGTTGTTCTCCCTGGGAAAATCTCTTGAGATGGTCATCTCACGTTACCGACGAGGTCCCTTGCGTAGGCGGCGTTACCATGGTGACTCTGAACCCTGGAAGCTTCCACATTATGCAAATTTCTAAGCGCAAGGTAGCCTGAAACAACTTTTAAATGCCTAGTAAACATTTACGACAATCGGATCCCAAAGGTATATCTTATTTTTATTCCTTTTGTAGTGTTAATTTTACTTATGTAGAGAATGAAAATATTAACTTTTGATATCAATTTTTGAGTACACCTAGAGTTAATGTTTGAATGTGTATTGTGTGTATGTATATTGATAGTTTAATCTAAAATTTGAGTTTCAATTATATTTATAAATCACCCTACAGATGAGCAATTGTGTGTTCAATTATGTTCCCTGTATTTAGTATCAATGAGTAATTTTATAAATTTACTCTTTTTTATAAATTTACTCTGTGCTTTTCTTCGTTATTTCTATTTCTAAATTATTTTCTTATTCCTTGAGTATCATTTTCTTTTGCTAAAGTGCAATAAGTTGAAGATCTTATTAGAACTAATATAACGTTCCTATATTCTGTTCTACTACTTATAACTATATTTAATTACATGTTTAACTAACATTGCTATATTAAGTTTGTAGTTATTGTGAAGGACTGTTGCATTGGAATAACATTGCTTTCTTTGATTTAAAGAAGTTTCGATGATATAAACTATATATTCAATCCAAACAAAAATTCAAATTTTTGTGCTTTATTATACCAGCAAAAAATGTAAAAATACACTACCATAAAATGTGAATCTTTAGCTTTATGGATACTTCTATCGTTAAATATTTTGTTTATGTAAGTACCAAAATATATAAATTATAATTCGAAACATTGCTTTGATAATTTGAGGCTTGGACCATTTTCGTAGTATTACATATAAATTAAAATCATATATTCAAAATTATGTTAAAAATTTGTTTCTTTCCATTAAAAAAAAATTTCATTACTTTTGCTTTATTGATTTTAGAAAAACTTCAATAAATGATAGAGTTCATTTTTCGTACACATACTTAAAAATTATAAGAGTGTTTAGAAGCTGTTTTCAATAATCAAAATGTAATCATTATTGTTATTTAATTTTTGTATTGTAGCTATTAATTGTTAATTAATTTGATTCGGTGTTTCATCACTGTTTTGGGAATATACATTTCGAATATTGCTTGAAATATTAGTTTAAGTGAAAATGTATTTTGCCAAAAATTTACTCTATCATAATAATAACACCTGTCCACAGTTTGACTAAGAAGGAATTTCGCTTGCTTTTATGTCAGTCTTTCGACAACACTATTAGGAATTTCTCTGAAATGTATGGAACAATGCATTTTCCTAGAACTCTGAAAAAAAAGCAAAATATCAAAATGTTTTATTGAATGGGGAGGCTCTTTTCCTTTGTTAGTAAATGCAGCATCGAAAATGATTTTGTAAAATTTTTTTGATGGTTTATTTATTTTTTTCGAAAGTCGGTCGAGACCATCCAGTGTATGACGTGGATAGTTCGCTTACTCTCTCTTTTCCTACCCGAACTTCACTTATCCCCCAATTCTAATGCGATTCCTGGTTCTTGAAGTCTTCCCGCTCATTACGAAGGATTTGCTGTTCCCGTTGCCAGGAGCAACCCTGTTTTATGAGTGGGCGATCCGGCAAGGCACGTGGGTTCGTTCACTCCACCAGATCTCCAGAAAGCTGAAAGGCGGATGTTTTCCGGTCGGCTCTTCTCTTGTGTGTGGCTGTAATTAGAACTGTTCACCCTGGCTTTGGCTGCCTAAAATGGGGTAAAGGATGTATTCGATCCGTTCATTTGAAAAGGCTTTAATTTGATATGAATGATTGGTAACTATTGCACAGATTTCAAAGGTCACCTTTGAAAATTAGATTCGTGTTTTGATGACAGTATGAACAGTCTTTTCTGTTTTTGAAATTTCTGTTGCATTCTTCAAGTTAGAAAATAAAAAAAATAAGCGAATATTTAAATACTAAAATGCGTTGGAAATTTTTAATTCTTAATGCATTTTAGTATTCAAATATTAAAATGATCATCAATTGAATACATATACATCCAATGACAATGATCAATGTCTAGCATAATAACTTCTTTATATATTATCAGCGAAATAAATCTGAAAGAATGATGTAAATATATATATATATAGTCTAATGTCCCCAATCTAAAAGTACCCTGGTGTTGAAAAGTATCAATTGATGTTTCTTATACACTAAATGATTTGGTATAAACATGGTTTCTCAGTATCAATTGTTAGAATAAGGACACTGATGTTACCATACTTCTCACTTTACAGCCAGGGCATACAATAAGATGCTTGTCCTCTATAGAAATTAAGTTTTTCTGGTACATATATTTGCTTCGGTGAATGCATTAATATATTCGAATAGCTTTTGCTTACTGCTCAACACAATTTGAAGTTTTAACGTCTCCCTTCTGGTTTAGATGTTTGTATTAATCCACTTCACTTTTTGAGCGAGTCTGTCCTCACGCAGAAAATGAACAACATGTGTTCTCACACTCCTGTATAAATAAAGTAACTTCATTGTATACATTAAGCTGAAGCATTTCTCTAGAAAATAATTCAAAAATAGGAATGGAGAACTATTTTAATTGTTTTTGAATGAAAATAAATGATATGAATGGAAATATTTATCGATTGAATTATTTATATTCCTACATTTTTCATTTTGCTCATTGCATTTACAAATAATATGTTTCCTGATACTAATCTTTCAAAATAATAAAATAAAGTGAATATTATTCGCATCTTATGTCGCATTGAAAGTCAAAATAATTTATTAATGTTAAAAAATGGATTATTAAAATGCACCCAAAAATACTTTGAAATTGTATTACGATCAATTTCGAAATCGACAATTATTTTTAGACCTTTTATATGAGCTTCCACATATGAAAAACTACATTTCTGCAAAATGTTATAAAGCTACATTTAATTAACACACACACATTGTATGTATATATATATATATATATATATATATATATATATATATATATATAT
>JAPDSC010108758.1:0-27209 GCA_026290005.1 Latrodectus geometricus
TTTTTAGGTTTTATCCTCATCATCATTAGCTCTACAACCTATTGTGGGTCCTGGCATTTTCCAGTTGGATCTATTCTTTGATTTACTTCTTTTGCTTCTATAATATTATTCATATATTATTTTTCATTTCTACAAATTGAGAATTGATAGTTTTATGGCCTCCCTCCAAACAGTCTAGCCATCTAATTTAAAGTTTTCCTCTTAGATATTTGTCAGCTGGATTTGACTAAGAGTTGTTAAGTGCGATGGATTCGTGGGATGTGCAGATAACATGTTCCAACCACATTATTGTTTGAAATTTGATATATTTAACTACACCAAAATCTCAACAGTATATGTATGGTTCAAAATTATACCTTCTTCTCCAAACTCTATTTATTTCTACTCTCTCAAACATATTACACAAAACTTTTTCTTTCAAAAATTGACAAGAGACCTGTGCATTTGATTCATTTTGTCAATGCTTTTGAACCATAGGTCAGAATTGGTCAAATGATGGTTTTATAAAGTAATATTTGTTGCCTTAATAAGTTTCGACTTAAACTATTTTTCCATGCCATAAAACACTTTGTTTACTGAGATTAATCTTTTATTTTTGGTCCTAAATCATTCTGAGTATTTACTCTGTCACAAGATATGTAAAACTGTTTACAGAATTCAACTTATAGAGGCAAATAGTAAAATGGGATTTTAGATCAGTATTATTTTTCTTTAGACACATCCTTTATTTTGTTTTGGTTAATAATAAGAATCATCTTTCCTTTTGTTCTAGTGTTAAGAATGTTTTTTAAGGCACATGGGGCATCAAATCAAGATTGTCAGTAAGTCCCAAAATTTGTATGCTTTAATTTGTATGCTCTGGTATCGACTTCAGCATCCTTCATGATTTTTTCTAATGCAAAGTTCAAAAGTAAGCAAGCCAAAGGGTTGCCTTGCCTCACACCATTACTTATTATTAGCAGTTCTGAATAGCCTTTCTATCTGAATTCTAGTCATATTTTTACTCATTGTCATATCAACTAGTTTTATAAGCTTTCCAGGAATATCAAACTTTACCATAGCATCCTTTCTATTTAGGCTGTTATAGGCCATTCTGAAGTCCATGAAAAGATGATGAGTGACAAGTTCATGTCTTCCTCAGATTAAATTGCACTTCTCCAAAATCTATCTTCAATTAAAGATTTGGTTTACAGGACATCTTCCCTTCAAAAATCCACATTGGTATTCCTCAATAATGTTTTCAACTAGTTGAGCCAATATATTTGATAAAATAGATGATAAAATTTTATATGCTGTACACAGTAGACATATGCCTATATAGTTGCAACATTCTAGTGAATCTCCTTTATTGTGGATAATACAAGTTATGGTTAGTTTCCAATCCTAAAGCAGTATTTCTTGATTCCATGTTACCTTTTAGATTTTAAGATGGGTAAAACATCAGCCCTTCTCCAACAATTCAAAAAGATCCTTCCTAGGTTCTGTTTATAAAAAGTAAAATTTGTTTAGCCTTGATGCCAAGCTCCAAAATAAAATCTCGAAGTATATTATCAGGTTCAGCACTTTTCTCTCCAGATATGCCTCAAAGGGCCCTCTGAAATTAGTCATTTGAGAAAGGAGAGAATAGCTTGTCTCATTTCTGGTTCCTATAAAAGGGGAAGTAATTTTTCTCTTTTGGATTTGTAATCTAGTTCTAAAGTTACTAACTTTGCATTCGTATAGAAACTAAATTGAATTTGTTTGAAAAGAAATATATCCTCAACTTCAATTCTAATTAAAATTATTGCTTGTAAACTGATAAAAAATTTTCATGGAACAAATTAGGCAAAATAAAAATATAAATGGAAATTTTTAATAATTATAAAAGCATTTTTAGAATTCTTGCTTATTCTAGCAATACAAAGAGAGCAATAAAAAATAGCCTAATATATATATGCGCTTACATTAAATACACCAGCTAAAATTTATCCAAATTTAAAAACAGCATAATGAGGCTTAAAATTTGTTAAATGGTTATAAATCACAAAGATACATGGTTAAACTTTTTATTTATAATGAGAAAATATCTAGTCTTAAAAAATGGAAACCAGATGTTTAATTTAAAATCACCCAGTATAAAAGATTGCATAGCACTTTCACTTTCAAAACGAACATCTATATAAGCCAAAGCCAAACTGCACCCTACAAATTTTACAAATAATTTACCATTTGATAAATGCATAAATTCTACTATTTTTATAATGTACAGTGTAATTATTTACTATGAAAATATTCTTTTTTATCATCATTGACAAATGCAAATCTTAAAAAAATTAAAGAATTTACTTAATGAGTTTATCATGATTGTCTCAAATCTTTCAGCATGGTTGATAAAATAAAAATTTAAGGACAAATGAGATTTAAAATATTTTGTAGTAAAATTTAAAAAAAAAATTAATTTCTTACTGAAGTAAAGGTGATATATCCTCCTCTGTTACTTTTCCCCAGTTCTCTTGGATACCAGAAACATGTCCTATGCCAACTACACCCACAACATAGCTTGGAGTAGGAACTATTCAAAAAATAATAAAATGTAACTTTAATACCAAATTTATTGAAACCGAAATTATTCAAAAAATTGACTTTTTATAAAAATTTACATAAAACAAAGAATATATAAATATTACTAGCAATAAATTAATATTCTTATGCATTTTTGTATTGTGCAAATGAACCAATAGAGATGTCACAAAAGATATACAAATATGTTCAATATATTAAGATGCCACAAAGAATACAAAAATATTATAATTTATGATAATACATTAAAGCATTAAAACTAACTACAGAACAATAAATCAAATTAAGATGTAGAAATGAGTCATAACAAAAAAATATCTAAATATTAAAAAAAAAAAAATCATAACACTAATATGAAAAATAACTAAGTTCAATTATTCAAATTAATAAATTTTGAATACATAATTTATCTTGCAATATCTTTGCTGATTTTTAAAATATTTGAGGTGAAATCAGGAATCTATATATTTAAAAAAATATGTTGCTCATACCGTCTATCTAGACATAAGAATAGCTTCTACCAAGTGGTCTGATAGTGGTTGCTTTAGTAACATGAGCCACTCATTTTGAATAGAAGTTAAGGGTATTATGAATTGGCAGTATTTATCGTGTTGTAGTCTAAAACTCTAAATATCACTAACACTCCATCCAAAATACTAAAACACGTGTATTTTTATTGTTAATATTTTTTTGGTCATTTGTTTAAATTTTGTTAAAAAAATTTTAATTTGTTAATTTGTCAAGATGCCCTTTTATTTTAAAAAAGCAGTTTTATTTTGAAATCACAAGCATGAAAGAATACGTATAATGTTGTAGAATTTTGTTTTCTATAATGAATTAAAACAAAATGATAAATATTATAATAATCACTAAATTTGGTCATTCTATTAAAAATTTAGTTAGTGAAAAAGTATGAAAGTTTTAGGCTTGAAAAATTTTGTATAATTTTATTTGTTCATTAATTTTTTTCATTAAATCAATTTTATATTAAATTTAGTTCTTTTAAAATTAAATAATATATTAATATATAAATCAGTTTTTTCAAAAATAATAAAGTAATATTGCAAAAATCTCTATTAAGTTGTTCAGTATGCCAAATAGGCGGAGTTTTTCAGACTTCCTTTGTTGAAAATGGAGCAAGTCTTGTTTTCTCTACAACAAGGGCACAAACAAATTGATGAGTGATATTCTTATGTTAGGCAGACAATATTTCCCTTTGTCCTATATTTGAATGATTTATAAAGCATATTCTAATATATTTCAAATTCCTCATTCCAATTAAAAGATATTTTCATTACAAAAAAGTTTTAATTCATGCATGTTTGGGAAAATATTGAATAAATAACTTATTAATTTACAAATATTCTATCCATTTTTACTTAAAATTCTTTTATTTTAGCATATATATCTTTCTGTAGTTGATAATTTTTTTACTCAGAAACTAAATGTGCAATAATCAAAGTATTCTGCTCTTCAAGCACATCATTAATTGTTTTACATCCATTTTCTTTGTAATTTCATCAGTATTTAATATTCAAAATATGATTTAATTGTTCATTGAAGATACTCTCATGTGCAACATTTATGACTCCTAAACAGGAGTCATAAATGTTGCACAATTTTCCCCTTTCTTCAGCCTGGACGAAGTTAATTTATTATTAGTTAATGTCTTAGTGAGCTCCATAATGTTTAGAATTAAAATAATGAAAGTAAGAGTGTTGTGACTCAAAGAAAGTAGTTTTCAATCGCTTTGTAATTAATAGTTTGATAGCTTATAGTGCAATAAAATTGGTGATAAATTGGCTTTTTTCCAGAAAATCTGTGGTATATTGAGCTTAGTATTTCTCATCAACACTTTCCTCATGCTGTTTTGATAATGATCTCTTGTATTTTAATAATAATTAATGTAATTGCACAAAATGTATAATCCAGGCTTTCGTTTTGCATTACTCATTATACAAATGTCTATTAACGTTTTTTTTTTTACAATATCCAACCACAATGTCATTTATTTCTAACAGTAACATCAAAAATGTGCTTACTCCTTTCAATGAATTCCAAAATCAAGATTTCAGTGTTTTCAATCTAAATCTAGCAATTTTCTGTTTTCATCTACACTAAGAGATATAATTCTGGAACCTTAGAAGCTCAATGGAAAAACAAATTTTCAAATTTCTACATGTGATGTTGCAATCAGTCCAATTACAATATTATCTAGTTTGTGTAGTGATGATAAACCTCACACTGTAAACTAGTTAAATTTCCAATAATTTTTATAAATTTCAAAAAATTTTGTAATTTTAAATTAATTTTTTAATAAAATTATATTTACACAACTAATTAAAAATAAATTTAAAACATAATCTAAAATGTCTCTTAATGTATAATTTTTTAATTAAAATCTCAACTTTGAGAATTTCCAAAAGACAGAAATCTATCTGGAACAGAACAGTGGCATCTAAGCTAAAGAAATGTTCAGAGTATTAAAAAATTTTTTAAGAACAAATTAATGAAATTTCTTCTAAACAACTGCTTTGACCTTAAAAATAGTAAATTACATGCAACTGAGTAAAGCTAACAAAAATATATCAGATATTAAAAGATTAAAAAAGTACATTTCAATCAAAATATACTTTTTCTATCACAAACATACTTTCAGGATTATGGGAAGATATTATGGGAGAAGCTGCTGCTTGTAATGAATAAGTCAAATATATATCTCGCTCCTTTACCAATACATGACTCAATTCAGGATATTCTCCTGTCATTTCTGCTAACATTTCCTCCAGTAAATCCTTTTCTTTGCATCGTTCAACTTCTTCTTTACTATAATTCAAACGAGAAATTAACAGAAAGCATTGCAACATAATTAATTACTACTTTAAGGAACTATCAAAATTGAAGTATTATAAATTTCCATTTCATAGTGAACAACATTGAAAATTAGTTATTAAAAGTGCAACAACTGATAAAGTATTGGATAAGGATTTTATTTACAATATGTATAATTTGAAGACACATAACTATCATAATCCACAGTATAAATATTATTAGTATTATAATAATAAAATGTAGTTAATAGCATAAGAACAGATTAAAGCATCAAATTAAATAGTTAAATTAAATCAATATAATACAAAATTCGAATAAAAAAAAATAACCTAAAATCAAGTTTAACAAAGAAAAATTAAAAATACCTGATAGGTGGTCTAGATAACAATATATGCCATCCAATTCTTATTTTCTGCCACAAAGACAATTTTGCTAAAGCTCTCTGAATAGTTACATGAAAAGGTCGATCTCCCAATTGAACAATACAACCAGGAATTTGTTTGGCCTATAACATTAAAAGTATTGAGTGTTGACAGAGATTATGTAAGATTGTGGATTTTACACACCATGTGAACTAAAATGTATCTAATGAAAAAAGTACTGAAAAATTATGTGAAGCATTTTTCACAAGGCATTAAATTTTAATTGACAAAATTATGGTATAAATTGAAAATCATATTACACATTTTAATTTAAAAGCATTGTACACACTTATGACGATATGGTCATCAAGTACCTAACTTATATCAATTGTTTTTCTGTTGTTTAAAAACAAAGTTTCTATAAAATAATTTAAATGTAATAATTTAAAACAACTTTCAGTTTTTTAATTACAATCAATTGTTCACTGAAATGCAACCTATTCATTTCAAGTTTTAAAATTTGTAATAACAAAAATCATTATTTAGTTAAGTTTTATATTTTTAATGCAGGAGTGCCACTTTAAAAATTGCCAAGACAAAAAATTTCAAATTGAAATATTTATTGAGCATTTTATGCAGTTATGTGAAATCAATTTGTATTATAAATTAGTGGTTTTTTTAAAAAAAAAAAAAAAAAATTTGCAACTTTCATTGAGAAAAATTAAGTTTTTATATAATATGACATCAGGTTCAAATTTTGGATGATATTTTCTGTTTTACTGTCTATAAATAATTTATGATAATGTCTGAAATTAAGGATTGCAATGTTAAAAGACTATTTGACTAAAAAACTATTTCATTTTCTTCAGGCACAGTAAAATTCTGATAAGTGTTTTCTTCTAGAGAAGCCAGGCAATTTTTGAGTTAACTGTTCATCCTTTTTAAATTTTGACATCGCAAATAAGATTGCTGAAAAACTCTTTCATAATTTTTTATATTAAACATTCTGCTATTGATAATACGTACATAGTTGTAAAGGTGTGCTCAGACTGTAAATTAAGGTTAACAAGTTTGGTATGCTTGCCCATTATCAAGTGCTTCACAATTATCAAGAGCTACCATCCTCTTCTCGCATTCCCACCAGCAGAAGAGCTTTGGACGTCACAGATTAGCATGGACAGGTTCTTAACCCACAGAACTATAGCAACCCAGTGAGAGAGAATGTGATAATCCTTCCAATCACTGACTGAGGCAAATGAGGTTTAATTTTGCTGATCTTAATGGAAAGCACTAAAGCTACTGAACCACTGGTGCTTTACCATGGATTTATATTAAAGAAATCGTCAACTAAGGTCTTAAAAGCAATATTAACAGTTTTTAATCTGAATTCTACAACTATTTTTTAGTGAAATGAGTGTAATAAACAATGATTTAGCTATAATAGAAAGACACAGTCATTTAAGACAGTTGATGCTTTTCATCATGGATCACCTTTTAGAAAATATTTCAATGGAATGGAATTTAATCACCACATTAGTGTGATAAGTTGAATTACTTAATATTTCTGAATATTATCTATTTTGTAGCGTCTTCTGTGAAATTGCTGACTAGTTTGTACCTTTAAGATATATTTTTTATAGTATTCTTATTTAATCACTGTAAAAGAATATTCAAAATTTTCAATAAATCAAAAGTTATGAAGAAAGTTTTAAAAATGCTAACAGTAGCTTTATGCAAACAAATGCATGTATAATAAGTCTCATAAATTACTTTATCTTAATTTAAAAATATTTTTCTGGATTACATAACAGAAACATCCATTATAAAAGAGTTGACTAAAATTTATTTCTACAAAAAAAGATGAAGTCAACATTGAAAAACAAAAGTTAAACATAAATCAACAAATTATTTTTTGATTAGTATAAGATATTATGAATTTGCATTTTTATTATGATTTTAATGCACGGCAAAAAGTTTATATAATATATATTACACAAATTACGCTATGCAAACTAACTAATAACAAAAATATGTTTTCCTAATAATTTAATACAAGGTTTCAATAGAAACATGACAATGGGTTTCTCTGGCCAATTATTCAAGATATCTATGATCATTAAAAATGTGTACTATCCATTTTCTTTGGAATTAGAGGTGTTAATGTTCCCTATCAACTCTAGATATATCAGTTAACTTTTCTTATCATTTTTTATAATAACTATTTTACACTTACAAACTATTGTAATTACTAAAGTTAGCAGATTATACAAATGGTAGCAACAATAAGTGATATAAGGTGAAATTTGTGGTAAAAAAATAAAAAAAATGTATTAGATAATCAAAGATTCAGAAATATATGAATTTATCAATAAAAAATGTATATATATTATACATGAATTTTATTAACTATGTATTAAGACATTTTCCCATTCTTTTAGAGATTTCTTCTGGAAAAATTGGACTGGTTTGTTTGTAGCTTTACAGTCACTTTTTTCACATGGGGACTATTGACTCACAATCTACAGTTTACAATGGATTCAAAATTACTATAAACATCTATACCAGAAGTGGGATTAAACCATTAACCAATGAACTGAAGGTTAGAACACTAACCATTCAGCTCTCAGCACAGCAAAAATAGAAGGAGAAACAAGAATTTTATAGGAATATCTAAAAGAAAATTCAACTGTAATCTAATTCACAGCATATATAAGATACAAGCCTTACAGAATATTTTCATTTTGAGATACATTCAAGAAATTAAAAAAAAAATTAAAAATAATATACATTTATTGAAAATAAGATTCACAAAATACAAGTTTTACTAAGATATTTTGATATTATATACATAAATATTCTTTGGTTTACAGTATTTTATAAAACAAATACCTTACCAATTTTACAATATACTTTTTATTTTCCTTTATCATTTACAAATTCCCATTTATTCAGACTTTCATTATCAGTGGGATATTTAATATACTTCAACAAACTATTTTCAGATAATTTACAATTACAATTAAATCCAAAAACAGAAATCAGGTACGATTGACAATTATCATTTTTGCCTCTTTTAACTTGTAATAATGTATTTGTTTATAGAAATCTAGTGCCCAATATTTTGTTGCTCATAATTTTATAAATATCAAATTTTTTTCAGAAAATATTTGTTTTTACATTACATATCAAGTGAATATTTCAGGAAAAATTATTTACCTCTTCATAAGCTCTCCTGAATTCTCCTCCAGGTGCCATGCCTAGCTGTTTAGTTAAATGAGCAGACATACTTAGAAGAAGTAAAGATAACACACACTGCACAATACCATCCTAAGAATATTAGAAAATGGTTATTTTTATACTAATAAAAACTTCAAAATATATCTTAAAATTATTAAATCTTTGAAATACACAAAAATTATACTAGCAGTTTAATTCCTGCATCTACATGAAATGTTTTCTTAGCTTTTACATTACTTTTTCCTAATAAATTTAATGATACCAAATTAAGAATAGAAAAATATGATTAAGAATAAATTACATTATTTTTAAACAAGCATATTGTAAGAGATGTTATTCATAAAATTTAAAATATGTACAGTGAGTTCAATTATTTTATATGAAATGATTAGCTATACTGATATAAAACTTAAGTCTAACCTTTGGTTAAAATTAACTCTGAAAAATACTGCCTAATGTTATAAAAAGTAAATTTGCATATGATCTCTATAACCAAGTTTATATCTTATATATTTTGTTAAGTATATGATACAATTTTTAATCAATATCTCATGCTTAGTATTTTGCTTCTTTTTGCAATTGAAAATTTAACTAACTGAAAAAAATAAAATGAAAGTAACCATAAATTTTTCTCGTGTGATAACATATAGTTATTTATTATAGCAAGGAAAATGAATAAACTAACTAATATTACAAACTAAAATTTTTTCCTTTCATTTTAAAGATCGTTATAAAATTGAAGTAATTATATTTCTATAGTTGAACTATTGATGTAATACCATTGTTGACCTCAAATATTATATGTAATAAAAATAGAAAATAAACACTTTCATTTTTTTTTAGTTTATGAAAATTTATTTAATATTACTTAAAATGTAAATTATGTTGAGTGGTGTACACAGGGTTATATAGCAGTATTCTTTTTAAAATGTTTGCGCAAATGACACCATTATAAAAACAATAATGAAGAAAAATATTCTTTATTTTTGACAACTGCTAAAATAGCTACCTAGATAATTATTGACTAACTTTACAAAACTTATTGATTTCCAATTTAAAATCTTTTTTTTTTTTTTTTTTTTTTTTTTAAAAAAAAGAGGAAGTTTCAATCTTAAAAAAAAAAATTTAGTTTTTTTTTTTGGGGGGGGGGGGGGATAAGAATTTAAAATTAATTTTCATAAAAGCAATGCCAGTGACAAAAAACAAAATATTTTTATATAAATTGCTATGCAAAATCACTGCTATTTTATAATTAAAAGTAAATCATTTAAAGCTTTAAAAAATATTCAACAACTTTATAAATATCAATTAATGAGCAGTAAGACCAATATTATGCTTCTTCCCATTAACAAAATATCAAAATCATATCTTATTACAAAGTAAAATTAAATTACATTAAAATGTCTCTTATTATCGTAAAAGTAAGCTATGATCATAATTTTATTTAACAGAATTACAAAATAACTTCATACAATTCTTCAAAAACTTCAATACCACAAAAGTTTTTAAAAATTGTATAACTCACAGCAGAAGTAAAAAAAATAAATAAAAATTTAAAAAAACATTATAAATCCAAAAGTTTCATAAGAAACAATTAGTAAATTTTTGCAGTTATTGTAAAGTATTTTTTCAGTTACACAATTGTGGAGAGAGAGATTACGAAATTTCTCTGTAGAATATCTTACTTCAGCAATAAATTGTCTAATCTTTCGTAGGTTCATGGTTTTAGCCTCTTCAAGGATCACAGCTTCACTTAAATACAACATGTTTAATCGGCTTTTACATAATTCAATAACAACAGTGTCAGGCTGAACAGCTTTTATAGTCTAAAACAAAAGACCAAATTAGTATTTCAATATTTTTTAGTATAAAAATGTATTAGAGTCCAAAAAAGAATACAAATAAATTTTCCTAACTAAAGATATAGAAAATAACTAGCATTAACCATAAAAATATAAGCTTAGCAACATATTTAAAAAATATACATACATTGTAGGGAAAGTAGGATCTTAATTTAATTTCCTTTTTATGGGGATCAACTTTAATAAAGTAGTAAAGTAAGAGTTACACTGATAGCTGTTAAACACTTACATCATTAAACAGCTATCAATTTTTTTCCATAATAATAATTTAATTGTTTAATTTTTACCTATTTTCTACAGTTGAAATTTTATTCTCCTTGATTTAAGAATATTTTATAGTGATATAAAGATATTGTTTTTTACATTAATAAGTGTTATTAAAATGTATTTGGTAATTATATTCATCAGACAATTGCTAATATTATAAAAAAATTTATCCATGTGCATTTATTATTTGGTCTTCATTATTTTCATTATATTATAAAATTTCACAATACAGTGCAAAGACTAACTTAAACACGTGTATATCAAACACATTTCAAACACTTATATGAATAAAATGTATTTTAGATTTTATTTCTTTATTTTATATCTTGAGAGAATATAAATTTTTAAGGAGATTAATAAAGCATATTGATAAATACCTAAGCTGCTTTAAAAAGTTATCAAAGCCAATGCTGGTCATAAATTATTAGGCAATCAACTCAGTTGCAAAGAAAAGCTATAAACATTTTTTTCAGAATGATAAGTTATGAAACATTAATTCAAAATAAATAAAAATATAGCACTATGATATTATCTTTTCCATTCCTTAATAAATTTCTGACTAGTCATAAGATGATTTTGCAGTTTTGATTGTTAAAAGGAAATATAACAGTGAATAATTAGAAGGTGGGTGAATCATCAGGATTTAGATTACATTTATAGTCAAAATTAACAGTCCATCTATGTATACTCAAATTTTTATATTGAATTTTACCAATTGGCAACATTGAAAATCAACTTCTGATCTTGAACTAATAAAGAGCCAACTAGAAGATTGAAAAATACAGAAAATCTTTATATTTAATCATTTGTTTGGCATTTGCATTGATCTGCAGCAAGGCTTATTTTTTAAAAAAATATATTTACTGTTTTTTCTAAGAACATATTTTATACCAATAGAGAATTGGTTGTGATGACTTTAAACAGACATTCTTATAATGTTTATGAGTTCTTAAGTAATTTAATGTAGTGAAATAAGAAAATTTATATTCATTGGTAATAGTTTACTTGAAAGAGAACCTAAGTCACTACAGGTGCAATGAATGGCACACTGGGAATTACATGTATTTATGAGAAGTATATTAAAATAAACTATCTTTTAAATTCATAGAATTGTGTAGGATGAGTTAATATAAAATTAAAGTTATTTTCTCATGAAATATTAAGAACAGAATATTAAATTCCCATTTTTACATATAGTATCAATAAATTCTGAATTATAAAATTAAATGTAATATTTTTTATTAAAATAAGAATACATACACTTAAAAATAACTTATACAGCAATAATTCTTAAATTATTCATCATTTTGCATAATTTTTTTCTTTAAAAAATTCATAAATATTTATTTAAATTACAAGGAATAACTAAAAAAAATATTTTAGTAATGTTTTCACTCACACCCTAAATATACATCTAATTTCAAAAAATAACTTAAGCATCTCTAATATGATCAAGTGACTGGAATTAATTATTAATTATTGATTATTTTGAAGAAGTACAAATTTACTTTTGAGTTTAATATATCTTTAGTCATTGTGATTAAATAATATTAGACTATTAATGTAACTCATGTCATGTAATTTCATTACAACAATAAAGCCTCAATGTCTTAGTAGGGGAAGGCAATATTCTCTCTAGTAATCAAAAGATTCCAGATCTCTATGTTTACTAATAGTGGTTAAGCTATGTAATATGAGTTGTGATCAGAAGTATAATGTTCTCCCAGTGAAATGATATTTCTAAAGGAGGCAAAATAAGTCTAGAGGTTTCTGCTTGTTCCCTGCTTTTAAATTAAGGATTCAATCACTGCCAAAATTACGATGGAATATTTAGCATAATTTTTGTGCCTTATGCTAAAAGCTGAGACCTAATGGTATTATATATGATTGCTCAGGAATTTTAAATAAATAAATTATAGTAATATCTAAAACACAAAAGCTACAATTTCTGTCCTTTAATTTTTTTTATTGTTTATTCTAGGATGATATTTTATGTAAGAACTTTTTCTTTTATTTCATTTTTTTTACAAAAAGTCACAATATTTAATAATGCACACAACATGATTTTTAAAATAAAATAATAAAAAAATATGGTTTTTTAATAATGAAAAGTAAAATATCAAATAATATTCTACTTTTTCATTATTAAAAACCATAATTTTTTATTTTATTCAATATATATACAAATTTGTTGAAACTATAATATTAAATTCATAGTCTTGGAGAGAAAAAATTGGGATACATATTTTCTCTAAAGCAACAGGAGTTTTTCAGTAACACAACAGATCTGATCAAAATTCACATTAACTTTAAAAGCTTTGGATAGTTTAACCAATTTTATATCTTTTGTTAATATTATTAACGCAGTGTAACAAATTTATTTCATGTAATGAAATGCTATTTAGAAATAATCACTATTTTACAAATGAAATCAAAAAATATTTAAATTATTTGCAGGAAACAAAACACATTTATATCAATGTTTCCTCTGTACAGTTAACATAATTTTTTATAGTTAATACAGACATTTGTTTTTACAAATTTCTAATTTATAAACACTATTAATATCAGAAACAAAAAGCTATTCCCTAAAATGGTTTCATAGATACAATGATAATTTTCATTTCCATTTAGGTAATTTTTTTATGCCTTTATTTACAAGCCTCTTTTGTTTGCACTTGTCTTTCATGTAGTTTATTTTATTTTTTTATCATTGAGAAACTTAAAGATATTTTTATTGGAGAATAGTAAACTCTTTGAATTGTGGATGACTAACAGTACGATTAGTGTTGAAATTAAAGATTTTTTTAAAGTAATTCATATGGAAGTTCTCCTGTGCCTAAACTAACTCCTTTCTTCAGAGTATAATCAATAGCATGAAATGCAAATATCATGAGATACTTTTAGAAAAAATGATCATAGAACTTAAAGAAATTGACATTCTAGATGCAATGCATTTACAAATCTATGTTTGGAGTGATGCTGCAGAAAAAACAATTTCTAGGTCATTTCGACAAGTAGACTTTATTACCACTATGACTGATAAAAAGCAAGAACATTTACTTGATGACTTGAGTAAAAATATATAATCCATGAACATAGATAAAGGAAACCCACTGCAGCCTACTATTTCATCTTAAGATTTTTTGAATATGGATTCAGACCTAAGATGATTAAAAGATTGAGAACATAAAAAAAAGGCCTTTCAGATATTAAGCAAATAAAAAATGGCATGGTACTGTGCCTATTTGAAAACAAGCAGATGAATGGATAACAAGATAAAGGTACATTTTGGAGAAAAATGTTTCACTACATCTAAAAAATAGAAAAATATGTTTTGAATAAATGTAATTATGGAACATTAAAAAACAAGTGATTACATTGTTTGATTTTTCATCAATAAAGTGAGAGTAATTGTTTTTAAATATTTTTATTTTACACATGTTTCTAATGTAGTGTATACTAAGCAATTTTCTAATATGATAGGCATTTGTTTTTAAAAATTTGTAAAGATCAGTAAAATAGTTCTGAAAACCGAAAATTAGAAAAACAAGAGTGAAGTCATAAATCTGTGCAGTATTTTATTTATCTAACTGCTTATTAACTCCTTACAAATAAACTATTGGAAAAAATTATTATGTACTATATAAAAAACAAATGCCGAATTAAATTCATAAAGAATTCCTACTTTCATTTTATTGACGATTAAAATTAGGCAAAATATTTTTTCTGTTTTTCACATACCCTATTATGCATCAAAAAATTTGATATTTTTAATTTTTAATGCATATTTTCAAATATAAATCTAAACAATAAATGTTAATTTTTCAAGAAAGCAGTTCAATTTTCTTAGCCATTCATCAACTTTTTTGCAAATGGTTGCAAAGCTAAGTCATTTTCTTGTTTGATATTTGAAAGTTCCTTTTCAATCTCATTCATTAAGTTTTCAATAATTTAATCACCTGATATTTCTTATGTGTAAATTACATTCAAACCAACATTCAATGTTTTGTAATGAAATTTTGGGCAGCAGAGACTTTCTTTGCCAAATTTCATAGATTTATAGCTCAGCTTATCTCAAGTCCCCAGGTAAATGTTTTTGGCTTACTTTTGCTATGATGGTTTCCTTTAACAGAGCTAACATGTCGAAATGGCTAAGATATTGTTTTGCAGAAAAAACAATTTCAATCATTCAAAGCAAATAATGAAAAATTAATTGCACCAAGAATTTCAAATTCTTGGTACAATTCATAAATGCCAAGACATAATCAAACCTTACAAAAATGCCTTATATCATAAGGCATTTCAATTAGCAGTTGAAAATACTGATTATACTCTGATAAATGGGTTGCAAGAATAGGATTTAGAGTAGGGAGAAATTTCACATGAACAAAATATTCAAAATTTTAAAACTTGAAATACAGTTAGTTATCCACAATTTGAAGGATTTATAATTCTCCATTAAAAACATTGGTCCAAGTTCCTTACAAATAAAAGTGATAATAAATAAATACAAACAAAAGTTGTATGAAAATGAATTCACAAAAAAGACTTTCTAAAATTTTAGTAAAGGGGAATTAAAATTATATCATTGTATCTATGGTAGGGACCAGACATCAGTTAGTAAAATTACAAGAATTTGTAAATTAGAAATTTACAAAAACAAGCATCTCCAGTAGTAATTTTAAAAAAAAAAAATAGTTTGGTTTAAAAAAAAAAAAGGAGGGGGTGTGGAAAGGGAAGAAAAAAAAATTAGTTTTAAGATCTAATATTTTTTTTATTTTACAAACTATTCTAACAGTCTTCGAGTTTATAAATACAAAATTGTTTTTCATACAATTCTAACATGCAATTACACTTGCTGCTTGGCTACTTTATAATTGAGAGAAGAAATTTTCACATGAAAATAGATTCACAAATGAAGTTTAAATAGAAACAAGGACCCCAAAAAAAATAGACCCAAGTAATAACAAATGCACTTAAATATATTAGAAAATTTCTTCACTATTTTTATGTGAATATAACTAATTTAAATGCTTCCCTGAAATCAATACTATTATGAAAGCTTCATGTGCTGTTTAAGCAATTTCATTCTATACTTTTCAGGTCAGAATTTTCAAAAGGCATGTTAAGGACAATTAAAGCTGCACATTTTAATAATAAGTGCATAATAAACTGATATTATACAGAAATAAAATCTAAACAAGTAATCTTTTTGATATGATGCACATTTTATATCATTTAACTGATATATTTTAATGATAATTTACAATTGTTCCCTTAAATTTAGACATGTAAATTTAACTTAATTTTAATAAAAACCTAAATTGTATTTAACATTACCTATAAAAATAAATTTTTAAAAAATACTTTCTTTGTATTATCCATAAAAAAATCAAAATTATTTTTACATTCTTGAAATTATAACAGGAATATAAAGTTTCATATTAAACACATTCCAAAGTTATTAAAAAGAAATAAGAAATAAATTGCTATCTTTTAAATATTTTTCTTGTAAAATTATTACCTTGGCAACATCCTCTTGACTTTCTACACTAAAATGAGCTGTACCTACAAGATAAACTTTAGAACCATACTTTGTTTCAAGCAGTGTAACTGTTTTTGGAAGATCTGTTATAGGTTGATTTGAACGAAACCTCCATTTCATTGCCATAGGATAAAGGTCATCATTATTTGGCTTTTCATCTTCAATATCAGATTCACTTCCACTGTCTTCAACTGTTAAAATTTCATAAGAAGAAAATTAATCTTCTAAATTTCAATAAGACAATCAATTATGATTGTTTATAACAGCGATATTTACGAAAATTTCCAGCTACTGTACCATTTTTAAATCTTTCTGTGTGTTACTAACCAAAATTACTAACAAAAAGTTAAAGTATACCAAAAGTAGGTAGTGTATAATCTTTATGATGATGCAGTATTCTTAATTTTTACTCAATACTACATATAATGTTCAGAGTATAACAAATCTGTATTTTTTTCCATAAACCATGTAACTACCTTTTGGAATAAAATGGCAGGTTAGCTCTCAAAATTCTTTTTTATAATATACTCAATAACAGAGCAAAACACAAGAATTTATTATAAAATTTATAACAAAGGACAGAAAACAAAATTTAACATTAAATTCAGAAACACAATATTTTAGTAGTTCACTTCATAGCAACTAAAGTTTAACTTGCTATTTTTTTTTATTCTATTGCTGCTTGATTTTAATTAAAGCCTTGTTACTACTAATAATTAACTAAAATAATTCTGTTATAATATTTAATTTTAAAAAAGCTTATTATTATGAAATGATAAATTAAAAAAAAACTATCCAATATTTTAAATAATAAAATATATAATATCTAATCCTTAATTTTTTATGCTTAAAAAAATCATTGCTATAGTTTAATAGACAAGGACAACCTTTCTTAACATTGAAATCAATTTTAGCATTTTACTTTACTGAATTTATTGTAAAAAATTAAAATGAATGTCTGCCCAGAAACTAAAATGGAAATATGTTGATCTTAGACTAATAGAGCATAAAGCCACTTTAAATTACTATTATTCATATGAAAATGTATCCATAAATATTAAAATTTAAGGCATGTAGATATAAATAATTAGAATGCCTTTCAATGAATTAATGTAAGGTAAATCATTCGCAATAAATAGAATATATATTTTTAAGATTTTTAAATATTCTATCTTTTCTTTAAAGATCTTATATTTTCTAATTTTGTTTGAACAATCAAAAATTGCCGATTAGAAAAGTAAAATTGTAATCTATATTTTATAGAAATCGCAAAATAGTTTACTATAAAATAAATGTACTTAAATAAAATTTTGAAAGAGTTTGAATAAGAATAAAATCAAGTTTAAAAATTTTTCAACATTTAAAATTACCTGTGGTACAAGAATCTTGATGTCCAATACTATTACTACTCATTTCAGTTACTAATGATGATGGCGTTTCTTCCTTGCTCAAGGTACCATTAGTCATAAAACTATTTTCATTGGATAATGTATTGAAGTTTGACTGATCTTCCTCTGCATCCTCAAAACTGTCACTCATTGAATCAGCACCACTCTGGGACATCTTATTTTGATTTTCCACAGATGCAGCACTAGATTCACTGCTAGAATTGACACTTGAATCAGGAAGACTTTGACTTTTTTTACTAAGGATATTTTCCACATTATTGGGATTATTATTAGATATGTCATCAACAGGCAGCCTTCCTTTTGAGAGTACTCCAGCATAAGTGATTTTATCAGAAGTATGCGCATTCACCATAGTAATATTCTCAACTTCATCCATGTTGTTACAGGTTACTTGACTAGATTGAAAGTAAAAAATTCTCTTCTTTGCTGAAACAATTAAAAGCCTTTCAATAAACTAATTAATTCAGATCTATAAAATAAAATTAAGAAAATAAATGTATTATGGAAAAGACACTTTACTTACGGATATTACAGATATAAGATCAAATCAAAGAGTCTGGAATTCAAACTCTCAACCAGGAATAATAAATACATGGTGTTGACAGTTAGAAGTAAAGCATTTTATACAGTTTTAACATTTTATACTGATTTAAGAACTTTTCTATTAATGGAACTAATTTAGGCATTTGGTAAAAAAAACTTTAAAACATCACCATAAAATTACAATATTGTTAAAATGAAAAAATTTATATATATTTGTAAAATAAAAAATTTTTAATACAAAAATGAAGAAATACGAAAAATAATTAGTCATCAAACTAATTTTAATGCAAGGTTGAAAATGAAGATATCGGTTAAAATATTCTTAAAACCATTTTTCGTTCTATGATTTTAATTGTCAAATTCTAAGATTATTAAGACATTCAACTCTTTTAAACTTTTTTCTATTAAAGAATATTTTTTTCAAAAAAAATGTAAGCCAAAATAATAAGCTAAACAAGAAAGTCTTCAACCAAAAATTACAATATTTCTATAGTTAAAACACATACTATTTACACACAAAATAAATACCTTCACTTTACAGCTAAACATAATCAATGTATTTCAACAAAAAACCTATTATATATATATATATATAAAGTATATGAAAACTATGTTTACTTTTAAATTCAATTCTTATCTATGACAGTAAAAACAGATTTCAAAATTTGTGATATTTTCCACTTTAATGGTTTAAATGATTCTGTCTCAATAAAACATAATATTGTACATCTTTAATATTCTTCAGGGATAAGATTCATATAAGCTATGCCTAGATATATTCATTATTTGAATGAATATGTGTGCTGGCTAATTATATCAATAAAATACAATACTAAATCTAACTTCCCAAGGTATCTTATGATAACAAACTTTCATTTCTTGTAACAGAGCATGTTTACGTGAAATCTTCCTTGGAAACATTTCATCCGTTCAATTAAAAATTTCATCATTCAGCAAAAAATGTATTTCACACTTTCCATTTTGGTTTATTTCTGATATCATAATTTAGTGAAATGGTACCCCTGATAAGACTTATTTGACAAAAACCTAATTGTTTAAAGTAACTCCATTTTTAAACACGTTTGACAGCATTATTTGCTTATTCCCACAAAGACAAATTGATTTAAAATAATTCCTGTACACAAGTTTTGGAAATACTTTTTATGGAAGCAGTAAAGAAATTATAAAAATAATTAATAAATTAATAGTACAAAATATTTAATAAGTTTTTCCATGTACTTCACAATGTTTAATTTGAAGTCAAATCAATTAATTAAAAGCTGATTTAAATTAATTTGGAGTAATTATTATATTTTTATGAACAAAAATATGCATCATTAAAATACAGAAATCATATGGAATATTTTATATATGATTTCTGTATTTTAATATGATATGGAATATTATGGAATATTTTATATTCCATGTATGTAGGTATGTATGTGTATATATATCTCATTTCTGTATATGGAATATTTTATTCTATCGCCATTAGTACTATTCATTTTATTACTTGATATACCACAGTTTACACAATTCTACTATTTATTAATAAAATTCCAAGTCTTTCAAATAAATTTTAAAGTACTCCAATAGACGTAAGACTGCATTGAAAATTTGCATTTTTTTACATTAATGATTTCAAACTTATTGACACTCATAGAAATTGAAAGTGGTCATCAAAAGTATACAAGAAATAGATTTCACTTTTATAATGAACTTTTCTACCCCCATTTTAAAAAATTGAGTAGTTAGTTTTAACCATTTTATTGTCTTGTAAGACTATATTTAAGTCACTATTTTCAGCAAAATGCGTTTCTTTATTTATATATTTTAAATTGAATAATTAGAAATTTTAATGGTTTAAGTAATATAATAAATTGGGATAGGTATAACATACTAGTCATACTTTTCTTTTTTATTCTTACACTTAATAATGTTTCCCATTTAAAACTAAATGCCAAATTACGAAAATCAATTCATAATTAATATTATAACAAAAAAGCTAACGAACTAAAATCGATTTAACATATGGGGTTATCAATGACAATAAGTATTACAAAAAGAAAAGACTGATTGCAAATTCTAATAGCTATCAAATCTTTCAAGTCATGCTTAATTTGCGAACTTTTCATGATTCACTTAACTGGTATTTCTATTAAGAAAGTAAACAGAACCAAGAAAGACCCTTCTTAACGAATTTAGATTAAAAAATAAAAATATATTTCTGCATACAAAAATTATACTGCAATGATTTTAACTAAGATTCTTGCATTTGTATCAATATTTAATGAAAATTGTAAAAGAAAATCAAATTTAGATTCAAAATCAAATTTGGAGTATAAATTTTTTTTTATTTTTTCCTACAAGACATAACAATATTTTAATTTCAATAAATTTAAATACATCAATCTAATCGTATGACAAAAAGAATTTTAATTAGAAATATAAAATAGTGACAAACATACCGAAACCAGAAATCAATTGTATATATGTAAAACTTAAAAAATTTTTGACACTCCGCATTTACTTAAATCTCAGACCGCGCCATATGGGCTAGTTTTGTTTTAATATTTTTCTGGAGGCACTTTAGCCAACACAGATTCCTCTTCATCCAACCAATCAGTATTACTCACTTTAATACGTGGTGTATTCAATGCATTGGAACAGGACTTAATCGTTTATTAACGCAACCAATGAGAGAACAAAACTAGACCCAATTGAAAAAAATTTAGAAGTCGGAAAATAATGTTTTTAAAAAAAATTATTAATCTATTAATATTGACGTCTTAGAGATTTTAATTGTATTTCATAAACTATAACTTTTTAAAAGTATTTGATCAATGATCAAATGCCAGTGACTGTGATCAATTCATATATTTGAAATATGAAGAGAAATATGATTACGTTTCATCAGAACTATAAAATGATTGACTGAGAATTGTTTAAACTGTAATTCTGCAGAATTTCCAGGAAAAACCTTCGTGATTTTATTTTAAATAAATACTATCAGTCATTATTAAATGTTCTACAATTTTAACGTATCCTTGAATTTAATCGTCTTTTTGAGAGAAAAATTTCTTTTAACCTCTAATACATTAGAGTTTTTGATATTTCAGAGTTTGGGCAACTACCATAAGGAACAACTCGAGCATTGCCAATAGTATAGCAAAACGTTACAAGTTTTGTAATCTTTTCGCCAAGCAAAAATCTCAACATGAAATGGTTGTTTATTTTCATTCTTGTTGTCATAATTCGGTGTTAAAAAATGATTGTAGAATTTACCATTTTAAAATAGCAAATTTCGATTTAGAATGGGCATATCGATTTCAATACAAGAGCATTTAAAAATTATTCATTTTAACAAAAAAATTTCCTAATTTATTTTCTTAAATAATTTAAAGTAGTTCTGAATTTTGATATCAGCAAATCGTGTTCGCTTAAAAAACACTACTACCATGAATTTAATTTTGTTAAAGCAATTTCTTTAGATTTACCTAAACAATTTGGATTCTCTTCTAAAGGTATTTTACCAATATATCTCCCTACACTGTCTCTCTTAAAATTATTTTTAAACTCTTCATCACATATTAGTGTTTCTTTATTTTTGGAAACTTAGGTTTCTGCATTTCTTTTTCTCTGAATTTTTTTATAGTCCCAAATAAATTAGTATTATCTTTAATAAATCCACGGTGCACTTTACTCTCCATTGCACTGGGTAAGCTTCCACTTATTATATAACCCAAAACGGTATTTTGAAGAACCAAATCACTATTAACAGAAAAAATCTGACCTGGACATAATAATTCGAAAAATATTTCGGCGCTTAAAAGTAAATCTATGTCACTTGGTTTATTAAAACTTTCAACTTTTAATATTACATATTTTGATTCTGGTACATTAACTTTAAGCCTTTTTGACAACATGAGATCAGTTATTTTAGAAAGAACCAAAAATTCTGACTCATTTTAAAGTTTTCCTCAAAATTAGAAACTGTAGTCCGAACAACCGATTTGGTTGTTTTGCATGTATCACCTATACCACAAACAGTCAAATTGGTTTTATTTCTTTTTAAGCTTAAACTATTTGCACAATCAGCTGTCATGGAATTATTCACTGAACCTTGATCCAAAAGTAAGCGCGCTTTGTAAAAAAAATCCTCCTTAATCTCTTAGTAAGCAATTCACCGTACTAAAAGCAAAACAGTTTTTGACTGATTTATGATTCGAGTAGAAAAAACAGGGTTGTTTTGGTTTGAAAGGAAGAAGTGGTTAGGAAGAAGAAAGTGGGGAAGAGAAGACTCTTCAGAGGGGGGGCCGCTAAGTGCCCTCTTGCACTTTCACTTTGCGTAAACGATAACTCTTCATTTCTCGGAAAATGCAAAGAGCAGTGATGCCGCCTCTTAACTTTCTATCTTTAAAATAAATAACATGAAAATCGCGATTTACAAATCAGTTTTATTCACGTTTTTAAACATTTTGAAAACGAAACTCAAAACTCAATTTTAAACTTGTTTTAAATTTAGTTAATCAACAACACAAATTATGAATATCAGATATTAAGCTCAACATAATTAATTCAAATTAGTAATTTAAATAATCTCATGAGAGTAAATGACTAAAAAAGCTCAAGCACATGCCTTATAACTTCTAATAACTTCTCTCGAAAACTTGATCAGGTATTATGAGGAATTAACTTGTTATTTACTCATCATTCTGGCTTTCGCCGTTAATCCATAGGTTCCAGCTAGACGGACCAAAAAATGTTGGGGTCAATAGATCAGAAAATTCAATGGGCTATATAAAAATCTAAAATTTGCAAACTCTTTATTTTATGTAACTCATTCTCTTCACTTATTTTAAATCTTCTCTATTCAAGTGCTCTAACTCAATTCACAGATTGTTTTTTAAACATATAAAGATGGCGCTACTGCAACAGCGCATAATTGGTAAGGAGCACTGGTATACTATGTACAACTTTTGCAGTTTTTATTTTGTGTTTTAATATTTTATATATTTTTTGACATTGATTTGATATTTTATATTTAGTCAAATTTTTATTTATATCAATATATTATTTAAGAATGCTTATTATCACTGCATAACTTTTAGTGCAAGAGAAATTCTTTTTGTACCATGGAACAGTACAAACACCGTCAAAGTAGACACAAATTACTTTTGAATTGTTTTGGCAATTGATGTTGTATTAGTACTTTTCTGGAAAGGCAATCAAATCCGTATCAGAATAAGGAATATAATAGAAGTTTTGGAAGATAAGCATCATAAACTATGATTACATAAGGTATGGTAAATTGCCACTTATACGTACAGCCTCATGTACATAGAGGATATTTCCCAGAAAAAAATTTTAATTTGCTTTTGACCTAAACTCCTACATTACTTATCTTTTCACTGGTAAAGTAAAATTAATGTATTTTAAGATATTACTTAAATAACACAATGCATTTGTCATGAATTATAAATGGAAGTGCTTAATACATAAACATTAATTGAAACACTGATTAATGCGTTCATGAATTAATTATTCTTTAGCTTTCTTCCTGATTGATCGGAAAAGAATTTTTAATAAGTTCGCAAATATGCAATAATGATAGTGCACAAATTAAAAACCTCATCTAGATCCTAATTCATGAACATAAGCTAACAATTATGTAATTTATGAAAATAAATAAAAAGTTCAGTGATTTTCATAAATTTACCTGCAGAGCAAAAAAAATACGAAAAGAGTATTTTGGAGCACTTAGAAATATAAAACAAAAACATTTTATTTGAAAAGTTCACAGAATGACTGAATTATGTAACTAACACCAATGTAAATAGTAAAATTTTCCATACATTAATACATTTAGATAAAATTTATTATTTAAATAGTAGGTAAAAAAACAACGCCCAATTTTAAGAATGAAATTGATTAAAAAAAATGAAATCCCCTTGTGATCAGCTGCCGGTATTGCCACTCTAACATTTTTTAAGCTTTTCAAGTGAAGGCGGCATTTTAGTCACTAAGAATTCCTAACTGCTTGCTCATCCGCAAAATATTTGATATTCTTTACTCCTGTGAAATTAACAATAAAAGAATTTAGCAAAGTAAAATATGTTTGAACTCTTGTAGAAAAAAGAAAATTTTAAATTATTCCGTTTCCAATGAAAATGAAATAAGTAACAGTAGAAATATCTACCTGATAAGAACTACCCATTTTCCAGAGAGAAAGTAAAGTATGTATTTTTTAAGAAAATTTGGAAAAGAGCCCTAAAAATGCGCTCAGCTATTTTAAGATTATTTATTAAAATGAAATATTACAATATGAATTAATTTAAAGAATTTGTTTTCCATAAGATTATTATTTTTCTATATAGTTACAAATTTTATTTTAAAATAAAGCAAAATATCAATATAATAAAAAAAACTGATAATTATTTATTTACAGTTAGAAATGATATCATACAATTAATATTCTTTTTTATAATTGTATGATATTTTTATCATAATACTGAGATGTAAACAAATTTACAGTGTGTGTGCGTGCTTGAGCACTTATTTCTAGTTATAAATTTCTCTCCAAAATTTAAGTTACTACATGGAAAATTGATTGATCGCCACAGTCAAGCATGCTCCTCACGCTACAGCCGCAGCGTCTCATCGCCAACAACGTCAAGTTTTCCTCTTGGAAATATTTCATATGAAAGAGTAAAGGTCTGCTTCGCATGCCAACACTCTGTACTTGTGTTTAGATAACGAGATATAGAGTTACCACATGTTTTCCAGAGTTCGTCATTATAAAAAATGGCAGTAAAAGTAAAATTCATGGTTTATATGAGCTGTTGCTTTTAAGAAATTAATTGCCATCCTTGCGAAAATAATTGCCATCCTTGTTTTTAAAAAAAATAATCGCCCTCACAAGTGTGTGTGAAAATGTGACGAAAATCAACCTTTCCTGCATAAGTTTTCGAGTTGATTGTTAAACTTCAAAGTAAGGATTTCCTAGATTTCAAAGTTGAGGATTTCCTGATTTCATTCAGTAGAGATTAGTAATGTCGAGGAAAATGTATCTCAATAAGTCTTATATGATGTCACAGATACTTGTGGTTAATCATTACGATATGAGGCACAAGTACGTGATCCCTATGCTAACATTTTTGGTAACAATTTCATTTTATTTAATGATAACGAGAAGCCTCGTCAAGCAAAGTGTTGGTAAAATAACTATTTATTTCATTATTTAGAGGTTCTGTGTATTTGGAATGAATAAAATTCCGTCTCTATCTCCATACATACAGGTAACGAAAATGCTTGAAACTACTTAGACACAGACATTTTATGTTATATTTAGACAGAGATTTGTTGCTCTGAGTTTTTGAAATTTTATCATCATGGGAAACTAATGCCACTAATGTATGGTAAAAAAATAATGATTTACTATTTTCTCTGCAAAAACACATTTCTGCTAAATATACCTTTTTGTTGAAAATCATACTTATACTTCAGTTTATGTGAATATCTATGTCCCATTCAATGTAAAACTATTAAAGCAAATTTTCTCTAGATTTAAGTTCTTCTCTCCATGTTCATGTAATTTTAAATTGTATTCAAATAAATAAGTTGCACTTATTTTATTTTGCAACTTATTTATTTTATATATATATATAAAATAAATAAGTTGCACTTATTTTTTTTACTAAAAAAATACTCTCTTTTACTCAAAAATTACATTACTCAAAAATAATAATAATAATAACTTTCGAAGTTCAGTATGTATATATATAAATATATTGTAATAGATATCTCTTCGTATAAAATAAATATTATTTTGATAGAATCATTTAAAAATCTACACAACCCATCAAAATTTATGGTAATTTGAATGAATATTTTTCAATTTACGTTGATTTGTGTTTTCAAGTAAAAGGAATGTAAAATTAAAGTAATCTTTCAAATAATATTAAATATATCATCTAATGAATTTTAAAAACTATTTATTTCCTTATATATATTTTTTTCTTTTTTTTCTTCATTAGCTCGATAGACCTGAATAGGTCCTAGTCTTTTTCAGAAGAATCTTCAGAAATCTTGGTATTTAACTATAGTTTCCCAATCCTTAATTCTTAGAATGCTTAGATAATTTTTAACATTGTCATTCCCTCTTGTCTCCATCGAAATATGGTTCTCATATGATAACTCAGAACGATTTTCTTATAACAATGAGCATAAGGGATTTTGGCTAAATGTCCAGCTCTTTTAAGCTCTTTAATATGATCAAATTTACGATATCAAATTAACAATAAATCTTGTATTTTAAATTAAATTTTCTCTATGATTCAGTCATTTGAACCTCACCTTATCTGCAGGACAAAATATTTTGTTCAAAAATCATTAGAACATCTTTATCACGTATAGCTAGTGCTCATGTCTCTGATATAAGAGACGAAGCACATAAGACATTAGGAAAAATGTTTCTTATCGATTACTTGTAAATATATATATATATATATATATATATATATTTATATTTATATATATATATTTATATATATATATATAATTTGGGAAAGATAATTTTTATGATGAATAT